>CM028759.1:10980817-11406103 GCA_016801395.1 Leptodermis oblonga
TCAGGGTGTCACAAAAAATATATATATTTTGCAGAACGTGGGTTCTGGTAAAAGGTCACGAATTATTAGTATAATATCGAAAGTCTCATTTCGCATTGTACGGTCAGAGGAGAAGCCAAAAAAAAAAAATTTAAAAACAGACCCAAGGACTCAAATTGACGCAGGAATTGCTCTGAAAGACATACTAAAACCCACTCAAATGGTCAAGGAAGTGAGATTCAACTCAGAAACTGCAGATAATCATTCTATAAGCTCAGTAGCAAACAACAACAATATCATCTTCATCAGGATGAGCAAATCCTGTTGCCAAAAGGCAAAAAATTCTGTGTAACAATAGCTAAAATGCACTTAAATGCACACTAATTTAAACATCATCCGTCCAGAGGCAATATGGAAACATGAATTGGAAACAAAATTGAGCGGAAGTTACAAAGCCTTCCCACAATTACCAACAAATACAAAAGTCACACGTTCCCTCTATGTTGCGTGACGCCAAGCCCCAAGATTTGGGAAACAAGAGCCAAATTCTGTGGAATTTATAAGCAAGATTCATGGAATCCTTAGGATAGTCATACTCATTTGATAGTGTCAGGGATAACCTTGAGAAGCTTCCTTTGTTTAGCAGACTTGGCAATCTTTTGTAGGGTTTTAGGGTTAGTGATCTTTTGGAGCTTAGTCCCACTCTTGAGTATATTCTCCTGCTTCCTCTTCTCCCTCTCCTCTCTCTTCTTCCTCTTCTCGATCTTGTTCTGCTTTATCTCGTCCTTCAGCTCCTTCATCCTCTCCTGGTAAGCCTTCTTTATCTCCTTCTCCCTCACTCTCTGCTCCAATGTGCTCCTCTTCTTGCTAACATGCATTGCTGATGCTCTGCTAGTCCGAACCTGCTTCCAATTCCGGCCAGACACCTTTCCAGCTATCACTCCATCATATGTGGGTCGCCCAAACACTGGTTTGTCTGGCTGCTCTGCAGAGGGCACTGCCTGTCTTTTCTTGGGCGGTGCCGTCAGATTATTGTGTTCTTCTTCAAAGTCCATGTCCAAATCCATGGAAGCGGCATCCTCTGCAGCCCCATGCTCCTGGAGGGACCTCTTGCGCTTGTAAGTTTTGCCACCAAAACCTTCATCTAAGCATCTAAAATCTATGTGGCATGCCATGATATTCAGCTGAAATGGCCTAAAAGCTTCCAATTGATATGATGAGTTGACACTGGTGATATTGAAGCCACAAATTATAACAGAGTAGTAAACACCTACAGGAAGCAAGTGAGCAAGAAATATGCAATGTGTAAATTCCAAAAAACTTGGACACATAATAGTCGCATGATGCAATGTGTAAATTCACAACAACCGGAAATACAAAAAATGCAAATGCATTTTGCCAATGAATAGAGAGCAGGGCTACCATATGCTTTATAGCAATGATTATGTATGGAAAAAAGGAATTCTAATGGATTTTGCCAAACATGAAATTTGTTTGTCGGCCAAACCAATCTATCTGTCGCAGAGAAAACAAAATCAAAGGGATTTCTGCATAACATAGCTAGTTGAGGTTGTTCAGGGAAAAAGTTCTTACATGCAATCAAATGCAATCAAATCCTAGAAATTTTACAACCATAAATTGGTTTACTCTAAAACTTTTCAAACATATTTCAGACCAAAGATCATGTTTTCAATTAAAAGAAAGTAAGACAAATTAACAGCATAAAACACCACCACCAACAATCAAATTCTTATTCAAGGACCCAGAAATATGAAAGCTTTGAGGATATCAACATCACATCACCAATTTAGCCTGAAATAGGTAAATTTGATTAGGCATGAATTTTTAGCACTTCCAAATTGGTTGAGACATTCAACCAAACAGGCTACACAACAACAAAAGTATCTTCAGATACTTCCAACATTAAACTACACTAATACGGACGTGAAATTCATTCACTAGTGAGTGCCATCTCGTACAAATGTTCTTCTATGGCGTTTCAGAGTTTAACGTAAGAACGATAAAAGATTCCGCAAAACCTCAATAGCCCAACATCCATCAAAATCAAATAGAAGAATTGGAAAGGTAAAAGGAATCAAACCTAAAGCTTCTGCGTTGGGAATCGGCAGGTGTCTGGAACATCTGTTGCAAGTGAACAATTTTGAGGTGGAAGATAAAAACCTCAAGCTGCGCTTAGGGCGGCAAGTACAGTATCGCAACGGCGCCGTTTCTGCGCTTTAGAAGATGGCCCAAACAGGCTAGGCCCATAAAAGAAATTTGGATCAGCCCGTGTCATGACTCGCAAATTATAACTCCCTCTATCCTAACTAAAGAATCTCATTTTCAAATTTTATTTTATTTTATTTATTATACCCTTATTAATTAATATAAGTATGTAATCTTTAATTAATTGGCACCTAAAAGTTAATGACATGAGTAAAAAAAAAAAGTAATGTTAAATTAACTATTTTATATGTTGTAACTTCAAATTATAGAAAGTCATAATTTCATTACTACTCTATTAGGACGGAGGGAGTAAATAAATTTTTTACTAATAATTTTTGCTAGTTAAATAGTTGAAAATGAAAAGGATAAAAATGAAAGATAAGCAGTTGGACGTTGAATTGGGAGGGGAAACAAATCCAGTATTTGTATTCGCGAGAGGGGCTTTATTTATAGGCTCTACTAACTAAAAAATAGGCTTTATTTGTAGGCCTTATTAGCTAAAAAGGGGATTTATTTGTAGGCCTTACTAGTTAAAAAGAGGCTTTATTTGTATTCGCGAGAATGTATCTGATTGCTCAACATCGCATGTATCGAGTTTAATTGTTGAAGTTTCGCATACCGAGTTTAGATTCTGATGTATCGAAATCGAATTTAAACTCTAATATATCGAGTATATCTCCAAAAATATTACAATTATGAGTTTAAATGCTAAATTTTCGCACGCCAGCCTGTCTAACCATTCGGTAGGAAATGATTATTGTTTTATTTCATTAGATCGTTTGGAATAGAAGACATAAGTTTATCATGGCCATGGCTCCGGTTCGTGATAGAGCTGGAATCAGCGATTCTAAAAACGTCCCGGAACTGTTTGCTCAGAGTTTCGGCTCTAGTTCTATTTTCCATAGAACAAACGGTTCCAAAAACTACAATCATGTCGATTCATGTGTACTATTAAGTGTGATCGCTGATCAAACGTTAATTCTCGTAATTCATACCTGATTTGGTATAGGTAGAAATTTCACCGCATACCATATTAATAATTTTCTCAAATTCATGGAGGTAAATATAATTAAATGACGCAGGAATTGCTCCGAAAGACAAGCTAAAAGCCACTCAAAAGGTCGAAAATTGAAACTAAAAAGAAAGTGCTCAAGTCAAGGAAGTGAGATTCAACTCAAAAACTGCAGATAATCATTCTATAAGCTCAGTAGCTAACAACAAACAACATCTTCATCATGATGAGCAAATTCGGTTGCAAAAAGGCTAAAAAATGGAAGAAAATATGAAGATCAACTCATTCCTACTCTGTCTCTTCGACAAATTCTTTGCCATGCCAGTGGCATCGGCGCCTACACGTTAAAAGCTGAAGAATCTTGCCTCAACTACACATAGGAAAGCCTTGAGCTATCTTCTCTTAATGGGGAAAATGTAGCTAGGTATGAGTCATTCAAACCTGACCCCTGTATAAAAATTGTAAATGACTAAAAAATTAGGTCATATACCTGCTGCTCTTCTTATACCAGTTTACAGTCTTCAAGAGTCAAAACATCCTTAGAAATCCACGTCTACGTCGTCTCTTAGGGCTTTTGCCTGTAAAGCATGAAATTAAAGAAGTTAATGGAATGTCCATAGCAAAGAGCAACTGAGGTGGGGGTTGTTCCCCACTGCAAAGTAGAATAGAAGACATAGCTAACAAAATGCAGAAAGTAAGCTTTGTATGGGTAGACATCTCAAACCACGTTTTACATTTTATAATAGCTTTCCATCATTCCCAACACACTTTTTTTCTTATTTCATAATTCAATTGCTTTTTAATATTTTTAGCGTGCATCCCAATACACATTTTTGCAGAATGTAAAACCATACAGGCTTAGAATGCAAATTACTGATAAACTATAACAGGGTAAGGAATGGGTAAAAGCCCAACTGAATCTAGCATTGACATATATTTCATCACACTGACAAGAATCAACTAATGGATGATTATAGAAGGAAAACTGCACTGCCGTGAACAAGTACAAAATACTATGCCAACATGGAAGTTAGGAACTGAGATATCTGCTAAGTGAGAAATTTACCTGGTAGCCTGCCTGCATCGTGGAGAACTTCTTCGGCAATGGGTCTCCACTGCTCAGCACAGGAATAGTTGATTCCCATTCCAACACTGAGTCCCCTCAGTAGATGCACCGTACGAAGAACTGAAAACAGTTCTTCTGGGAAAGCCTGACACCAGCACAGTACAACATGCTGAATTATAAATTTTATGAATTACAAGTTGCATTCGCATTACTGCAGAAGTAGTGTCTTGACACATGGTTTCTTATGAGTTAAGCTTCTCATGCTGCCTGCTGCATTACAGCGGAAAAAGAAATGTGGGGAGTGGGAGGTGACAAATGAATGATTCCTCAACCTATTTGGGCACATTTAGAATTCGAATTGTTACGAGAGAAAAATAACCAGTATTTAATGTTAAAGCATAGAATGACCATTCAAGTAAACTGTTAAATCTAAATGTTTTCTTACATCAGTCATCCCCATTCGGTATGAAGGTTTGGTTCAAACCTTGGTTTGAATTGTGATTTGAACATATTAAAATTGCATTGGGAAACTAAAAATGTGTATTGAAAATGTAAAAATATTTTTTGAAAATGTGAAAAAACTTATTGGGAATGATGAAAATTTATTATAAAATGAAAAATAAGGTTTGAGCCAAGTTTCCAAACAGGGCTCGCTCTGTCACAACAGAACCCTTGTTTCAAAAATCTAACTTTCAGGCTTTTAGTAATTTTATTGGTTTACTGGCATTGCAGGACGTGTGATTATAGAATGTCAGTTTGATGATTGAATGGAACTTAAATGGGATCCAGTGAACTCCAGAATTACAGTGTTTCAAAAGAAAAAAAGAAAGTGAAAAGCAGAGCAGTATAAGGGATACAACTTCAGCTCCAAAACAAACAAGAAATGGGATATGTTACATGGTAAATAATAAAACAGAAGGCTATTGCTCAGTACAGCGTAACTATTAGTATTATGGACACATAGCTACTTAAAATTGGACAGAGAGCCAATCTTAACTGCTGCATGATGTGTGAGTCCATTGAAATATATATTAAAATATCAAAAACTTGGAAATTTTGAGGCAGTCATACTTGTTACTCTGTTAACTTTTGAATGAACACACTGATTTGCAGAAAACCACCTTCAATAATCTTATTATCTGACTAATATAGGCATTTAGCCCAGTGGTTTAAAGTCCAACAAGTAGTTTGGTAAATGGTCAGTCAGCCAGGGAGTTAGAAAAGGCAAGAAACTGGGATTTCAATCAAAGGCGTGAGAACCAAGTGCTACACCATATCTTTTAAGTTCTATGGACTAAACTGCTGGATCCCACATTACTTAGTGCATTCAAGTACTTGAACTAATTGATTTTTGCCTATTGTTATGTGAGCTTCAACTCTAATATATAGTTTTCCTAATGACGCAATTGTTCTTCATGCCTTTTTTAAACTTTGGAAACATAAGAGCAGTTTCGACCACAATTGAGTCTACACATGTAGCACTTGAGCATTTCCGAATAGTGTTTAAGCTCCATGAATTTCTTGTTCCATAGATCACCCATGCCATTATAATAACAGACTAAAGTTAACAATTTCTTATCATTTATTTAAGAATCCAAGTTATTTAAGCGACAGTAAACATTTGAAACTGCTCAAGGATGATTCTTGCGGCAATCAGAGCAAAAGGTAAACATTTGAAAAATGCAGGTTTCGAGTTATTCTAAAAAGATTAGTGAAAACCTGAACAGAAAATTTTTTCAAGGATGATTCTTCTGAAAAAGGCTGCAACATAGTAACACCAGGAGGTAGTTTTGTATCAAACATTGTAGCTGCTAATTTAAACATTTCCTTTTCCTCAGTCACACCATTGCTCAAGGTAATTATGCCAAGTTCCCTGTTAAGGTACATGAAAATAAGTGCAGAGGATTAAAGAATTGAATACGACCACATAAAAGACAATAGAACCAAAATGACATCTTTTAAGACATAAAAAGTCCAACTTAATTCTGACTTTTTTAACCTTCAAGAACTGCGCTTAAATCCTTACTATCTGCATGGTCGATTCATTACAACCAGCATAACAACCTGAATGCATGGATTAATCAATGGATTGCTAAATATGGCATATCCTTTTGTCTTATATTCCTCCAATTTTAATTTTTTGAACCCCAATTTGTACAGTAATTTCCTACCTTCTGCTATGGTTTTGACCACTATTTGCCACTTAAAACCAATAAATAAGGAGTTTGAGAGCAAATAATAGCACCTGAAGCTCTCCATTGCCCTTAGAGGATCATTATCAGCAATTGCAAGGACTAGATTTGCATATGCTAGCCTCAGCCCGTCAGGAAGATCCTTCACTTGTCCATAATCTAGCAAAGCAACCTTACACATAGCAGAAAAAGATCTCTGTCAATAGCTGGATATAACATGGAGAAACAATCTGGAAAATGATGTCAAAACAGAGTTGTTGAAAATATGGCAAAAATATAGCACTAACCTTAGAACCTCGACAAATAAGAATATTTCCAGGATGTGGATCAGCATGGAAGAAACCACTCTTCAGTATCATTTGTCCATATGCAAGTGTCAAAGTTCTGAGGATGTTCCTGCAATATAATAAGAGTCGAGCAGAAATGAAACACAAGCAGTATTATACACAATTGTCAAAGTAGAGCCAACAAAAGAATATTAAGAATTGATGAAACAATTTTAAAGGATATCTATCAAATTTGTAACAATTTAACTAAAGCTAAGATTGGAAATATCAACCCAAGAATCGTGAATTTTAAAGTTGTAAACATGACATGCCAAACCAATTCAAAAATAGTTTTAGTGATAGTCTCAACAACTCTCATGACTAACCACTGCACCCTACTTACATTGTCTTATTCTAATAGTGCAGAAGTTCCTTATCGAAAAGAAGGCACCCTCACAACAGTCTTACCTTTGTAGACCCTATGAAATGGATCTAGATCACCACAAGAAATTAAAAATTTTACCTAATGTAGGCGCAAGCACTTAGTCTCCAAGGCTAATTATAGCTTTTGTTAAATAACTAATAAAAAACAAATAACATAACATTTGATCCCATGAGGTCGGTTTGATTGAAAGCTTCTCAGTAGCATCTCTTCTCAAAGCAGACTGTTGGTATAAGCACAAGAGAGGGAAGTCAGTGTAAGGAACTTAAGCAAAGTAGACGTCCCTATAGGAAATCGGTGTTAATATTGAGTATGCTATTAATCATTAAGAATGACTTTCTTTTTGGGTTGAAGCAGAGACCACAAAAAGATGCAGGCTATAGTAGCTGCCATAGATCATTCCAAAATTACCATATAATCTACACTGATAATTATGAAGATTTAGCTGAAACTCATCACTTCTTCAGAAAAGGAAGAAAAGTTCAAAAAAGTTGGAAAACTGGGGGTGCAATCTAAAGACTTCCACGGGGGTATATTCTGGGTGGCATGGGCAACATACAGATATCAGAGACCTACATGGAAACGACGAAAGAAAGGGAAATATGTGTGTGTGTGTGTGTGTGTGTGTATGATGATGATTAGGGGAAAGTGCATGGAAAAATTTTTTTAAAAAAACGCACTCATACATATTCTACGTGCTTACTGCTTTGCTGCTGCTGCTACTTTACCACCAGGATTAATGCCTCTCTTTGCTATCTCATCTCCAAGTTTCATTATTGGAATTCCATCAATAAATTCCATCACTAGAACCTTTCTAAAGATAAGAATAAAACACTATCAAAGTTTAGCAATGTAACAAAGAATCAAAGCAAATTAATATTATGGCAGGACACTGAAGAAAAACCGACATCCATAAGCTCATCACAAAATATAAGCACTTAGTCCAAGAAACAAAAATGTATTCTTTAATTCTTAACTAGTGCTAGAAGAGAACCATTTGCAATTTGAGGAAATTAAAAAATTGCTACCATAAGTGCCTGTAGCAAAACTAAGTGAGGAACTAAAGATATGAGAATGGGTAATTCTTGTATTGTAATGTTTCAATTACCCATGAATGAATGCAGGCGGTTTAACTAGGCAGTACAACATATGAATTTATCAGAGGAAATATGTTCATTAGCTATATTATTAATTAAGTACACTAGCAAATGTCAAAAAAGAAGACCACAATTTAGGAGGCAAATCCATACAAATAAGTAAAAGCAAGTAAATTTCACTCTCAACAACTAGTAAGTATTAACAAATGGTATCTATAGACCAAAATATTTCCAACTAGTTTCATTTTGAGATGACGAATGCAGCCAAACATACCTAGTGACTAAATTTCGCTCCACACGAGGCACTATGACAGGACTCTTTTTGTTGTTCTCGCATAGAAAACGACCAATTTTCCTCATAGCATCAGCCTCCCTAAGAAAGTCGAATTCATATCCAATCTACATTGGCCAAACAACAATAGAACATTCTTTCAAATAAGCCAAAAATAGCAATTATACACATAATGCAATCAAGGAGAGGAATCAATAAGAAAAGACACAAAGAAACCACAAGCACCAGAGAATAAACCCCAAGAGTTGCAAGTTAAATTAATCAGATGGGATACCAGGGTTGGACAATAGAGGCAGTGACAATGTAAAAATCAGCATAAAGTGCAAAACATCAAAAGAGCAGCCTCTTAAATCCACAGAGGTTTATAGCATCCTTCAGAAGAATTTCACATTGTCTTGGGCATTCTTTAATTAAAAGATACTGGAAGAAAACTGCTTAAAAGAGAACAGAGACAATACAGATTTATGTTTCTATGAATACAATTGCAGCCCGATGAATTAACTTTTAAGATCATAACACAACTCTCGAAATAGAACTTGGGAATCACTATGACATAACATTGAATTTTAAAAAACACCAAAATAGAATGAAACTCAGAATACACAAATATGGTCAAGTTTGGTCTTCTTCATGTCAAGCATTGCAGAGCCCCAATTAATTGATCCATAACCTTCAATCCACATTAAAGAGACATGATGAGATGACTATTTTGAAACATCACTTGACCTGTAAATACATCATCATTGCATGTCAAAGTAGTTTCCAAAAAGGGAGGGAGGGTGGAGGGGAAGTAGGGACTTTCTGCCACATATGGTTGCTCCACCATTATTTGACTTGTAAATAGAGCACCATTGTGCAACTAAGGAAATGCCATAGCTCAACGCCATCATATTTAGCACACCCTTCTCTCTTTTGAAAAATTGGAGCAAACATAGGATGATATAAAACATAATTTGCAAATGTTGGGTTCTATATCCTAGACAATTGCAGAGCCAGAGGGCTGTATACCTGTTTCTCCATTTCCTTGGTTATAGAGAACAGATCAAATTTAACATCAGTCTTCTGCATGTAGAGTGCAAAACCTTTCAAATTCCGGATATCAGTCATCATCAAATCCTGAACCCCAGGATGTTGGACCTGAATCAACAAATGTATTAAGACCTCAGAACACATGGGATTTGAAGCTTGATTTTCTATTTTCTCACCTTCACAACAACATCTTTCTTGTCACCTCTAAGCCGTGCTCTGTGAACCTGATTTTTGGATATGAACATTCCAAACATCATCTCAGTGCAGTTTCAACGAGCAAATGGCAGCAATTAAGGACATGAAGATGAAATCTATGAAGTTGGCATATGATTATACAATTTGAGATTGCACGTGATCGCCCCATTAGAGGACTTAATCACAGAATTTAACTCAAGGGGATTAGCATCACATGTTCATCAATCTAAAGTAAGATAAACCTGCGCAATTGAAGCTGAACCAAGAGGATGAGCATCAAATCTTTCAAATAACTCATCGATACTCTGACCAAGCTCCCTCTCCAGTTCAACCTTGATCACATCGTAAGGGGTAGCCGGGGCTTGATCACACAGTGTAACTAGCCTTTTCACCCATGCAGCCGGTGCCAAGTCAGGCTTTCCAATGATTTGGGCGACCTACATTTATCCAAAGCCATGAAATGAGCACAACATACCGTCAGCTCCTTTTGCAGTGAAAGAGCAGAAAATGATTAATTGCACCAGAACAAACGGTCATCTGGATTCATTTGAAATTGGACTAGTTAGGAACTCTCTCTCACTATATAATTCGCAAACAAAAAGACCATACTAGGAAGAAAACCCCCCATGCTTCACTAAACATTAAACATAAAGTATTTCAAAGCATGAAGTAGGTCAAAATCTCATAAGTAAGAAGCTACCAAAAAAAATGTTGAGAATGAAATAGAATACCTTGAGAAAAAACCCACCAAGGTCAGCACACATATTATAAATCTTATCAGCAGCGAGCTCATGCTGCCTCTCCCACATTGCTTCCTGCTTCTTCACATCCTTCTCAAAGCTCACTCTGACTTGAAATGCCTAAAAACAAAGGGGGTTCCCCAATTAAAGATAAAACCCAAAGAACATTCCCCCATTTCACAAGGACACACAGCTTATTTCTCCATAACTGACCTTATACCCAGTATAGATATCAACAGTGCGAGCCCAGAACTCGAAAGAACGCTGCCAAGGTCTCAACTTTATGGCGAAGTTTTCTTGGAAATCCTTAAATTGAAAAGGGATAATCATGGCTGCCGAGATTAAATTAGAAATGGGCTCCAAGAACTACCCCTTTTCACAAAATCATTGACCACCGTAATCGTTAGCTGTTAGAGCACTTGGAAGGCAACCTGCATGGAGTGACAAAGCTGGGTTTTTGCTATAAACACGTTTTAGTATAACATCAAAATTATCTCAGTCACTGGATTGCATCACAGAACATGTATTGGGAAACTGAGAAGAAAAAAGGACACGCCACATGATATATAATGCCAATCAAGCAGTTTGTGGGTTTGAAAGCTGTGGAAGAGCAAAGAAATGGCTGCAAGAGCACGCTTCTAGTGGTGCTTTTTTCTTTCTTTTTATTTTTCTGAAAGCCTTCTAGTGGTGCTTTTAATCCTTAGGAATTCATGGCAGATATCACACGCTGTCCCCAGCGATTGCTTTGCTTCCAGAGTTTGAGTTGGACTTATACTATTGTAGGGTAGAGTTTTATGGGGGCAGTGGCTCTGTCTCACTATTTGTTGGATAGATATTGCGTCCAATCACCTCAAAATAACCATAACTAAAATTTGAGTAATTGATACACGTTTAGTGAGACAGGAGACCGAAAACCTAATGAAGCGAAAAAAAAGTAAACATAAAGACACATGTGTTTTTTATGGGTATGATAGAGAGACAGGGTATCCGAACTCGTGGTGTGTGGGATACGGCTACATGAGACCTAATGAAGTGAACAAAAATAAACATAGTAGACAAACATTTTTAAATTGTAATACACAATTAGTATATTTTAGAAAGATCGTGTAGGAATTGGGCTACACGAAGCTTATACAATGCGGGGTACCATCCAAAATGCATTTTCTTCAAAATGAGTTTGCGTATAAAAACTATAGCATTACTTATGGATTTAATTTTCATATTGAATATCATTATATTAATGAGTGAAAGATCAATTCAATTATTATTATTATACAAAGTCAAATAGTCAATATCGTTCTGATCACTACAAAATTTGGCATTTGTTCGAGTCCGGCTGCCAATGAATCTGTGCTTTATTTATTAATTATGTCAAATTAAAAATTATTATGTCAAATCACTTTTGATAAAGTAATATAATCGGTCCACGATTATTTATATATAAAAAAAATTACAATGAAGAATCGGTGACAGATATTCATTAATTTATTGGGTACCTCCTCCAAATTTGTAAAAGCTTCCAAATGCACCTTAAAATTAAAATTTTGTGAAACTATGATTACCACCTTAACAGATACTAACATAACAATAACCCCTCTAGTTTGGTAAAATTACAATTGCTCTTTTGTGAGTTAAAAAATTGAACCAAAAACTCAGTCTTTTCGTAATTTAACAAAATATTTTAAATAAAATTTCATGTCAGACCATATTAATTTTGAACATATACTCGATATTCGTGTTTTTAAAAAAATATCTTATATTTTTAATTAAGAAAAAAGTGTGCGTCGAATACTTTTTTTTTTTTTTAAACATCTTTTTCTATCCTAATGAATAGTACAAGAGAAGAAAACTGTTTCTTTTAGAGCACTTGTTAGGAATTGATATTCACTATTCAGTAACACCATTTGAAGTTTTGAACTTTGAATTGAAACCCTTTTGAATTCAACTGAAATAACAGAATCTTTCCAAGATAGAGATTTTCAAACATTCCACCACTCAGACATCTTCTACACTTGCGAATATCGACAGCCGATCTTATATATTACTCCATTTGTCGCGATGGAAGTATCCAGTTATACAACTGTTTATATCGACAATGGAAATACATGCCCTCAAAAATTCAAGGGCTAGACCAGAAAACCACATACACACATTACTTGATCTGTCTGCTATTCAGTAACCCCCCTTCCAGTATGTAAACTCTTCCGGGGCTCAAGAGTCCACACAAGGGCTAGACCAAAAAAACATGCACCTGAGAATGGGGAAATGAGCATATGATTCCTAAGATTAAAATTTCTACGTTGAGAAGATACAGAAATCTATACTTTTAACTATTATATCCTCTAAAATGAGATGTCTTCATTCTCATTCCCAAATATGAGATGCCCTCATTTTCATTTTCATTTCCCCGTGCCAAACACACCCAAAAAGCATCTAAATCTCAAAGAATCATAGTTCAACAAATTATAACACTACTTGAGCAATCATGGTTCTGAAAACAAGATAATAAGCTTGCACATCCAGTCAGCTAAACCGACAGCCTAACGCCATAGCAAAAGGCACCAATACAGAAATTCAGGTTGATCCAAAGTTGTTTGACAGAGTGATTTAAGAAAGAAAAAACACTAGAAAGGAAATTTCAAGAGTAATGTGAAAATTGTCAAAACTATAGTGCAACTGAAAGCATCTCTGATGTAAATACATACACTTGCCTCAACCGTTAGGTCATCATCCCAAAGCACCACATCATAAATCAATTACACGCGAGAGCTTCTGAATACGATTCAACAAGAAGTCTCCCTGCTTGATAGTAGCCTGGTAGAGAGCATTCTTGGCATCAGGCCGATTAGTTTCCAGGACGCCTGCAACTTTATCAATCTTGCAATGCAGTTTGCCAGCAGCAATAAAACGAGAGAGCTCCCTGCAGACAAAAGAGAAGACAGATTTATGCAACTAACCAATTTCGTCTCAGCAAAGCACAGTTAAAACGAGAACTTACATGTCAATGAAATCCACAGACACCCCAAATGCTTTTGCCATGGCTTCAATGGTAACACTTTTGTAGGATTCAAGGAACTGTGAGTAGATCACCGTTCTAACCTCCCTCATATAATACCGGAAGTGAGGATGCAAATACCGATCCAATTTGATATGCACAGTCAAGCCAGCTGAAAATCATCGTGTAAATACCACTCAGCCAAAACAATTAACTACAAAATTATCAACGTGAATTCTTAAAAATCAATATAGCTGATTATTGCACACTTGTACAAGCACAGCCACATCCCATGCATGCATGCATGCATTCTATGAAAGCATAAGACCCATTTATGCTCCACATCCCTTTGAAATTGTCCAAATTATTTCCTTGCCTAGGCCATGGATCCCATCTGAATCTCAAGTAATCATAAAGTAAAAATCAAGTGCCTTGCTCAGTTAGTGTAACGCATAAACCATTCCAAGCACTTGCATTCTACATTCAAGAACCTTATGCTAATCCACTTGATTCACAATCACACAATCCTTCCAATGCACGAAGGAACACAAAGCTCGATAAAAAGAAGTTTCTTTTACTTCCACTCTACTGGATTAAAACATAAAAGGTCTAAATAATGAACATCTGATATAAGATATCTGAAGAAAATAAAAGATGAAGGAGAAGAGAAGGATCCTAACAATCCAAAACCTATTAGAATATCCAATACACATATGCACATATGATTGTTACTTATTCAATTTCCATATAGCCAAGTCTGTTAAGCCAACAGTCATATCCGAACTACATAAAGATTCACCTAGAGGAGGCAGTGGGAACTGGATTTGAGCACAAAATCTACAGATCATGCCCAATAAAATTGCTTTGGTGTCCAAGAATCAGTTAGATTATGTTACAAAGTAACAATTTCCTAAAATATTTCACTTACCAAATGCAGAGAAAAATGATTTGTATTGACAATCATAAAGCGAGTTCAAAAACTCCGAGAGATGTGGAATTTTCCCAATAATTGCTAGAATCTCTGGTGCATCAACCACCTACCAGACACAGCAATGGAACCATCATGATTAGAATGAAATAACAATATGTAATTTGCTTTATAAGTGTACAAGTTGAACCAGAATTTTCCAGAAGCAAGTGAGTACCTTCTGTTTCAGGGAAACTCTATCCAGTGTTATGATGCTAGTAAGAACGGTGTAAAATATGAATGTATCATATGGGAAAAGATCGTAGGTCGTAAAAGTTGAAATGGAATCGAGAAAAAGAGTTGCTGCTTTCTTGAAGTTACGTGTTGACATGCAGAACAAACCCTCATACACCTTCAACCTGTTCTTTCTTTCCCAGTCACCTCCTTCTTCAAACAAGCTGCAAGTTGTAGGCAATGCGTAAATTATTAAGAATTACTGCTCTTCCTACCACAATAACATAAGTATATGCAAAATTTTTAAAATCACATCAAATTTTTACTTCTTTGCTTTGTCAATGCTCTTTGATATCAGATCAAAGTCCATATAGAAGAAACCAATCTGCAATGTATAGAAAACAAGGTCCATCTTTTGGCCAACAGCAACTGTTTTACTTTCTGTCACTTTCAGTTGTTCGAGTGCCTTCTCCTGAACTCATGATAAGATAAGCATTTAAAAGATGTTTGGAACAAGAGGAATATCAACAGGTAAAGATACTGAATGAAGAAAGATAGTTCTTATCTACCTTGTCACTGATGCGGATATAAAACAATGATTTAGCTAAATGAGCTTCCCTAACTTCGCTCTCTCCCAAATTTTCCTCTGCATCAGCAATCCTGGGAAATAAAGTCCAGTAAGCATAAGGTAATGCCAGGGGAAGATGGCATTTAATATATAATTAACACGTCCAACTCTTGAATAGATCTTTAAACTAGGAGTTCCATGTACACACAGCCCAAATTTACTCAGAAAACAGGGGGTTCCTTGTGAACCAAGGTGTAGACCCAAAAGTGCAAAAATGTGGAAGCTTTAAAGATTTGGGAAAGAGATCCTGAAGTAAATCAAAGTGAAATCCATCTTTCAGTTACAAAGCCTATCCATTGATACACTGACCTCAGCTTCATAACATTAAATATAAAAAGGAAATAGAAAATTCTTCATAATGCATGGATAAACCATGCCAGGGTGCTACTGCCTTTAATACCATCTGAACTTTTACAACTTTGCCCCGCAGATTTTAACCAAATTGATTGTATGTCAATAAGTGAAGTCCTCAGATGTATGGCAGAAATACATTTAGCGACATATGAATGATCAATTTACACAAGGACAAATAGCTGGTAATAGTGTAGATAAAAGGTGGGAGTTAAAGGTAAGAGGTTTCGTAACTGGAAGTTGGAACTCCAACACCAAGACAGTAACAGCACTCATCTGACTATAAACTTGGCATAATATCTTAAGGGTAGTAAAACATTCAGATAGCCAGAATAGATCAGGTTTATACAGAGTGATTTACAGGAAAATCAAGATTTGCAAATGTGGAATAATTGAAATCTCTACAGAAACAAGATCTCACACCAGAGATTCATGGCAAAATACCATTTAGCCTATGCTTTAGTACAGAAAGTATAAATTTCTCATTTGCATCCAATAGAGGATATATGGTTCAGTAACATTCTATTTCTACAATATATTGGTGCAATGAGCATAAAAGTAAAGCATGTAATTGCAAAGCCAAGTATTTTCCAGAACAGATAATTAAATTTGTAGTCTACATTTGTTCACTAAAATTCACAAGATTTGTGACTTCTTTCAAATGTTTTGACACCACATAATCTAATTCAGTAAACAAATACAATTTTCAAGTCAGTCAACTAAAATTTCAGTAAAAAAAATAAACAACTGAACATAGAAACTAAAATACTAGAAATTTGGAAATATATCTTCAGCAAAAACTCATCATCGACCCAGATTCTAGGGTAATTCACTAATTTTCCCCCGTAATGTTAAACGACCCTTCAAAGAAAATTAAACTGCATCAGACCGAATTCACTTCTCCATCACATCCGAGCTTTACTACCCCAAATAAAGAAGAAAGAAGAAAGGAAAACCCAACATCCAAAAACCAAATGTGCAATTTGAGAAAAGGGTTTTACTTCTCATCGAGCTTTTTGAGCTCCTCCTCAATCTTGGCCCGCATCGAATCGAGAACCTTCTGATCCAACTTCAGTACCCCATCGGCAACTAGGGTTTCGTATAACGGCGCCATGTCTGAGAAAGCAATGGACAGACAAAAATCAAAAGAACCCCCAGAAAAACCCATAACATTACAGGAAAAATCAAAACAAACCCGGAATCAAATTGCAAAAAAAACGAGAGAAAGATTAACAATTACCATCCGAAATGACAGAATTGTAGACTTCGTCCCGAAGGCGGACTTTCTCGATGTCCTCCACATCTGGGTGGGTGAGCAGATACAGTTTGTGAGCCAATACCAGATGGGGCTCTTGATTCTCCATTTCTTGCAGCTTGACGATGAAGGTTTGCAGCTTCGTCTATGTGGAAGTAAAGCACACGAGCTTTGTTTATGATTTCAACCAAAATAAAGAGCTTTCTTGGGCAGTGGATTTCGTATTCCTCTACTGTTTTTCTTCTCAATGATTAGACGACGTCGTCTGGCTGAATATTACTAAATCCAGGTAAGTGAAAAAATTCCCAAATGGCTTAAATATTATCAAAACTCCCTGTGTTTATAAAGGATTTTGACATTTGCCCTCATGTGTTATTTTAATACATTTTTTGTCCCCCATAACTATAAGTCAAAGCTTTATATGTAATGCAGTGACTTTTATAACCCTACTCTATTAAACATTATATTTTTGGACATTAATATAATATGATTTAGTCATTTTTAATTTATTTATAATCACATATTGATTCAACGAGAAAAGTCCAACTACATATTAAATTAAGAAATTAAATTAAATATTATTTATTTCTCATTAACTATTGTCTTGAAATAAAATAAAATTAAAACAGTGACCCAATGTTGAAAGCATATATTAGTAAGACTAGTATTGGGTAAGACTAAAATTTTGTTATAAAATCATTTGTAGAATCATTAAGTTATTTGATAATGACTAAATGATAACTTAACGTTACAAAACTCGATACACATATATATGTGCAATATTTATAACAATTTATATGGTATAAATTTTTTGATATATTCACAGTACCTTACATACACATATTTTTGGTTAGTATAATTAATTTGGAGGGGTGAGTGAGGGTAATGAGGAAAATAACCAAATAGAATAATAAATAATAAATGGGGAGGAGGAAGAATCATATCATATTATAAGTTAGCACATCAACATACGAGGAATTATATCTTTTTTAGTTGTGTTTATGATAAATTCATAACTTAAAATATTTTATTATATGTGCATGTTTTTATTTCAACAATATCATGGGTCTTTCTCCATAAATAGTTTTGTTTCGTAGTTTTATTAATAGTCTCACGCTACCTACCAAGATTCTTTTAAATTTTAATAGTTAATTTATATTTTTTACTGTCAATGTTAATTAGTTAAGGGTATTTTTGTTCAAAAATATAATATTTAATAGAGGAAAGTTATAAAAGTCATGGCATTACATATAAAGCTTTGACTTATGGTTACAGGAGGCAAATTACGTATTAAAAGAACACAGGGGAACAAATGTCAAACTCTTCTATAAACACAAAGGGTTTATAATATTTAAGCCTTCCCAAATTGAATCCTTAGTCAGATTCTCAAACCAAATATTAAAAGAGTTCACGGTAAGTAATCACCGCAAACTTTACTTCGATTGTAATTTTGATTGTAATTTGCCCATAGACTATCAATTTATTGTAACGTCCGTCTTAATTTTAAAATTTTTAAATATTAAATATTAAAATATCTAATTATGTACTTAATAATAATTCTAATATGTAAATTTGTTGATAAATTACGTGAGTAATTAGGTGTTTTTGTGATTTTAAAAAAAATTAAAACTGATATTACCCCATAATGAATTGATAGTTCATGGGGTTGATTACAAAAATTGAATGTTCAAAGAGCAATTTACAATAGAAGAAAAGTTTAAAATGGTATTTTGCAATTAACTCTATCAAAAACGAAAAACAAAAGTAGGGTACAAAAAAGGGCAAGAAGCAAATTATAAATTACTAAACTTTGAATGCCAATGGTTCGAATGCTACTCTATTTTATTATCTTTGCATATATTTGTAAACTTAAAAAATTTATTTTACAAACCTAGAAATATAGAACAATTGATATGCCTAATTAGTTTTATGCCTGCACAAAATTCGTTTGACATCGTTTTATTTTTTATTTTTTTATTTTACCCTTGCATGACTCACGATACTTTGTTACACGTTCCTGTTACATTCCTTGTTACACTCCCTATTATACATCTTAAAAACTCATCAAAAATATTAATTTTTATTTTAATCTTTTTTACCAATGATATTCATTGGCATTTTACCTAATTGTAATATAAATATTTTATTTTTTACATTAATATGGTATTTTAAAATAATTTTATGGTATTTTTTCAATTTTTTAATCCCAATAAATTAAAATAAATATACCCTACACCAAAATGGATGAACTCTTAGTCAAAAAAATTATTATAATGCCAATAAATATCATTGGTGAAAAAAATTAAAATAAAAAATAATATTTCCGATCAGTTATTAATATATGTAACAGAGAGTGTAGAGGATCCTGAACCCCTTTGCATTCCCAATAATCGAATCCATGACTCAGGGTTACAAGGCCCTGCCCTCCCTTTATTATCACCCCAACCCTCCCCCTCGTTTGACAATTTTTATATCTCACAAACTTTCTGTTGTAATATAAATATTTTAAAAAGAAATATAATATAGTTTACAAAATAACAGAGCTAGTTTTATAATTATACCCAAATTATGTGATAACATGAAACTTTTTTTGCAATCTTGTATTATTATAGTTTGACATTTTATCTTGGTCATCAAAATTAATCGATTACATAGGGGAAATTTAACTTGACAAGTAAATTAATTTGAAGGGCCTGTTTCATAATCTTATTCTCGAATGGGCAAATAACATTAGTGGTTACTTAACTATTCGCAACGTTTATGTTTGGTCACTAATTATTTTTTTTTGCGTGTTTGTCCATTCAACTATTAGCAATGTTTAGTTTTAACCACTAATAGTGTTTGCTCACTCAATTTTCTTAAGTGTTATTTTTAATCCATCCTATGAGAATTGACACTCAAGTTAGACAAATTCATTTTTCATTGTTTGATATACAAAACAAACATAGCTTAAGTAATCGACCTCAACACATAACATTTGTATTCTTAAAATAAAAACGTAACTTGAAATTCATAAAATTTGCACAAACAATAAATCTACCCCCATTACTGAAACTGGACATGGGTTCAATCTACCGCCAAATGTGACTCATTTTATAGCTAACTTCATTAAAATCATCGAACGAAACCTAGAAAAAGAAAACCCAAATGCGTTAATGATATATCTTCAAGTTCCCACATCGGAGAATGAGGATTGAGTGGGATCGTCCAACGTGTATATAAGCCCGTGACAATGATGGTGTCAGATCACGCAGCCACGCAGTGAGCACAGAGCGAACTATTCTTTCGCCTTTTACTAAAGAATACCGTGTGCGCGCTGCATTTAGTGGCATACGCCTATTTTTGGAGGGTTTTGCCCATTTGGGCTTTAACCCTATAATAAATTATACCAAATATTTTTATTTATTTATTTATTATTATTGATAATGGGTTATTTATTATTATTGATAATGGGTTATTTATTATTATTGGTAATGAGTTTGAAATGTATTTTAAAAATAATTTCTTAAAGATGATTGGATTTAACCACGACCTCTCAAAACATAAATATGATATCCATAAATGACGAATTACATTTATTTCATTGTTTTTTTATGTTATAAAAACACAAATATTTCTTCCAGTTTTTCTATTTTTTGACAATTTCCCCTAAACTTGTTCAAAGTCTCTGTGGATAACAGCAAGGGCAACAAAATTCAAGTTTTATTATTTATTATTTAAAATCTTTTTGGATAACTAACAGTTTTTTTAATTTTATTTTTCAATAGTAATAACTAATAATTCAGAAGGTGCAACATGTGAGCATTTCCACGTCACGTACTACATTACCAAAACAAAACTAGAGAATCTACGTAAACATGGAAACATTGAAATTGTACGCGTCTCACCTCATTCAACCTATCCACACCACCCTGTCTCTTCCCAGAATTTGTAATAATACTTCTTTCATTGTCATTAAAAAGTTCGGTTCGGTGAAACAATTCTCTACGAGTTACAAATCAGAATTCTGAATGAACTTTTTTTTTAGGTCAAAAATAGTAACCGTACTCATCAATGAAGTACAAATTTATAGTCGTTTCTTATAGCCTGTGATTTATAAATCACTTATTAACATCACATTATTAATTAATGAATGTATTAATACAATATTTATGGAACGAAGTTATTACGAGTATCATTACTCATTAATTTAAAGATTTTGTGAGTGGGAGGCTCTGTTCTCTTAGTACTATGGATAATAAATTTTTTAGTTAGGGAGGACTTTTGTTTTGGAGGGAATTTCTTTTGGGATTTTGTGTAGGAAAGAGAAGAAAAAGTGTAATGATTATGTTTTTTTTAAATTTATGTGAGTGAGTTTTTAGATGAAATTTTTAAATTTGAATTGTAAATTTTATAAAAATGATGTTATTTCTTTATGTAATATTTTTGAGAAAAAAGTGATACTTTTCCTGATTGATTATGTTCAGAAAAGAACAGAGCCAACCTACACACACTGTACTAGATTTCTTTTCCCCCCAGTCCCCGTTTGGGCGACTCACATTTCCATCTTTTTTCGCACCATTATCTTCTCCGGCGTTGTCCGAACAATCTTTATAGCTCATCCTTGAAGGGCTGAAGAAATCGAACCATTTCCGTAGCAGAATCTGAAGAAACCATTAATGGGTAGATTAAGGAGTAGAGAACCAACGTTTTCCTCTGTTTTTCTGCTTTTGCTTAGCCTTTCGTGTAGTTTTTCCACTTGCACTCGGCAAGAACAGCAGCAGCAGCAGCATCCCATCAAGACGGTAGTTGTGTTGGTCTTGGAGAACAGATCCTTCGACCACATGCTCGGGTGGATGAAGAATTCCGTCAATTCCGACATCGACGGAGTCACAGGGGATGAATGCAACCCTGTTTCAACAACCCAGGAAGCCCAGAGAATCTGCTTTTCCGATGACGCCGAGTTTGTCGATCCCGACCCTGGCCACTCGTTTGAAGACGTTCTACAGCAGGTATTTGGAACTTCCGGTAAAATTCCTTCCATGAATGGCTTTGTTGAACAGGCGCTAAACGTTTCGAAGGATCTTTCTGAAACTGTTATGAAAGGGTTTAAACCCGAGAGTTTGCCTGTTTATGCGTCCTTAGTTCGCGAATTCGCAGTTTTTGATCGGTGGTTTTCTTCAATTCCCGGCCCCACTCAACCCAATAGGCTATTTGTGTATTCAGCCACTTCTCACGGCGCAACCAGCCATGTGATAAGCCAATTGGCAAAAGGGTTCCCTCAACCGACTATTTTTGACTCCCTTCATGAGAATGGGGTGGATTTTGGGATTTACTTTCAGACTGCTCCCACCACTTTTTTCTTCAGGAATTTGAGGAAATTGAAGTATGTGCTTAAGTATAAACTGTATGATTTGATGTTTAAGAGGGATGCTCGAAATGGGAATCTGCCTGGATTGACTGTGATTGAGCCTAGGTACTTTGATTTGACGGGATTTCCTGGAAACGATGATCATCCTTCACATGATGTTGCTAATGGGCAGAGGCTGGTGAAGGAGGTTTATGAGACATTGAGGGCAAGTCCTCAGTGGAATGAGACCCTTTTGATTATCACTTATGATGAACATGGTGGGTTTTATGATCATGTCCTCACTCCTTATGTAAATGTTCCTAATCCTGATGGAAATACAGGGCCACCGCCTTATTTCTTCAATTTTGACAGGCTTGGAGTTCGAGTTCCGACAATTATGGTTTCTCCATGGATCAAGAAAGGAACTGGTGAGCTGAAACTCACATTATTGTTAGTCTTCTTGTTCATGTCTCTATTTGCTTTTTCTGTCATCAAAATTGGTAGTTTTTCCTTGCTTAAAGCCTTAAATTGTTTGCTGTTGCTTCATTTCTGAAAACATAAATGTGTCAGACTAAGGGCTAATTGTGATGAATACTTTACATTTGGCCATTTGGGATTGTGTTAATAGGTTTGTTCAAAGTACAAAAAATTGAAACTTGCTTTGCTTTTGCCTATTCTCCTCTTTGTTGTTTGGAAGATTTTGTTGATGATGTGTTTTTTGTTGTTTGCAGTAATAAGTAGGGCAAATGGACCAACTCCAGATTCTGAGTTTGAACACTCCTCAATTCCTGCAACAATCAAGAAGATTTTCAATCTCTCATCCAACTATTTGACACACAGAGATGCTTGGGCAGGCACATTTGAACATGTTTTTGGGGAATTGACCTCTCCAAGAACTGACTGTCCCGGTAAGCACCAAGAAAGTATCAGAAACATGACTCTTTTAGTGGGTCTGGGAAGTATTTTGGTTATACTACCATAATTCTACCCTACTCGATTTCCTAACTTGCGCTCCAAAAATTGCAGAGGTTCTTCCTGATGTTGCTCAACTGAGAAGCGAAGATGCAGATGAAAACAAAGGGCTGTCACAGTTTCAAGGAGAGCTTGTGCAATTGGCTGCGGTTCTCAATGGCGACCATTACTTGAGCAGTTTCCCTGATGAGATGGGGAAGAAGATGAAGGTGAGAGAAGCTCATGAATACGTTAAAGGGGCAGTTTCGAGATTCATTAGAGCAAGCAAAGAGGCATTCAAACTGGGAGCTGATGAATCCGCCATTGTTGACATGAGATCATCTCTCACTACCAGAAGATCCTCCACGCACAACTGATGAAATCATAGTATCATATGCAATGTAGGCATCCCATGTTTCTTGCTACCAAGAAGTTTTCGGGACTATTAAGGATTTGATTTTGAGCCAACGAAGATAAAGAAATCACAACAACTTGGCCAAAACGAAAGAGTTTCTATTGGGATCCAAGATTTTGCAAACTTCTTTGTAAAAGCTATATCGAAGAGGCCCAGGTGATCAAACATTAAATTTCATAAACTAAAATTTTAAATTCACTTCTATTGAATATCACAAATACATTACAGGACATCGTATATAGTGCAGTACTACATAACTAGTAAATGAATAAAATTTTAATACGATTTGTGGTTTAAACACTAGTTCGCTATATTGACCGAAATGGTAGCAAGTAGCAACTATAAACTTGTTTATCCTTGTACCATGTTAGAAAATGTGGGTTCAAGAACTCTTTATTTAAAGAAAAAAATAAATAAAGAAAGAAAATCTAACCTTAATATATCACCAATCCTTTTTTTTATTATTATTATTTTTTTAGACGAAAAGTGATTATATTAACGGCATTGGAAATCCTTCAACAATGTTTGATATACAAAATCCGACAAAATCTGGGGGCGAGTCTCAGTTATACTTTGACTGCTGGCCTGTGGTTCTGACATGTGCCAACATGTGCGCGATAACATTCTTACATCTATCCACCCAAAAAAATCTCATAAGTATCTTCTCACGTATTTTTGTTGCCAGTAAGAAAATTAGTATTCGAGAGCTTACCAACAGAGATAGTTCATTCCGGACACCAAGAACTATCTTCGCCCCATCTCTTCCCACTGAGAAGGTCAATAGCCGTAAGGGCTGCCGTCGCTTCGGCTTCCTTCGGGGAATATACCAGAGTTACCTGCTTCGCCATTCCAGCTTACCATTGCCCCTCTGCATCACAGCCAAAATCCCCACTGCTGCCCTGCCCGTGGCCGGATGATAGGCCGACTCGAATACGCGGTGGTGCCCTCTCTAGTAACATACTAAAAGCCAAAGCAGGATCCTCCCACTCCATATATAATTTGGCTGCCCTTCGCCGCAAACTGCATCACCCACAGCAGTTCCTGACTCGACCCCTCATGCACTCGTTAATTTCGTTGAAACCATATTAAGTCCAGGGCTACCACCATGAACTCAAGAACTCTCCCTGGGGCATGCAACATTGTTTCCCTTGGCCCAATATGTCCTTGATCTTGTTGGTGTCCTTGTATAACAGAAATACAGTACTCCCATACTATCACTGAAAATCGACACTCAAAGAAGAGGTGACCCAAACTGTCTGGACCAAAATAACAGAGATGTCCCAATGGATACATGGCGCCACTGCAAAGCCTCATACGTTGAGAGCGTGGCCAAGCAAAATCTCCACAAAAACTGATGTACCAGGGATGTTTAGACTCCCGAGCCGGCGCCACAGAGGATCCTAGTCTATAGAGTGATGACTCCGTTTGTCCGGGTGCGATATCCAGATATCTAGCCCTGCTAGGTTCCTGAACGACAATGTACAGATGGCTGTCGCGGTAGTTGCGGGGAACAATGTCCAATCCACCTTTTTAATTCCCATTAATTGATTTTTTTTTAAATTATTGTGTTATCTTTTTAATATTTTTTTTGGTAACTTATCTTTTTAATTTCATTTATAGTTGCGATGTTCCTTTTTACAAAACATTTGTTTAAAGTCAATTTATTACAATCAAATCAAATCTAACAGAACGACGTCGGTTTCCCCAAAATTTTGCCCTTTGGCTTGAGGTATATGTCATCTATTTCCCCCTACTGTGTGTTTTAGGCTTTTAGCGCTCTATATATAATCTTTCATTGTTGCAGATGCAGAATCTTCATGAATCGAGCTGAATTGCTTGTACAAACGAGCATTATTTCATCAAGATTGCTATTCTTAAGGTATTTGTCATCCTCTCCTTTTCAATGGGTCACTTGCCAATTCTATTAAATTCTGTGCCTTTAGATTATTGCGAATATTTCTGTATCTTCTTCAACAGAGAAGTTGAGAATCCGATTGGAAAACATGTAGGAAAAAAAAAAGAAAAAAAAGAAAACAGTTTTGGGACATGGGTTTTCCCTTTTCATTCATAAAATTTTCTTTTCAAAGATAAAGGGAGTTTCTTTATTGAGTATGTGACTCCATGAATTAGTCCTTGTGGGATTCTGTTGAATTAGATGGCTTCTTTGTTGAGTGGTTTATGAGCAATTTTTTTTCGGTTTTTGAAGATTGAATTTCTATTTCTTTGTAGAAAATATTATCTTCAGTGATGAAAGAAGTTGCTGTTGTCGATTGTTGTGGACTTTCTGTCTGGGTTCTAGCTGAAGAAGTTTGCTTATTAGTTCTTGAACTTAAACTATACGTGTTTCTTGAATATTCATATTAATTTGTGAGCGTAAAAGTAAATGAAGGGTGCACATTTATAATATTTTGAGTTAGAGTCCAATTCTAAGCTCCGCAGCATTTTGTTCCAATCCTTTGCTCTTAATAAATAAGCCTCAATGCTTTCATTGTTAGTTTATTGACTTTTGAAGACTTGGCTCTGTTTTTATTTTGAGGCATCAAAAAGTTAGGATCTTCTCTCGTGGGACATTTTAAATATTGGTTTGTTGTGAGAGCTTTCTGTTATTGATGTTTTACGTTCATTGAAATTTGATTAGCTATTTTGTATAATTTGTCTATCTCTGTTACATGCTAATTCTACTCAACTAATTTATCTTGTGTAGTGTCTTCGGATCTGTTGCATCCTTCCTAGGGCTCAGCTCTCTTGGTGAAACATTTGGGGTTCTCTCCACACAATGATTGATTTATTTTTAAGTGATTTGACTGGGGACAATGATGGGAATGACATATTGCTGGAGAAGAGAAAATCACTTCTCAGTGAGCTGGAATCAGATTTATGGTCGTTAATGACTGCAGGAGGTCGGTCTGAAGTGCGACTTTGGCTTTGCAACACGATTGCAGGCATAAGTTCAATCACTCCTGTCCATCAGAGTGAGCTATTCATGAAATTGTTGAGAACAGTCAGACAGAAGCGGCAACTCGCTTCCCAACTTCTGGAATTGATTTTCGAAAAGCAACCTCGAAAAGTAGGACCCATTATTGCCAAGAAAAGTTTTATGCTAGAAAAGTTTTTCAAAGGTAAGTTCCCTGCATTCACACTTAACTTCAACTTCTATTCAATTTTGTTTTCTGATGGTGGATTATTTTTAGCATCTCCAGTTTGGGGCTTTTGCTCACCATGTATTGGTTCTTGACCTTTTGGATGTAGTCTTAAAATGTTTATCATAGAAGATTTTTTACTTGAATCTTTTCTTTATTTAAGAATCTGATGTAGGGATCTTGATTATCAGAATTTTAGCACTGCTAATAAGATACTCCACTAATGCTACAGAAACTAATAGTATGAATTTGCTGACACAATGTTTTTAAGTTGAATAATGAATCTATTGAAGGTTGCTTTCTTTTTCTCATAAACATGCACGAGACATCTTAATGAATGGAATCTTATGGATGTTGGGCTCTTAAAGAGATCACTGGACAGCAATGAGTAATTATTTGGTGGAATTTCAAAAGTTTATTTTGGTGTATTTGAATACTTTTATTTGTGTTTACTTAATTTTCCATTAGTGTCGTGGAATAAATGTCAGTGCAGGCCTCCGCTAATTAATGTAAATGCAGGCAACCCAAGGCGTATCTTGGCATGGTTCTCTAATTTTGCTGGATCCAGTGGCTTGGAGCACAGGAAAGGAGCTAAGGCATTATCTCAATTTGCTTTTGTGAACCGAGATGTATGTTGGGAGGAGCTAGAATGGAGAGGAAAACATGGCCAATCACCAGCAATGGTTGCTACAAAACCTCATTATTTTCTTGATTTGGATGTCCAAAAAACAGTGGAGAATTTTCTTGAATATGTGCCTGAGTTTTGGTTATCCAATGAATTTTCTGAGTCTTTGAAGGATGGGGAGATATTGTACGTTGATAAAGAGTTTTTCGTTGATATGTTTCTCAAGTTGATGTACAAAGAGGATTTGAAAGAATTATGGGAAATCATAGACGAATTTCTTGCTGAGGAATCATTTTCATTTCTTTGCAATCACCTACTCATCATTCTTGAAGAGCAGGATTTGTTATATTTCCTGAATTTGATGCATAAATTTCTCAATCCAAGGCCAGAAGTTACTGTGCATGGCAATCAATCGTTTTGGGTTGAAGTTATACTTTCTGAGTGCCACATTGAATCTATTGATCAGCTACTCTTCCTAAATGGAGTTACTAGTCAAGCTCGCCAGCTTCTGCGGCTTGTGCGTGAAGAAGGCGATGAAAGCGAAAAAGAGAAAGTTAAGAATGTTGTTTTTCAGGTTTGTGCTTCTTCAGGTCTTGCTGACAGTTTGGCTCCAATTATGATGGAATGGTCCAAGAATAGAAACTTAAAGTCAATAAAATGGTTGGGCTTGCAGTCTTGGGCAATCTTTTTTAGATTGTCGGAGGGATTTAAGACTTCTGAGTCCTGGGAGTCCTTATTTGCCAGGAATGGCATAGATTTTCGGAAGTCTGACAAGTATGGATTGCTTGACCCTGATGAACATGCGGAAGAGGATGAATCTGACTGGGATGAAAGGTCCTTGGATAATCTTAAGCATAAGAAGAGAGGAAGACAGAGAAAGAAAAAGAGAAGAAAACTTACATCAAAACAGAGTTTGGGCAGTGAATTGCGGGGCCTAGATTTTTCAGATAATACAGGTGCTTGGCTGCTTTCTACAGATCAGTATTCTACTACTTGGAGCATTGTAAGTTTAGCCTTCGATCTTGCTTTAAACTTTGGACTGAGAAATGTTAATTTAAGCAGTATTAGATTTTTTTTATCTCATTAAATTAATTTGAAGACGAATCTTGGTTTCTGATCCTGAAGTTCAGGGCTGACCATACTAATAGTATTTAGCAGTATTGTGATCTGTGCAAGAGCATTTAGTCACAGAATAAGTTAGAACTGTACAAACAATCAATTATGTTAAAAAGGATCTGCTGAAAATTTTTGTATACGGCTTTCCTCTCTTTTACGTTGACCTTAAGTGCCAAAACTGTCGAATCACCTACATATTTTCTGGGCATATTGTCACTTCGGATTATTGCTTTGTTTTGATATTATTCATGGTCATGTGTTGTAGATAGACCTCCCAGAACACATATCAAAGCATTGTTTCCTTACATGGATAAAGGCTGCCTCTAAGAAAGCCAGAGATACTTGATTATCTCAGCACGGTTTCTCATTCAGAGTTTCTTGAAGAGGTACCGGCTTCTGTCATCATCTTATTCACCGGTTACAGATAGAATGAAGGTTTGTTGATTTGGAATATTGTCATGCTTATTCCTCTTCGATCATGTGTAACTTCATTAATTATTAAATGTCATTCTAATTTAGTGATTTTTATATTATCCTAGTTTGAAGGAAGTCTAATGGATCAGACGCTTCCTCTGCATTGCTTATCCTCTTCTAAGTGCCTCTTTGAGATTCATGGATTTTTCATGAACAGTATGTCTCCATTTTCCCTTCTTGGAACTTTTCTTTGCTTCTTGTTTTATGCTTACCTTTTTAAATAGGGCAAATGACACCAGTGACCACCCAACTATTCGCAATGTTCAGTTTTGGTCACTCATCTTTCAAACGTGCGCATTTGGCCACTCATCTTTCTAAAACGTGCCTGTGAAGCCATTCCGTCAAAAATGCTGTCAAATTTGACGGAATCCGTACAGTACTCCTTTTCTTCCTTAAATCTGAACTAGAATTGCTAATCGAGAAGATGCCATACAAAGATGACCGGATTTTCGGGTCCAGGTGGAAAAGTTCCCTTCCCAGAATGATGGATCTTTACTCAATCACCCCGTTTACAGTAGAAGTTTAGATGATGCTGCCCCATGTATCTCTGCAAAACTTAAAGGCTTCTGTGTCGATGGAGAGAAAGCTTATAATGTAGCTAAAATTAAAGTTGTGGTATGCCATTCTTCTTTCTCTTTGCTGGAAATAATTTGATCCTTTCTTTCTTTGTGCCCGCTGTAAAAAGGAAATTGCAAGAAAGGAGGAAGACATCATAACAATAGATCCCCATATGAATTCACTGACTGTGTATGAGACAAAGCTCAAAGTAAGTCTCTGCTTGGGGAGTTAAGGAAGAAAAGGAGTACTGTACGGATTCCGTCAAATTTGACAGCATTTTTGACGGAATGGCTTCACAGGCACGTTTTAGAAAGATGAGTGGCCAAATGCGCACGTTGGAAAGATGAGTGACCAAAACTGAACATTACGAATAGTTAGGTGGCCACTGGTGTCATTTGCCCTTTTAAATATAGTTATTAAGAACTTGGCAGCCTGTGCAGATACCTACTGCAGTTACCTGACTTCCTAATCCGATTGCTCGTCGCAATCAAAATCCCCGCCCCACCTGATTACACATTCAGCCCTTCACTCCCCTCCTCCTTGATCATTTATGTCACTTCCTAATAGCTATATTTTGCTTGTGAAATTCCCCAACAATCAGATTGTAGTTGGAAAGGATGGCCATTTCGTTCTCTTTTGTCCGGTTGCAAAGTTTCGTTCCTGCAGTTTGTGTGTTCTGAACACCCATTCCAATGAAGAGCCTACTGCTCTTATCCAATGGATTATAATGTGTATCTACTCAATAATCAGCTTAATACCGCTTAGCCTATGTTCCACCTCCGCCCTTATGTCAAGAATTTTCGAAACTCTTGGCTCGGCCTGGACCCTTATTGTTGTGTGGTGTGACCATTAAATGCAGTAATAGAATGACTTTTCCATTGGTCCTCATTTCCTACCTCCCATCCTCATCAGCCTCTGCAGAGACGGAAGCAGATAGGGCGCTAATGGAGGATCATTAACCGCGCCCAAGGGAAGAGCTATCACACTAGCACAGCCTAAAAAGACCAGATTGCAAATTCGGCGCCTATCATCAGTGTCTACAAGGCTTGGATCGATGAGATATTAGTTGCTAAGAAGCAGCTCCAGCAGGAGCTTATGTGTATAACCTGCAGAAATATGTAAAACCATGAAACAACGAAGGTCAAAGTGGACAGATGTTGAGGCTGTCGCGTCCATGTAAATTATCAAAAGTTCGTATGATGAACACACGATTAAATGTACCAAAAACTGGGAGTTTGTCAACTGAATTCTCCCATTAGAAAATGCTACTATCAGATTTTGTTGTGCATCAAGTTTCAGACTACCTACCTTTACGATACTTGCATCTAAATTGAAGCATAATAAAAACATCAGTATTCTGCACTTGTCAACACGGATGACCAGCACTTAACATAATGCCGTACACTGTAATGAGACATTTACATATTCTAAGGTTTCTCCATGTTTGAGCCTCAGCAAACTAGACCTAGATGAGACAAAATGAGATGACTATATATGTAGCTTCAATCATCCTCGCCTTGGTCAAAATCTTTAACCTTCACATCAGCATCTTCTCCAAACTGAATGCAGTTATCAATTTGTGATAAGCTGTACTGTATGCTGCAGATGTGAGCAGAAAAGTTCATGAGTACCAAAATTAGGCACCCTTGTCAGGCGGAGAGCGCACAAATGTTAAACTTGAAAGGTTTAACTCAAGGAATACAATTTTAATGGCATAAGAGTTAAATGTATAGTATTTTCATAATAAAATGAAGCAGTCAATTCTTACAATAAAAATTTTGCCATGATATTTTTCCTACTACTATTAGACACTTTTGATCTTCAAACACAGAAAAGTAAGAAAGTAATTTACCTGTGTTCTTTCCTCAGATCAAGAGGCAAAAAACTAACCATGCTATACTGGTCCACCTATCACAACAAATAGTTCAAAGAATTACAAATTCCACAAAGCAAATACGGGATGGTATAGAAAACTTCAAGTTAATGGCTGTCCAACAAATCAAATCACAGCTAAACGTTCTAACTGTGATTTGATTTAGTTAGCTCATATCAAATCAAATGGGAAAGGGTGACATTTAGTTAGCTCATATCAAGTAATGGACAATACAGATAAAACTTTATGTCAAACGAACCCATCACAAACTACCCCCATCATATTCAGCACAAAAATTTTGATAAGATGAAAAGAAAGCCCATCAACTGAAGGTAAATGTACAACTAAGGAAACCTCAATTAAAACTCACCAGTTCGATTAAAGATTTGTTAAGCTTTTCAAACTGTGGAGCCATCCGTCGATTCAACTCAGGCAACAATGCCTCAGGTTCTGGATTTAAGAACCTAAGCCAAACAAGAAAGTAAGGAGAGACTGTCAGGGTCAGAAAAATCAGAAGTATGATAATTTCTTAAAGGATGTGACCACAAATTAGAAACACTAACTTTTCAATATCCTTTTTGTTTTTCACAAGGTCCATCTTGGATAGAATATTAACATGGGGAAGTTCAAGTTGAACCATTGCTGAAAGAGATGCCATACAACCACTAATAAACTTTGTCCCATCTGTAATGAACTATTGCAAGAAATGTGTATTATTTTAACTGATATAAATGTATGTATATATAAAGCAATGATCGCCATAGAAAATTAATTACCTGTTAATCAAGCAAGTAAACAGCACAAACATTGAAATTCTTGCGCTTCAGATGCTCTGTGAAGTTCTTTAGAACAGGAACATGGGAAAACAGTTCTATCTGACCTGTATAAAGAAGTCAAAGGAGAATGAAACCATCAACTTCTCTTGGTTCTCCCACTCAGAATTGTCTCCACCAAATGTCTAGCACATATTAGTGTCACTTAACACTATATAGGAAGGATCCAAAATCCATAGTTATAAGCCAATGCATACAAAATTCTCATTAGTAGATTATAAGGGTATAGTATAATATAATATTTAGCGAAAGAATTGAGATAGAATCTTCAATAACATCTCCAACGTCAAGCACATTTAATATCAACTACAATCTGAAGCACCCAACAAAAATTATTGCACATACTTATCAGGTTTTCATGGGAAAGAATGTTTTCGAGTTATGACCAATCAACTTCACAAAAAACCTTCTATACAAAAGGAACAACTATGTAGCATTGGAAACAACAATTACCTGGGCAGTCGAAAACTAAATAGTCATCATCCAAGTAGTTATCCAATTCTTCTGTTAGCCAATCATCCAAATGCTCTTCAAGGTGCCTGAGAATCGAAATTAAGGCAATTCAAAACATTACGCTTGTCGCAAAATACACTGAACTGTCTTCGTAACTTTCTTGAATACCACAACTGAAAGTGTTAAACTATAACAAATACCACATCTATTTCAACTCAAACATTGACATGAATGTTAATTTATGATTCAAATTAAAAAACAATCTTCTGTTCAAAGGATACTCCATGCAATAAATGAGGCCACCATTAGGACCAAGACCAAGTTCCTCCATCACATCTTCCAAGGAAATGAGCTCTCTAATGTCTGAAAGGATATTATTAAGCCGTCATTCCAAGAACCCCAATCAACCTAAACTCAAAAAAAAAAAAACAGAAAAACCCAGAACCACCAACAACTGATACTCACCCATGGCAACAGGATAGTCAAAATTTTCAGTTGCAGGATCTAAGTTCACAATGTGCATTTGTCGTCCAACAGTTTGACAATGTTGGTATAAACTAGAGCAATAGGTGGACTGAGAATGTAAACAATAACTCAAATTAATCAATACATACCAAGAAACTAAAAATCCTCAAGAAACCCTTCAAAACCCACAAACGGAGTATCATCTAGAGCAACTAGATAAATCAAAAACTCATATTTCACTAAGAAGAAAACCATAAAAATTTCAAGAGCTAAAATTGAATCCATTACCTTCCCACTTCCAGCAGGGCCGATAACCAACTGAGCATAGCCCATGATAGCTTTTTCTCTATTCCTTTACGCTTACTGGTAATTGGTGTTTGGTGGCGGCAGAATCCTGCTTCTGAAGTTCAATTTGGAGGGAGAAAGGAGAGGCAGCGAGGAACGAAGAAGACAGTAGCGTCTTCAACCCAAAATTAATTGGGTAAATTACCAGACCAGCCTGAGGCTTGTCTAAATTACATAAAGACTATGAACTTTTGAAAATTACCAATAAATCCCTATATTGTCAAATAATTGTCTTTTTCTTTTTTTTGGGGAATAACCAAACAATTATGTGAATATTGGATCTTGTAATAGTAACATACTCTGTTCTATTAGACAAGTCCACTTTCAAAGATTATTTTTATTCTAATAGGAGAGTCCAGTTTTAATTTTTTTAATCTCCCTAACTTTACTAAAATAATACTCCCTCCGTTCCATTAGAAGAGTTCATCTTGATTTAGGTATGATATATTAGGAATGTTAAGGTATAATACATAAAATACTTAATTTGTCACAATTTGTTCCATTTATATCCTTACTTTTTAAGTAAGAACTAATTGTAGATCACATATAATAATATAAGTAAGGGTAGGTGGTGTAAAAAAAGTGGATTCTTCTAATGAAACAAAAAATTTTCTCAAACTGAACCCTTGTAATGGAACAGAGGGAGTAATGTATAGTCCATAATTAATTCACACTCAAAAAGTGAAGACATTAATGGAATAAATTGTGTTAAATTAGGTAATTTATGTGCTGTACAACGAAATCCATAATAAGTTGTACGTATTTAAAAGTGAACTCTTCTAATAGAACTGGGGAGTAACATTTTTCATGTTTGTTTGATTAATTCATGCTTGTAAATCAAGAAAGACAATTATTTTTTTCAACAACTATATATTACAAGTTTAGTATCCACAAATGGACAAGAACTTCAGAAGAAAAGTCGGAAACTGAATCGAATTTTCGACTTTTGGATGACCTTCGTACTTCACAACCGCTTAGACATTCGTTACTGAAATTATAATACAGAAAGAAGAACTTGGTTGCTTGGAATACAAGTATTCAAACTTCATTACCTAAACATTAATTGGTTACTCAAAATTAAACTAAAGAAGGACAAAAACTTGATTGCTTGGAATACAAGTATTCAAACATCACTACCTAGGTTACCATGCATTTACCCAAATTTCTCATGCAAAAAAAAGTAAATAGCCTATATATCCAAGTCCCATCGAAACCTTGTACTCCAAGAAACCTCACTTGAACTAGAAACCTATGCATTAAAATGCATAAAATTGATCAAACAAAACTAAGGGAAGCCAAATAATGCTGCAAAACTCTATTGAATAATCAAGCTGTACAATTGAGATTTTTTTTTCCTTTCCATTTCAAACGAGGATCATCGGTAGTTCCCACCTACCCCTAATAACTCTAACCCACAACTTCATAATCGCAAATTTGTAAGTGAATCGTCTTTCCACTGCTAAGCTAATTCTTCTTCTCAGTTTTCCAATTTAACAAAGACTAAACAGAGTTCCTCCTCAATCTGAACAGCCCACAACTGCACAACGTCCTCAACCTGAAGTCCATTCGAAGCCTTAATCTTTTTCCATCCTTCGCCGTTCAAAACGTAAGAAATGCTGGGCTTCCCGGTTATCTTGGTCATCACCCACCTCGTCAGATTCACGCTTTTCACTTCACCTCTGGGTTCGATTATCCCAACGTTAAGAACATTACATCGTCCGTCTTTGTCTCTCCCGCTCAGAAATTTCTCAGTTTTCTCGCTCAGAAACGGCCCGTTCTTCATCTTATTCACCGGGATCGAGAACCGGTTCTGGTGGTCTTTCAGATCGGTGCTCGTCAGCTTCTTCTGAATCACGAGGATTTCTGACCCGACCCGCCTGCCTCCGGCTCTGTTCAGAATCTTTTCCCGGAATTCCGGTGGCAAACCCGGGGCGGGATTCGGGTTATTGCGCTCAGGCTCCGGTTTCCTTTTCTGGTTCTTGGGCTTTCCGCGAAATTCAATATCCGGGTCGACATTGTCGGATCCGGGTTTTTTCCCTTTCTTGCTGGCGGAAGGGGGAAGTGGAGCAAAAGCGTCGACATTGTTAACCTCTGTTTTTCTTTCAATTTTCTCTTCAAAATTCCCAATTTCCTTCTTCTTCTTGTTTCTCAAATTCAAGGTGAATTTCAATTGACAAACTTTCTCGGGTTTTGATTCAGTGGCAGGAAGATGAACATCGTTGTTATCATGAGTAGTAGCAACAACATTAATGTTAATCTTCCGATGATGATGATGATGCTCTGTTCTTTTACGCTTACAGGGTGTGACAATGGGTTCCACCGCAGCCGCCGTCTCCTCCTCGTCCTTCTTCTTCTTCTTCCTTTCTTGTTCTTCTTCTTTGCGTAACTTTTCTAACTCTTCTTCAGCAACGGATGCCAATACGTCTATCAGCCACATTGTTCTTGATGATTTAGCAGCTAAATATCAATGAAAAAGGGGAAAATCTGGATGTGGGCTCTCGAAATTTTGATGGAAATTCAGAAGGATTTCTGGAAAAAAGAAAAACTTGGGGAACAAGAAACTAAAAAGTTCCGTTGGGAAAGAAGAATATATATTGTCCCAATTCCCAAATTGAATCTCAGTCGGATTCGGTGAAGTCAGGTTTTAGAAACTCCGTTTTCAGTTCACTTCTTGGATTCTCTAACTAAATAATAAAAATAATAAAAAGAGTTTACAAATCATCTCAAACTTTACTTCCATTGTAATTTATCCATAGACTAGACTATTAATTTATTATAATGTTAGTTTTAATTTTAATTTTTTTTAATATTAAATACTAAATACCTAATTATCTACATAATAACAATTCTAATATATAAATTTTATAATTTAGGTGAGTAATCAGGTATTTTTATGAATTTTTTACAAAATGAACACTAACATTACCAATTGATAGCTCATGAAATGGATTACAAAAAATAAATTAGTTTAAGGGATGCTTTACAATATAAGAAAAGTTTGAAGTGATTTTTTGCAATTAGCTCTATTAAAAAAGAAAAAAAAAACAAAAGAAAGGTTTAAAAAAAAAAGGAAATTTTTTATTAAGGGCAATAGAACTTTACATATTATAAAAAAAGGGTGCAAGTTTCATGTAATTTTTAATAAAGGCAGTAATTTAATTGATTATAATCAACGATAAATATGACCATGCATGAAAGAACAATATATTAATTTTTATTTAGTAATAAATAAGTCATTGCCCTTGCTAGAAATTATATGAAACTTGCATCCTCTTTAATAATATGTAAAATTCCATTGCCCTTAATAAAAAAATTTCCTAAAAAAGGAAGAGTTTTTGTCCGAAATTATAATTAACTAAACTTTGAATGTCAATGGTTCAAATGATTAATAAATGCATGCTACATCATTACTTGCTATAAAAAATTGTGATCGATTCATGGGTGTAACCTATTTTTATTTTTTATTCAAATAAGCAAATTTATGTAGGGTTTAAAAGTTAAATGATCGTGATCAGATTAACAAATACATAAATAAAAGTTATACTACGACTTAGACTTGTGAATAATAATTAGAGTGATAGTTTTTATATGAGCTATTATACTCTTGAAATTAGAAAAATCATGAATATTTTTGCATGTGAACTCATCTTATGTAACGAAAAGTGTTACTTTTGAAAACAATACTAATTTACTTTTGATATCGTGAATTAAATTTTGTAATAAAAGAGTGTTATTTTTAAAAATAACACACTCTTTAAATAAATATGATAGTCTTGGTAACAAATCATAGCAACTTTTTGAAGCAACTCATGTGGTATGCATTCATTTGTTACATTTTTATTAATATCAAATAATTGCCCAATGAATGCATGCTACATGAGTTGCTATCAAAAAGTTGCTATGATTTGTTGCTGAGTATACCATTACTCCTAATTTGATTCTTTTACATATTTAACCGTGCAACCAAATTTTAAGAATTAGAATTTTCACAATTTCAATTCTTTGATTGGATCTAACAATTCTAATTCTAATTCTATTGATGTGTAGTGTGTGTGTGTTGTGTGTCCGTGATATATATATATATATATATATAGCCTTTTTTTCTTGTTTCAATTTTTTTTTTTTGTGTTTCTTTGTTCAGTTTTTTTAATTAATTTTTTCTTTTATTTGATTTTTTTAGCCCATATATGCTTAGTATTTTTTTTCCACCCTTGGTCAAGTATTTTAGACCCAAAAAAAAAAAACTTTTTTTTTTCCACCCTTGGTCAAGTATTTTAGACCCAAAAAAAAAAAAACTTTTTTTTTTCCACCCTTGGTCAAGTATTTTAGACCCAAAAAAAAAAAAACTTTTTTTTTTCCACCCTTGGTCAAGTATTTTAGACCCAAACCACCCTTGGACAAGTATTTTAGACCCAAAAAAAAATATATATATATATTTTTTCCACCCTTGGACAAGTATTTTAGACCCAAAAAATAATAATAATAAAAATGAGAAATAGTTAAAAGTGTTTAAGCTAGTATATCGTAAATGCAATTTTTATATATTTTTTTGTAATGTGTGTAATTATCTAAAATTATATTTTCGTAAATAAAAAAAAACATATTTTATTTGTAATTTTAAAATTTAAAAAAAAACTAAAACTAAAATTTTTATGGAGGTTGGGGATTCTATTTATTTTATTTGTTTTTTTTTGGTTTGGGGTGGGGGTGAGTGGGGAGTGGGGACCCGGTTTAATTTTTTTGTTTTGGGGGTGTTGGGGGGGGGGGAGGGAAGGGGTTTTTTTTTTTTTTTTTTTTCCGGTTGCGTTGGGGTGAGGTTGGTTGGTTTTTTTTTTTTTTTTTTTTTTGGCAGACCATTTTCAAGTTTTTTTTTTTTCACAAAAAAAAAAAAAAAATTGGTTGATTCAGGTCACGCTCCGAACTCGACGAACTGAATTGTCATTTTCGGAGCATGCACTAAATCTAACCCGAACCATTCGGTACGTGTCGTGTCGACCGGTTTAAACACCCCTATATTAATAACACAAAAAGGAATAGTAAATATGACTATTTTATAATTATAAATGAATTCTAATTTTACATACAATTTTAAGCATTCAAACAAAAGAATTAGAATTGCAATTTAATTTCTTCACAATTCTATCATTTCACCAAACAATGGAATTCAAATGGAATTATAATTCTAATTCTAAATTCAATTCTATAGAATTCCAATTCCAATTCTGTTCAACCAAACTGACCCTTAGGGAACAATCGCTAGTTTTTTTGAAAGAGTAATGAACATACGGGGACAGAAATAAAAATTAATTAATTTTAGTTTCTATTTTATGATTAATTGGTTGCACTATTTGTAAGGATATAACAGATACACTGAATAAATTTTCCTTTAACAAGTTTTTATTTTAAGGATAAATATTACGCTTAAGGTGAACATGTACAATTAGGCTAGGGGTGTCAAACGGGCGGGTATTAAATTGGTATTAAGTTAATGGATAATGGGTACCCATTACCCATTCAATTAATGGCATCACCCATTACCCATTCAATTAATGGCATTCAATTAATGGTTTTAATTCAAATGGATAATGGGTAGCTATAAGTACCATAATACCCATTATACAAAAATGTAAGGCTTATCTAGTAGTTTATTAATAAATTTTTTTCGAAATTTTTTAATTTCATTTAATTTTTTTTTAAAGTGGATTTTAATTCTTTCAATCTATTCTAAAATTTGAAATATTATATATTGTATACTTTTCTATTTAATCGTATGTAGTTTTTTTTGTCCAAACACAATTTTTAATTTTTTTATATTTATATAAATCTCATGCATGCCCCGACCCGAGGCCCGAAACTGGACCCGGCACGAAACCGGCCCAGAACTGGGCCCGAACCCAAATGCAGCCCGAAACCCGAGCTTGAACTCGACTTGGAACCCGAACAAATTTTAAATTAGTATTTATAAGCGGGTAATTTAAAAATATTATAAAAGAATAAATTGGGAAAAATGCAAAGTAATTGTAGGACAAGAAAAATAAAGAAAAAGAAAAAATAAGTTTGAAAAAATAAAATAAAATAAAATAGGCCCATTAAAATAGGTGAGTTGTTGGGTTTTTGTTTATACTTTTAAGGGTAGTTTTGGATGGGTATTTTTGGTACTCATGATGGGCGAGTTTTAGGGTACCCAATGGGCTACCTTAAACCCACCAATTACATATTTAGCTCAAGTCCGCTCAACCCATTATTTTTTTTATGTGGGTTTTATTGGGTTAGAACCCAATGGGTTTGGGCGGGTTTTGGGGTAATGGTTTTTTTTGCCACCCCTAAATTAGGCTAATCCAACCAATTAATCTAGCTTGCCGATGGATTTCTTTTAGGCCAAAAGCGATAGATTAGGAAACAAAGGGATGGAAAGAAACACTCGATGCACCGAGCGTGAAACATAAAACAACTACTGTCGAGATTTATAGATCTCGTCGCGGTATACGTATATATTATATTCGCGATTCGAACACAGTAGTGTGGCCAAACTGTCGTGATTTCACTAGATCTGCAAAATTACGACCATTTTGAAGTATCATCTTTCGCAACAGAACGTGTATCCAACACGTCTGACCTAACTGTGTGCGTATCGAATTTATCCTCAAAAGTATTACAGATATGTTATAAAAACACACGTATCAAGTATAATCAAATAGAGACAAAGTATGAATGAAAACTACTTCAATCTCATTAAGATGGATTTTGAACCCCAATAGTCTTCCTTTGCTAAAGAGGTTAAGAATTTCCCACTCAAATTTGGATACCTCATACATACGGACAAGATTTAAGTGTGTGATTGCTAAATATTTTCGGGTATATTTATATCTATTTATTCTTTAATTTTAAGTTAAAATTTCACTGTACTTATTAAAAATTATATGAAAATTTATTACTTATGAAAGCTTTGTGGCGCTTTATATAAAATTTTCCTTTTTAAAACTAACTGTTTGTCCCCTCATACCAGTCAAATCATAAATTCCTGAACATATCAAAATAGCCCTTTAGAATGCTGACATCAGGTTTTTAGACAAATATACCCCCAAACATTAACTAGAGACAAACATTCTAAACAATTATTAAACCTATCGCTGAATTCTTTTTCCGATACCAAAAAATATTATAACCATAACCAATTAAGCATACGTACCAATACAAAATCAGATAGGCAAAGTTAGAGATAATGGAGGGCTGGGAGAAACAGTCGATTGGGAGCAGAGCGGTCGGGGACAATTTTTTTCCTGGGAGGAACGCTCGGCTTCGGAGAAATGGCAACGGGTTCTTTGAGAAGAGTGATTGGAGCGGGAAAAGTGCAGCGTCGACGATAATGGAGTTTGCTGCTCGGCTCCAGAGAAATAGTAGTGGCAACGGTTTGGAGCTGGAAAAGTGCAGCGGCGACTGTGTATAGGAGAAACCTTCACCTGTTTTTTTCTTAAGTAATATGCAGTTAATGCTTGAGAATATATTTGTTTTTTTACTTAAACTTGAGAGCCTGATGTCAACATTCTAGAGGGGTATTTTTGTTTGTTCAAAGATTTTTATGATTTGACAGTTAGTTACAGAAACACTGAAGGGCAAACAATTAGAATTAAAAATACAGGGGACGAATTGTCGAAAGCCAATAACAGAAGGGGTAAATAGCTCATTAATTATAAACATGAATTTTTTCACTTGTTTAAGCTTTTTTTTTTTTTTTGGAAGGTAAAAGATGTGTATTAAAATTAACGGCGCTGAAAATCGTCTAGCAACAATTGAAATTAAGATACAAATGACGGGCCGTAGCCCACCGATGTTCCCCGCTCGACATCATAATACCATACTGAGCCAGTGAATGGGCCACCACTTCCTGCTCGCGGCTGGCTGAAGTGCGGAGATTCTTTTAATTACTTAATTACGATACTTTGGCCATCCACTAAATTATTGATTAATTAAGTTCCACACACATTATTATACTCCTACTTTCCGTTCAAATTGGAAGATTCTTTTATGCATGCAAATTTGTAGTACCAACCAAACTCAATTTAGGTACTCGACTCGACCCGTACGTTATGCATTCATAACTGGGCATACTATTTGCAGTGACAATTTTACTATTTGCAGTAACATTTTTTTGTGAAATGTCTATTTTGCCCTTTAGTTAAATTTTTTTTTTTTTACTTTCCATATTACACGATAAGTAAACAATCTATACATTTTTTTTAACGTAAAGTTTGTTTGTTAACAGAAAAAAACCATGTCTGGCTCGAGATTGTGCCAAAAAAAACCCAAAAAATAGAAAATATTTTGCCAAAAATCTCGTCATTGACAAAATATATTCCAAAATCCTGCTCCATATTTGTAGTAACATTACCAGTGGGCGGTATTTTGGATCACGGCGGTATTTTGACCCAAAATACCGCCCACTTTGGGGTCAAAATACTGCTCACTTTGGGCTATATTTTGGAAGAAACTCCCGGGGTCTCGCCCCCTATGTGCAGGAACATTTTTAAGTTGGATCCGCGAAAGTTATGATTGGATTAAGTTGTCTTTGATACCACGTTAGAAATGTTAGAATTTCAAAAGAGAAGAAAAGAACATGTTACCCCTATTTTATTTTATTTTTTAGTCTAAAGGGTAATTTAGACATTTTATCCAAAAATGTTACTGCAAATAACAATTCCGTAAAACGGTTCATAATATATACACACATACATACAGGGAAGGAAAACATGCATATATTCAAGTTTTTTTTGGTGTTTTACTCATTATTCACTCTTGCCACCCTTTAGTTACTTCTTTTGAGTTGTTGAAACTTACTCAAATATGGTCTCCGACATTTATTTGGTATTCCCAGAATCCTACTCCGACCTTCTTCACCATTGCCGGACTTCGGCCCTACAATTTTACTGCCGTACTACATAACTGTGATCCAAATGTCATATATGATCAAATGGTAAGCATTCTGATCAGCATTTTTTTTTTTTGTTATACTGAGTTTCAAACTTTTTCGTAATGTAATGAAGGTGATAGTAATTTTCATTTTGCTACAGAATCGGTTTTACTCTATTGAATTGAACAAAGTTTGGCCCGATCTCAGGTCAACACCTCAAGACACTGTAACTCTCCAAAGCCTTTGCAAAGTTAAGTGGACAAGGTATGGTTCGTGTTTGGCGAAGATCTATTATCAAACTCAATACTTTGATGTTGCTGTCAGACTGAAGAAACAATATGACATCAAAACTTATTTTGATCTGTTTGGGATAATACCGGGAGTAAGCTATCCTTTCTCTTCCGTAAATCAATCGATTATCACTGGATTTGGAAAAGTACCGGAATTCGGCTGCAACGTTCGTTAGCATTCGTGGGATTGTCTACTACTGAGTGTACAACTTTGTTTCGATAAACATGAATCTTCAATAGATTGTCCAGATAACAACCAATTTCACGAACGATCTGAGTCATGCTTAGCTCCACAGTGCGCGAATATAAAATTATCTGAATAGGGGAATTGTAATAGACAGACATCTCGAATGTTTTTTCAGCTTATGAGATGCTAGGTTGAAAGCTTCTAGTTTGTGTAAGCTGTTTCTTTCTGGGTAATGTTTTGAGTAGCTTGAAGCTTTAAGGTTTTGGATGGATTGTTTCTGTTTGATTCAGCTTTCTTTTGCTTATTATAAATGTCAAATTATACACGTGTTTGAGCGTGCTCTTTACATGAACAATGATCGCGTGTATACGCCATTTTAAGCAAGACTAAATCATTTTGTAAATACATGTAAATAACTGTGGAATGTGCTTATCATAAATGTCAAATTATACACGTGCTTGAGCGTACTCTTTACATGAACAATGATCACGTGTGTACGCCATTTTAAGCAAGACTAAATCATTTTGTAAATACATGTAAATAACTGCTGGAATCCACAGGGCATGAAGCCTTCTAATCCCATTTTTACACAAATTGAGAATTGAAGAAACACTTCCCACAAAATTGTCCCAACCACTTAGTGACTTTGAAACCTTAATCCTCACAAATGGTGCCCAGCATGTCTGCATCAATTACTTCCATATCCAAAAGCTTGAATCATCAACTGTGAAAGTGGATTCATGAACCTATGACACTAAATGCATGGGATATCAACTCATTGGATAGCAGGAAACCTTCCGGATCACTTAGCCGAAGAAAGGCAGGTACCTCATCATCGGATACCAGGCAACTAAACTCATCTGCTGAAATGTTTCTCCCCCCGTCATCTAAGAACACAACATGCCCACTTTCCACATAAGGTTGGTACAACTTGCACAGAGAATGTACAAGTGTGGAGCCAAAAGCTCCCCCGAAAGATTTCAAATCCAAGCCTCTAGCAGTTCTGAGAGCCAGCATGAGAGCATCCATTGCCAGGTCTTTAGTGTCAAAACTACCACCATCCTCATCCTTGAGCACTCCATTTTCCAAACTCTGCACGTAGTTAGTGAAATCTTTCAGCTTTCTCGGCCTAGAAATCCGTATTCCATTGACATAACTCGCTGATCCAAGACCGAAACCATAAAAAGGTTTGCTCTCCCAGTATGTGAAGTTGTGTTTGCAGATATAGCCAGTCCTGGAGTAGCTACTGATCTCATAATGGTTATAACCAGCATCAGTCAGCATCCTTGAAGCCGTTCTGTAGAATTCGGCCGACAGATCCTCACAGGGCAATGGGAACTCACCTGGGGTATACCTGCAGAGAAAAACGACTGTTAAAGAAAATGAAGCAGCTGCTAAGTTTTCACTGAGAACAAAATCTCGATGGCTTTTGACTCACAGAGTTCCAAATTTAGTGCCTTGCTCAACTTGCAAATCATAAACCGAGACGTGTTTAGGCTGCGCCTGGATAGTGAGCCTCAAACTCTCCTCCCACATTTCTGTAGTTTGATGAGGAAGTGAAGATATGAGATCCATACTCCAATTCTCAACTCCACAGGCCTTCACATCATCAATCGCCTCGTAAACTTCTTTCACACCATGAGCTCTTCCACATGATTTTAACAAATCATCTTGAAAAGCCTGCACTCCCAGCGAAACTCTGTTTACTCCCAACTCCATCAATTCCCTCAACTTGTCCCCATCAAACGTGCCAGGGTCCATTTCCATTGATATCTCAGCATCCGAAAACACCCCGAATTTGGAACTCAAAGTTTCAAGCACCAAAGAAACCAACCTCGGCGGAACTAACGAAGGCGTCCCACCTCCAAAGAACACTGTTTCAAGAGGTGGGCTGGGGCTTAAACTCAAAGGGGTGGCCTTAATTTCTCTGCAGAGGGTTTGAACGTAGTTCACAATTCGCGGGTCATCATCACCATCATCAGATGCAGCAGAGGAGCCAAGAGCTATAATTGGGAAATCGCAATAGTGGCAGCGTTTCCGGCAGAATGGGAGGTGAACATAGGCAGAAGTCGGGGGCAACCAGTGAGGTGGGGTGCCGGCGGTCGTCAGTGTGGCATTTCGTCGAACAGTTTGTGGGGTTTGTTCTATCGCATTTGTGCTGGACTTAAATGGTAGTCCCGGAGGTCTGGCTATGGTGGGAAAACACTTCAAGAAGGTACAGAACGATAGCCTCGGCATATTATTCCTTAGGAAAGATCCTGTTTCTAGGGAAAACCCGTTTTTCACCATAGATATCATTTCAAAAGAACAAACCTGAAATTCTAGAGGTTTTTGCCTGCAAAATTAGTTTATAAGAGCTGAAATTCAGAAAATGCTGAAGTGTGAAAACTGTTGCGAAATGCCAACAAACGGTACTGCCATTTTTCTCCTGTTTTTTTGTCTGGCAAAACTGGAGTCCTTGGCGGCAAAATGCCAACAATAAGGATGGAAAAGTTTCTGTAACTATTTTTTTACCCAATATTTTTATGATATTTTTTTAAACGTCCCAAATTACAGTTACAATTGTGTCCGTCAACAAAAACCGTCTATCACCAGATCAAATCGGCCGAAAAGAGGTAAAACTGCCTAACCCGAAACAAAAAAGGGACAAAAAGGTCCCGTTTGGTATCAAGAATGATTCAAATATTGGTTTTGATTATGATTTTAAAATATTAAAATTATATTAATAATTAAAAAGATGTGTTAAAAATGTAAAAAAATAAGTTGAAAATATAAAAAGGCTTATTTGGATTAATGAAAAGTTATATAAAATGTAATATGATTTATTCTAAATCAAAACAGTCTTCGTTGTAAGTCTCTCGCAGCTTCTGTCTTTGTATTTTCAATTGTACTCGTATTAGTCTTTGGGATGCTTATGGCGATTCCAATCTGACTTTGCATTCATCGTTCTTGGTCGATTTTCAACGCCCAAAAAGTAAAACTTTTACATCATGTGTTCAAAACAATAATAATTTTATTTAATATGTTTATTTTATTCAAAATTATATTGTTAATATCTTTATGTCTATTAATAACGTAATTAAACTTTTAATTCCCTGTTCATTTACTGTAAATTTATTAATCACAATTAAAATTTCATCAATTTATTTAATAAACAAGGTCCAACTGAAATTTTTTTTAATTTTTTTTGAACTTTATTCATATTGATCCCAAATTTATTCGTGTTGGTTCATAGTCTTACCTAAAAGAGGTTAGTTTTAAAAACATCTCACATGATTGTGTTAAAAACAAAACCAAAAACCACAGTACAATGGATTTAATATTTTTTTTATTTACCCCAAAACAGTAGATAATTATATTATTAACAATTGACAACATTTAACTTAAATTTTTGGAATTGTTATTTGCAGAAACCGTTTTACTATTCGCAGTAACATTCTCCTGTGAAAAGTCTAAATTACCCCTTAGGTTTTTGAAAAAATAAAAGAAATCCTTTTCACTCTAATTATGTCGATAGTAACGAGAACAATCCATATTATACGGTAAGTAAATAATTTATACATTTTTTTTTACGTAAAATTGGTTTTTTAATGAAAAAAAATAATCTATACATTATTCATGCTTTTTTCTTCTCTTCTCAAATTCTAACATTTTTAACGTAGTATGAAAGATAACTTAATACAAGTATAGTTTTTGCGTATCCAACTCCGCGGTGAGTTGGTGGGGTTCGGGCAGTGCCCCGAAAATTTTTTTTTGAGAAGAAAATACTGCTGGGGTTGGGCGGCGGTATTTTTGGTCAAAATACCGCGCAACCCCGGCGGTATTTTCTTCTCAAAATACCGCCGGACGATGGCAATATTTTGGGTCAAAATACTGCCCGGTTTGGGCGGTATTTTCAACAATTACTATTTGCAGTAACCAAATTACTATTTTTTATTTTTTTTAGCTAAAAGAGCAAAATAAACTTTTCACATGGGAATGTTATTGTGAATAGTAAAACGGTTACTGCAAATAGTATGCCCCTAAATTTTTGACACAGATACATCCTGCCGTAGGAAACTGCCGGCATTGCTTTAAATTAAAGAAAATACACAGCATAACCAACAATTTCGATACTAAACCTAGGATTACAAGGCATTGGCATACAAGCATTTCTCTCTTTGGTCCCAAAGTTTAGGTTAGTAACAAAACAACCATGGTTATGCGGAATCGAGCAGTGATTCACTGATTAATTACAAATGAACCCATCATAAGAGTTGCGAGCTCGAACCTCATCCAGGCAGAGGGTAAGGGGAGAAATTTAGGCGTGAGGCTCACTAGGGACCCCAGTATCAAAATAAAAAGAAAAAAACCATAACCATGCTTTTCTCAGTAATTAATGAGTCAAACATAACAGATTATAAACGAATCAATGTGGTAGCCTTCTTCTGCATTTTGGAAGTAGACAATACCACTTTCTTCTACATCTTCTCCTCGGTGTTAAAGTTAATCCAACACAAGATTCAACAGAACAAAACAAATCAATGTGGCACTTGCCTGCAGGTGGGACAATACCACTTTCCTCTAAATCTTGTCTCTGGTGTTAATCCCACACAAGAGTAATGAAACCATTCACCGCCTTGGCACTGTCAAGAAACATAAGAAATGTTTAATTCTAATGAAAGAAACTCATAATTTATAAGTTGGTTTGTTCAAACACGAATATTATCACCAACGCTCTGTCAACAAACTATCTAACTGTGGAACCTCAAGTCTTAAGATAAGAGATAATGAGGGGGTGCGGCAATCGTTTATAAATGTATGTTTATAGTCAGTTCCCTAAAGCAATCGTTTGTAAATAGGTGTTAATGAAAAGAATCAAAATGTATAAATGTACGTTGTCTTATTTCCCAGCCCCTTAAAATCCAAATATTCATGTTTATTCCTTTTGTGTTTCAATCTCCATTACCACAACAATCAGTTTTATGGTCCTGTGTACTTATCACGCCTTCTAACATTTCTTTTTAATATTCTTATTCAACTGGGAGTGATTACAGAGCCTAAGGAGTCTAGTTAAAAGGATAATTTCAGACCCACTTCTCCCAACATTACCAGTTTACATAAAGGAAATGTGTATTCTCATGTCAGCTATGATTAACTTTTCATTTAGTACTTTTGCTAGGGAAGGATAGAAATTAACAAAGCTTAAGTGAACTAGAAAACATATGTGAATGAAAAAAATTAAATCAACAATATCCCTTATTGATTGTTAAAACCTTGATTCACACGTAAGAAAAATGATTGACATCTCACAGCCAGAAGAAGAAATAAGAGTTTCCACACTTGAAAACACAGAAAATATTTGGCTTCATAGATGTGACCTGGTATAATACAGTGGAGGCAATCGTAAAAGCAAACATGAAAGAAAAGAAGTAAAAAGAAGAAGATAATGATGTGAAGGGACTCACATTCTCATTGTCACATGCAATCATATCCCCAAATGATACCTGTTAAATTTAGAGATTGAGCAAATGATTATCAGTGTCCTTGATCAGTTCAATTATTTGCTCCATGAAGGCAATGATGTTAGTATAGCAAAAGAAGAACACGCAGCCAGATACCTGATTGCAGACACAGTATGTAGGTTCATTTGGATCAATGGGTTGTTCCACATCCATAGGTGCAACAAATTCCTTTTTAAGGCTCCCTGGAGGCGGCATCAGTTCAAAGTCTCTATCACGCTCCCTGTCCCAATCCCTCTCTCTGTAATCAAGCTTCCTAGATTGAGGAGTTATGAAAATTGGTTTTCGCTTTTCAATTTTGGGTATTAATGGCAGGGATGGAAGAACAGCCGGTTCATCTGCAGGTAATTTTCCTTCTGAAACATTCACCAGAAGAGGAAAACAAATGTAAAGACCCATAAGTGACAGCCACAAACATTCAGATAGGATGCAGAATCAAGTATCAATGGACTGTTCAGCTGACGAGAAATATAATTATCCTTTCGATCAATCTGATGGCAAGACGGTTAAATTCTATATCCCAGTGAGGTGTATTTTCCCATTAATAGATGTGTTTCACACAATCAATGTCTAAATTCCTCAGATGATTGGGTCAATGTATAATGTAGAAAGTTTAAAATCTACCTTGCTTAAGATCCTCAGCAAAGTTGTTCAGATCCTCATCCAGACGCTTTATGTGGCTATCTATCTGGAAAAAACGGTCATGAACTTTGATTTAAAATAGTTTAATAGCTGTAGCCACAATTTCTAGGGTAAAAATGAGGATTCCCTAGTCATTCGTACTCAGCCAAACCATAGTACTATCTTTCTCAAATTGGGGTTGAACAATGTACAAAAAAAATAATCATTAGACGAAAAAGAAAATTTGAAATGCCTTAAAAATGAGAAACAAGTCTATAATGCCAACGAATCACCAAAACCCTACATAAAGCATAAAGTTCAAGATTTCTTCACTCTGAAGGAATCATCCCAACATTTCATGAGATTACTCTTGCCAACCTTAAAATCTAATTTTTACACCTTTGCCTTTTCTCAACATAACGTAGGATAACTATAAATCAGGGGGATGAGGGTGGGAATGTGAGGACTCGCTAGTTGTACGCAGAGGGTCAATGATATTTTCCTTCCCAAGACAAAATAAATTTTCTACTTTTCTACCTTCTTGCTCCAAGGAAATGACAACGACCATTAATATAACCACAATCCAATTATCCTCCTACTGCAAACCCTGGGGGAATTCTGGAGCTGAACCAAAAACATGATATATCATATCCCTTAGAGAGATACTAAAATGGGAAAAAATCCAGAGAAGTTAACAACAAACTATATGTAAATGTCCTAGAATAAGCCCAAATCACTCGTACGTTTACCAAAAACAATCCCAGATAAAAAATCAAACTCCAACCAATCCAAGTTTACATAACAATGCCTTAATGCGAAAGAGAGAATCTTCAAGGCATCCGGGCTATAGAGCAGTGCGATTGTAAGCCTTTCAACACAAAAAAGGAGTAAAATGCCTAAACAAACACATAAACAGCTAAACCAGTAATATAGATTGAGGTGAAGCTTACGAGATCATGAGCTTGTCGTGCCAATAAAACCTTCTCAGTGCAAAGGTTCAACGCATTCTCTTGACTGGCCTCAATCTCCTTCCTCATTTTCTCGAAATTCTCATCATTATTATCGTCAAAATAATTACTATGGAAATTTTTATGCGAAGCTATTCCTAAACACAGCTTTGTTTGCTGACTCGCCTGATTTATCATGGCTTTCACCACCAAAAATAAATAAAATAAAAATTCCCCTTAATGTGAAATGATGCAAGGGTAAAAAAAAAAAAAAAAAAATGGAAAAGTTGAATTTTGAATACCTTGGGACCGCTCATCGAGTTCCCGAATTGTGTTGAGAAGCCTCTGAAGTTCAGCGGGCAAAGTATTTGCATCTGTCGAGAAAAATTGCAGAATTGCAAGCAAAAATTTAAAAATTAGCAGTCGTTAAGAGAATAATTGATGAAAATATAGATGAATAATTCGGAAATTTACACTCTAAATAATCATCAACGAAGACTCCTGTTCTTGCAATTGCCATTAGGGCTCACTTTTTCTTCCCTGATTTGTGTGCACTCGATGGCTGAAGACGTAGCTGAAAGAGACAAATTGCTCCGAACGGCGTCGTTTTCAACCTTAATGATCAACTTTTGCTTGTGTCCCGATTTTAATCACTGATTATCGTCATAAATTTTTGAAAAATTAGAAGGGACCTACTAGTTTAGTACTATAATAAAGGTTTTAATTACATTTTGGCTCCTTGAATTATTATTAATCTTGCAATTTGCCTCCAAAAATGAGCTTTTATATATATTAAACTTTTGTGTAAACATTATAAAATAAATGTTGTATTATGACATTTCATTAATTCTCTTATCAAACACTTAAAAATAATACGATAAATTTTACCTTCTTATTGATAAACAGCTATATACACGATAAGTAGTGTATGCAAGTGAAAGGGAAAATCACACTTTTGCGACGCTTTTGGTCCTTCTTGGTTTTTGTGGTGATAATTGTGAATAGAGGTCCTTTGACTAAATCATAAAGTCAACTGTAATTTGAAATTCTTAGGTCAAACAATACAAACATTTCCTTCTAGTTGTCTTTTGTAAACAATAAACATTCATTACAAGCCAATAATAAACATCAACCTCTCCTTCCGTCTGAATCTGAACCCAGTAAGTACAATGCAGATTTCTTACAGGTGCGTTTAAGGAACGAAACTACTTGGAGGATGCCTTTCCCGCAGGTCTGATAGGGTAATCTGGGAACATAATTTTGTCTTTTGCAGTTGATCTGGCTTCCTTCTATGGAAATCATGAAACTTTCGTATGTGAAAGAACATAACCGATGCTTTTCAGCAGTCCAGGAAGGAAGAGAAAAACCGTAATGAATGACCAATCTCCAACGTTATAGGAGAAGAATTGTGTGAATCTTTACCAACAACTGATTTGGGTAACTGAAAAGCTCATCCATCATCTCAACTGCTAAATCACTCTCAGTTAGTACTTACTATCAACACCAAAATGCCTCAAAATAGATGCTCCATTTGAAACATATAAGCTAGTAATGTTTGAAAACAAATGGCAAAACAAAACCACATATTTTTAAGTTGATAACGATCCCAAAATGTTCACCTCATTTTGCTTGAAACCACTAATAAAAATTATGCTAACACATATGAAGAGAAGGTGGGGTGATGATCAGAACGTGGACGTTTTTGCTAGTTTTTTCGATATGTACACTAAACTAGGGTGAAGGAGAGATGAGAGTAAGGAAGGACTGATAGTTGAAGGTGAAATGAATGTTTACAAATCCCCATTATAATTATAATACATAACGGCCATCGGGCTTCAAAAAAAACAAAGGAAAAAACTTTTTCGAAGAAAAATTAAGGGCTAAAATGATTTTTAGGAAAGATTTTCAAAATTTTGAGATAGAAATAGAGTGTATCAATGCGAAGTTAACAACTTTTGAAATTCCAAATACCTTAATAACAGAAACACAATAACAATGTACTGACTTACTAAAGAGTTAATTAAGAGGATGTACTGACCTCAAACTCCTCATTTCCCAACTCCCTCTGTTGCTCCAAGAATGTCTTCAGAGAATTGGAAGCAGATTCGCTACACCTCTGCACCTCAATCATTTGTAACGTGGATACCTCTCCGAAATAGGAAGGAACCTCCCTGAGCTTCTTACAACTCCTCAAAACCAGTCTCTCAAGCTCGGGAAAGTGATCCCCTGAAGCATTCCAGTTTGCAAGGTTCAGATTTTCCAACTGCAAATATTTTAGCTTTGGAAACTCTCCTTCTATCATGTCCCAGGTATCCCCCTTAAAGGCTTTGAATAGCAGTTTGAGAACCTCAAGATTGTAGAGTCGACCACTTATAACTGAGATATATTCCCATGGCAAGCAAAATTTAGACAGGGTCAGTTTCTTGAGATTCTGAGGGAAGCTGAACTCGCATGGAAAGCCAGATTTCTAGATGTAATGTATATTGAGTGAATCAAGTTGAGTCAGAAGCTCCATTGAAGGAAATACGTTGCACTCACGAGAACTACCCCGCTGTACCAAGAAGATGCATCTCAATTTTCTAAATCTCATCAATCTTTTCAATATTGATTCTTCATTATAGGAAAAAATTGGAGATGAAAAGGTGTTAAGGTTCTCTAATACCATATCATTCTCAAGCTCACCATATGATCTCAAAGAGGCACAGGGACATACCTGCACATACCTCAACGTTGTTATTCTCAAAATTGAACATGGTAATTCAATTTCACCCCTTGTTCCTTTCACAATAAGAGTCTCCAAATTCCAGAGTTTGCTGATTGAAGAAGGGACAGATCTTATATTTCCCTTAATTGCTATGTAATTCAAGCCAAGCATCTAGTCAATACCCCTGGGAAACTTATAGACTGCAGAGAGGGATTCCAAATCCAAGACTCTAAAAAGTTTGAAGTTTTCAAAAATGAATGAGATGTCACAGTGGTCCGTGTATCCGGTGCTATTGGTGGAAAAGAATAGCAGAGAATGGACATTGGAACCAGAGGGTCTTGACTGGATGGAATTATTTTTCGACGAATGGATACACAGCCGATACTGCATACCTGATAGGGAATCCGAGTTACTTGTATCATTCATCGAGATCAGCTGCATAAAATTTGTTCTTTAGCTTTCTTCAGGCAAAGTTTGCGAAGTATGTCATGGATCCGACATGTTTTTGAACACCCCAAAGAACTTCTCTTTGCTTCCATCACTAAGCTTCGATTGATCAGTTCCACCAAGTAGCCCTCAGTTGTTTCTTCTAGGCTCTTGGAATCCATTTTGGAATAAGGCCTTCAGCAATCCATAGCCTTTGCAACTTCCGAGCTGGAATTTCTTGGTCCTCCAAAAATGTTTCAAGGTAAAGATAGCATGGTTTCAAATAAGATGGCAGATGACTGTAACTGAACCCAAGGATTTCCATAAATTGTCCTTCAGCTATACGTGATCTTAAATGTTCTGCAATATCTTCCCACTGATCTTTCTTCAACTCTGTCCTCTTCAGAATACCAGCTATGACAACAATTGCAAGTGGCAGCCCTCTACAATTTTCGGCTATACACTTTCCAACTTCGGATAGTTCAGATGGGCACCCTTTTCCTTGAAATAGCTTAGCTTCCAATAAAACCCAGCTTTGTTCTTTATCGAGTAAAGGAAGAACATAAGGTTCTATATTGGAATTAGATCCCAATGCCACGTCAAGTACTCGGGTTGTGAACATAATCCTGCTCCCCTTTTCATCATCTGGAAATATATTCCTCAAGTCATTCCAAGTCTCTATCCTCCATATATCATCCATGAGAATGAGGTACCTTTTACCTTTTACCTTTTGATACACTGTTTGGGCTAATTCATTATCATCCATTTTCCTGATACTATCCGTAACCTCAGCAATATCACCTAAAATGCCAAGTAATAGCTCTCTTTTTTGATAAACTTGAGAAACATAACATTGAGCGCGAACAATAAAGTGGCGCTGAACTGAAAGGCTGCTATAGACCCTTTTAGCCAAAGTGGTTTTTCCAATTCCCGCCATTCCAACAAGTGAGACAATTTGTAGAGGCTTCGAATCATTCATAAGCCGTTGAGCAATAATCTTTGCTTGATCATTAAACTCCACAATGACTTCCTCGATTCTTAGGTTGATACCTTGCGGCATTGAAGTTGATTCATCATCCTGGAGATTCTGTTCAAAATCCTCCCTCCCATGACAAAACTCTAGGATTTGTGCCTTGATAAACTTCGTCTCTTCATTGGTGACAAAAAGTGCTAGCTGGTGGTACTATATAGGGATATCTCCGAGTATAAACATTTCAATGATGTGCTCTACCTCATACATCAAACATATCACACGTAATCCAAGACCTTTGTTTTTCACATCTTTGAGGAAAGATCTCATGAACTCCATCTCCCCGAGCAATGCTTCTGCTTGATCCTTCATGAGAGTTGTAGTAACAGGCTTATTAGTCAGCAACTTCTTCAGCCTTCCGAGGAGACGTTCTGCAAAGACAACTGCATCGCTCTTAGGGAAATTGTGAAACATTGACCAAGGACTTTGCTGATAAACTGCAATGACCGCTTCAATGTTAAGCTCAATCAATCCGGCTAATTGGGAAGGCAAATGGTTTATTTCAATATGCTGATTCATTTCTATGTTGTTGTTGTCTCCGAAGGAGAAAACAAGAGAAGCTGTCTCAGTTGCCAATGCTTCGCAAACTGTTGACACATTTTCATCCTTTGGATTGTCATTTGGTGGAGAAGAGAGGAATGCTCTCAAGAATATCAAACTCTTGTGAAGCGTTTGAATGCGAAATTTTGCAAGGAACATCAACCTGGAGGAGTTGTGTACAAGGACCATCAACATTGCCTCTGCCTTGAAAAGCTTAAAAATGGAAAAACTCGATTCCAAGATCATGTCTTCTGAGAATTGTTTGGTTTGATGTGAGTCACATAATGATCCCGCCTCTCTAAGAAAAGCTTCAATGTGTGCTAGAATCAACTTCTCCGTATCCTTCATGTATACCTCTGGCGTTTTGAAGAATCCACGTAGGAATTTGAAAGCATATTTTACCGTAGCAACTCTATCCTCACCAGAAAAGGTAAATCGGCCATCTGACTCATGTGCAGCTCAAGGACAAAAATCTCTGCCTTGATGAGATTAAGTTTGTGCAGCAACTTTGAGGGCACAAGTTTTGAAACAGAGGAATAAAGTGATCCTGCTTCCCGACCAACAACTGCATACCCTTCCTTTAATAAAAATTCCACATCTGCACAGTGATCATACTCATCGACTATGAGATCCATAATTGGAAAATCCAGGATGTCAGCCAGGATGTGAACCTCATTTTGTGTTGATTGGAGAAGATTGAAACCGGAGGCCATTGAATTTGAGGCTTTTAGTATCTCTGCATATGCTATTAGAACTTCGCGATAAACCTCCATAACGTTTGGATTACGAGGGGAAAGCACCCGTAGCATACCAGAATATTGACGACAGAGTTCTTCATACATTCGCAGAGAACCTATATTGTAGTCTTCGTCTGAAAATGCCATAGATAGGAAGCTCAAAACCACAACTCCAGCACGACACAAAACATATTGCAATTTCTTCTTCTGGTCCTCAGTTTCACTAGTGCACTGCTTGGAGAAACTGGAAATGAAATATCTGAAGCTTTCCAACTTTTGTGCAGGAGAATTGAAATATCTTTCCACAGTAGCATTGAAACAATATCCCTGCCCAGATTCAGTAAATTCCACCTTTGGAACAGCCATAAGATACTCTTGTGCTGACACAGCAAATTTATCAAACACAAGAGGTTCAAGAAAGGGAGGGTGGCCCTTTGATTTGCCATAAGCGTCCTTAATTTCCCAGCAAAATTCACGAATCCTCTCGGGGAAACCCTTGAGTTCAATTGTTATTTCAGGAACATGAAAAACTGCTGCAACATCATCATCAAGCTGCCTCAGTTTACCTTTCAAATCCATAGCTTCTTCATCTACTCGGCCAGGACTATAACACCCAAATACTTTCAGATATTTGATGGCTCTGATGGTAGGTTCAAGATCAATGCCACCAAAAACAGTATATGCTAATTGATAGCACCCGTAATAACAAAAATCAGGGTTAATTTTTCTCAAAATTCCAACGACTTTCCCAGCACTATCATCATCACCTCGGCCTCCAATTCGAAATTCATTCAACAGGTCGCAGAACAATTCGAGATGCGGCGTAATGGATTTAGGAACCTCCATCTTCTCTTGTTGGGTGATCTTTGCTCTGCCTTATACTCTGCGTTTATACGAATAATCTAGAGATAATCAAGAATGTTTCAGAGAATAGAAATTTATGGTTTATTGATCAAATAAGGATAAAATATTTTTCCATTTAATTATCAGTGAATTGAATTCCAGGCTTGCATTGTAGTCAACATTCTAAGGCAACTCCAAACTAGTCTCAAATAAATAGACAATTATAGAAATTCATGGCACCCTAAATCTACATATATCTTTTTCCCAAAATAACACTCTCTCCTCTGAATTTATGTGACTGCACAGTCTCAGGTGTGGTATAACAGATGTCCTGAATAATCTCTCTAAGATCATGGAGGAGGAGGTATTTATACATTAGTTACTACGCGTCAGGCCAAATTGGTTTGAGCCTAGTTAGGAATATTTTGTATAGGAATGAAATTTTGTGAACAAGATTTGGTATCATCAACTACCCAACCACAAATCAATTTGTTGTTTAGATTTCATACTATGTTGTAAGGTTGTAATAGCATATAAGCAGTCATGCAAAAACTTATAAAGTAAGATCGATCGAGTAGCATTCTATACTAGACAATTGCAGATCGATGGGAGCTATCTTCTTGTTGCAGGTCAAAACTTCTTGACAGCCGTAGCAGCAGGGAGTGCTCTCTCAACCTTTCTGTGTGATTAATTTTTCTGATAAACTCTAACCAAAGTCTTGGGCCAATGAAATGAAACTGAGGCATAAGCGGAAAAATGGCAGAAAAATGAAGGATTGGGTTAAAGGAAACACACGTTGAATCCGCAGACTTCCTCTACTTGCTTGCATCCTTCATTTGTTTGACTTTATGCATGATTAAAATGTATGTTTTATTTAGATTATTAAGAGTCATACTATTCGCAGTAACCGTTTTACTATTTGCAATAACAATTTTTTGTGAAAAGTCTATTTTGCCCTTTAGCTAAAAAAAATTCTTTTTTATATTTTTCATATTATACGGTAAGTAAATAATCTATACATTTTTTTTTAGCTATTTACAGTAACCAAAATACCGCCCAAATTGGGCAGTATTTTGACCCAAAATATCGCCCCAAAATACCACCCAAAGTGGGCGATATTTTGGGTCAAAATACTGCCCAATTTGGGCGGTCCTTTGGTCCAAAATCAGCTTAAAGTGGGCGGTAAAAAATCATATTTGGGTCTAAATCAAAGATCAGACATATATTTTTTATTAAGAAAAATAAAATTCACGTAAAAAATTATATACAGTTATTACATACCGTGTAATATGGATCGTTCTCTTGTCTGTCAGTCATATTTGAATACACGTGTGAATAAAAAAATGAATTACTGACGGTGAATAGTGAAAAAGTCAAACAATAGCTTACAACTTATGGTTTGCAAGTCGAATTTTTATAGAGTTATTTAATATGATTTTTTTTTAAAAGTTTTAAGGGCATTTTAGGAATTTCACGTAAAAATATTACTGCGAATAGTAAAACGGTTACTGTGAATAAAAAATCCAATTATGAAACAAGAGTGGGTGGATTCTTGATGACAACATAATGATAATTGATTAAAAAAAGACCCAGGAGGCACGCTGAAATACACAAACACCAAAACCAAAACAAATCCAGTTTTACAATTAATGAACATGCATTGATTAACGCTATCAACAATAGAATGGAAAAGGTAACAAAAATAGTGGAGTGACGTGGACATCCGACGTTAACTCTCAAAGTTCACGAAGAAAAAGCAATGTTGTTTGGTCCGACCCGGCCCGGTCTGCCCGCAACTCGCAGGGCTTGCCGGGCCAAATTAGAAGGGAGACCCGGATGTAGGGCGACTTGGTCAAACCCGGTCAAAACCCGGGGCAGCTCGGGACCCGTCATGACCAGCTTGACCCCGGGTTTTTTATTTATTTATTTTTTTCTCCCTGAGAATTAAACCAAAAGTCGGAAAGGGGAAAAAAACTAAATTGAAATCCCTAGCTCGTCTTTCTCTTTCTCTTGGTTGACTGCACTGCGCCACTGCCGCCCTAGTTCCGGTGACTCAACTTGTCGGGTCCTCGCTGCAATTTCAGAAAAGATTGCAGCGGACTATGACGGTAACTCTGTTCTGCTTGGTGATGGAAGTAGCTGTTTGTTCTGGGTTAATTTTAACTGGGCATTCCGGCAATTACTCCACAAAGAACCGAATTAATTCTCAGTAATGCTCGGTCTCCACCCAGATGAAATCCAAGCTTCCAGTTCGGCCTGAAGCTAAGTTCCCTAATCTCCTTGCTTCTAATTCATATTCTGGAAATTTGCTATGCTGCTGTCAACTAATTTTAGCTTAGTCTTACTCAATTGAAATTTGAGTTTAGCTTGGTACTGAAATTTCCGGTTTGCTGGGAGTCTCGGTGCTCTGCTCTCTGTTTCGGTTGGGATTTAGAATTTTCTTTGCTTGATGGAAATAATTCTTAATGCCACTTAGCTATTGACTGAATTTGTTTTCTTGCTGCTCCGGTTTGGTGACTGCTGAGTTGACGAATTCAGGGTGGAAATTGTTTGTATTGATTTTAGGCCAGTTGTCTTGATGATTTTTGTGTATCCCCTGTTTCTGTACTTATTTAATTTGAGTGTAGTGAATCCCGATTTTTTTACATGAATATTCATGTTTGGGGCCTTTAATTACCAAAAGAAGGAGGAAAAAATTTTAATTCCCAGTATGTAGAAAACGAAGACGGGAGGAAAAAACAGAAGGAAGGGAAAAAAAAAAAATATTCAGTGGAAAACGAAATTGATGGATTCGTTTTTCCATAGAAACGAATGCACCAAATTCGTATTCAATTTTTATGTTGTTTTTTTAAAAATCTAGTTGCCGGGAAAACGAATTTGGTGGTTTCGTTTTTCTCTAGAAACAAATCCACCAAATTCGTTTTCCACAGAAAAAATTTTTTTAAATTTTCTTACAAAAATTATTATCCATGGAAAACGAATTTGGGGAATGCGAGGTTTACTTATGGAAAAAAAGAACAGGACGAAAAATTCGGTGAAGCAGTCGAATAATAAATAAGAAACTGAAAATATGGAACGGAACAAAATTAGAGCATATGCTTCGGAACAGCACGAACGAGTGTCCGAAGACGCGGCGATGCCTGGACGCCTTGCAATTCGAATAAGTGATTAAGACAAGGTTATTTACACATAAGTTGCAGCTCCCTAGGTAGCCGCGTGAATATACACGGGAAAAAAAACCAAAGCAGTGAAATAAAAACGATGCGAGGAAAATATTTTTTATAAAACAACGAAATCAGGGAATAAATTTTATACAAGTAATGTTATTTTGTAAAAATAGACCCGTAATTTTAGTAGAAAATGAATTCAATGAAATAAGTTTATTTATAAAATAAGTGATATATTGTTAGTTAAATAATATGAAGTGAGAAAACGAGTTCATTGTATAATAGCGTTATTAAAAGAAGTAATATGATTTTACTTGAAGGAAAGAAGATGAAAAAATAGTCATGTAATAAGTAAAATTGAATTCGAAAAATCAAATGCTAGAAAAGATGAAATCATGTCGTAGAAGCGTTTTGCTTGAGAAAACGATTTCGGCGAAATTTGTTATGAAGAAAACGAATTCCCCGAATTCGTTCTTTTAAGAAAGTATTCAGGGAATACGTTGGCACTGAAAACGAAATCGGGGAATTCGTTTTCTAGAGAAACGAATTCGTTCAAACAATGACTTCGCTTTAACTATAATTAGGTTTCGTTGAGTAAGAAACAATTTTTTTCATTAGAAAATGAATGCAGAGAAATAAAATTACACAAAAAATAAGTACTGTAGGGTTTAGTAAAATAAAGTAAAATTCGGGGATTTCGTCAACTAAGTAAGGGTGTATTTGATAGTAAGTAAAATTCCGTTAGGATATAAATAAAAAAAAATTAAAGCCCATGGTAGTCGTAGAAGTGTTTTCCTGAAATTCAGGGAATCAGCGAAATCGTTTTCCCTAATAACGAATTTAGAGAATTATTTTTGTAAAGAAAAAGAATTTCGGGATTTCGTTTTCTCATGAACAAGAGAAGACGAAATAAGCGAAGGCGTTAACGAATTCGGTGATTTCGTTTTCTAATAAACCGAATTCAGCTATTTCGTTTTCTGAAAAACGAATTAGGCGAATTCGTTTTCATGAGAAAACGAATTCGCTGAAATCGTTTTCCAAAAACGAATTCCCCGAATTCGGTTTCGCATGAAAACGATTTCGTTTTCTTGAGAAAACGAATTCGGGGAATTCGGTTTCCTAGAAAACGAATGCAGCGAATTCGTTTTCTCAAGAAAACGAATTCGCCGAATACGTTTTCTTGACGAAATCGAATTCGGGGAATTCGTTTTCTCCAGAAAACGAATTCCCCGAATTCGTTTTCTCCAGAAAACGAATTCCCCGAATTCGTTTTCTCCAGAAAACGAATTCCCCGAATTCGTTTTTTTGAGAATTCGAATTCCCCGAATTCATTTTTTTTGAGAAAACGAATTTCACTTGCCGAGAACACATAATTCGGTTTTGAAGGATTAATTTTAAACTAAGCACTGTAGGGAATAATTAACTAAAGTGAATGCGAAAACGGATTTGGAAAATTCGACAATTAAATAAGGGTGTATTGTAGATTAAGTGAATTATTGTTAGGTTAAACAAAATAAAAATTATGAACTCTATTCGTTAAGTAATTGTACTAAGTCATTATTCGTTATCTTATTAAGTGAAACGACTTATGTAACACAAGTAATCGCTGTAGAAAAGATTTTTTAAATACATTCCTCTATGACAATTTGGCACTGCGCATTTATGTGGTCCACATGAACCTAAACGGAAAAAGTCATTTACGAGTTTAGCGCAATTAAATTATACATGTACTGATGTTTTTTTGTTTTTTATGCCTGTTTTAGTTTAAATTTGCATGCACATATAAAACAGCAAAGGTAGTGAAAAATATACTAATCCTAACAAAATTACGGAAGTTAAAAGAATGATATGAAACATGCACTTATGCACTTATGGGTAGCGAAAATATACGTAAGTTAACAATAAGGTTCCGTGCGTAAATGTAGGAATTTCGATTATGTATTGGTTTTATGTTAAGTTAGCATGAAAATGGAATACAACTAAGTCAGCGATAATGTAGAAACTCCATGTAAGGTTATGATTTTGGTAAAATACAGAACGAATAAGGAAACCACAGAATTTCCATACAAGGTTAGGCATCACAATTTGAACATGTGTGGCACTACATCCCAGCCGATAATGGCATGTTGCCTCAATTTGCAAAGGCGAGGTTGAAATTTGATGGTAAAAAAAAAAAAAAAATTTGACAGAGTTCCCCCTGTACATGGACCAAACTCCCTGTGAGCAGAAGGAAAAAATCCACAATTTTGCTAAATTTACGACATCCATCTCATTTAGCAGTAGGTATATGACAAATTTTTAAGTTAACACAAACCAAAATGTTTGGAATATACGAAAGCTGACTAATAAACATCAAAATAGGGCAATAAACGCTTCGCTATGTTCCACACGGAGGAGGACGCGTATGCCTACGCGGTCTATGCGTGGGATGCTGGCCTTGTGGAGGTTGAGCATGCATATCTGTAGTGGGCTCGCTACGCATGGAAAGGGTCCGGGCTTCTTCACCAAACTCGTTATGGGGCTTACGCCGCTTATGCAATTTTTCATGTGGACCGCAAACAGGACGGCTGGAGGTGCTGTTTCTAGCGAACGCTTCAAAGGTATTGCTGTCAGGCGTTCCATGTTCATGATGCGAGGTTTGATGATATGACCAATCGACGCCGGAGTTTTGAGAAACATTTTCTTCACCCTTTCGCTGTCTGGACGTGGATGAACGATGTCGGCTCTGAGTTGAACCCGATTTGTGTTCCTGGGTAGATCTTCCGCGCATTGATCCGCCTTGCGTCGATGCCGAGGAGGACCCATCGACTAGTCGATGACTTTCGCCAGAACAAGTGAGAGTAGCATTTATTTGGTCACGCACATAAACTAACTTGTCCTCCATAGGATACCCTTCCAAATGCAAGTTGTCAAGCATCTCTCCCACTACATAATACTCAGTCAGAGCTCCGTACGGGCGCATCGCTCTATCAGGAGGTTTAGCCGGATTACCAACTAGATGAGTGGGAGGAATTATGTTTTGAATTGTTGGGTTACCAGCCGGAAGCTACTGAAATTAAGAATGGCCAGTTGAATTTGGTCAGTTTAAATACTCACTTGGGTAACGTTCTCCCCGTTAATGATGACTCCACGGATTAGGTTGTTGTGAAGCACACTAGAGGTAGAATTATGCAGTTGATTGCTATGTTATTCAGTGATAAATCGGTATCCGGGGCCAAACTGATGTACTTACCATTTCTGGGCAATGTTCATGCTATAAGGAATTATAGCTGGAGCAGTGCTACATTGGCTTTGATATATCGAAATTTATACCGGGCTACTCGTATGGCCACGAAAGAGATAGGTGGACCCCAACTACTGCTACAATTGTGGGTATGGGAAAGAATCCCTAAACTGACTCCGACTGTTCGACCAACAGTCACCGCTCACAATTTCGAAAATTTAGCCCCCCTCCCTCGTGGTGCCGCGTAAGTTATGTATTGTTATATATGTTTTTTATTTGCATTCTCCGGTTGATTCTTCTTTGTTTTTCTAACAACTTTCCAATATTGTGTTTATTATGTAGATGGAACAAGTGACACAGTTTTGTGAATGTGGGATCACATTTAATTTATCTTTTTCGGGACCAGTTAGATCATCTCGTCGAGGGAGATGTGAGTATTTCTTTGTTGTGCGTACTGCATAAAAATATATACGTCCAGTATTGCTTACTACTTGCATCTACAATTTTATTCTCGTAGTTTATCTGGAACCCATATGAGGAGGATGAATTGCTGAAATTGCCTGATTATTGCTTAACGGGTAGAGAGATTTGGCGCTCACATGTCCCGCTCATTAACTTCTGCGTGGTCAAACTACATGCTCCAGAGCGCGTTATGCGCCAATTTGGGTTTGAGCAAGGTATTACTCCCGACATCGATACAGGTGAACGACTTCACAGTTTGGATTTCAGAGGCCGAAATAATGAAAAATGGGCGATAAAACACAGAGTCCATATAGCTCTTTGGGAATAAGCTGGTCGTTCCGTCATTGTAGGGAATATTTGTAATGCATCAATTGATTACTTTTCTCCTTACATGACGTGGTATCGCAACATCGCTCGGTTTCTGGTTGGTAATCCGGCTAAACCTCTTGATAGAGCGATGCGCCCGTACGGAGCTCTGACTGAGTATTATGTAGCGGGAGAGATGCTTGACAACTTGCATTTGGAAGGGTATCCTATGGAGGACAAGTTAGTTTATGTGCGTGACCAGATAAATGCTACTCTCATTTGTTCTGGCGAAAGTCAGCGACTAGTCGATGGGTCCTCCTCGGCATCGACGCAAGGCGGATCAATGCGCGAAAGATCTACCCAGGAACACAAATCGGGTTCAACTCAGAGCCGATATCGTTCATCCACGTCCAGACAGCGAGAGGGTGGAGAAGATGTTTCTCAAAACTCCGGCGACGATTGGTCATATCATCAAACCTCGCATCATGAACATGGAACGCCTGACAGCAATACCTTTGAAGCGTTCGCTAGAAACAACACCTCCAGCCGTCCTGTTTGCGGTCCACATGAAAAATTGAATAAGCGGCGTAAGCCCCATAACGAGGTTGGTGAAGAAGCCCGGACCCTTTCCATGCGTAGCGAGCCCACTACAGATATGCATGCTCAACCTCCACAGGGCCAGCATCCCACGCATAGACCGCGTAGGCATACGCGTCCTCCTCCGTGTGGAACATAGCGAAGCGTTTATTGCCCTATTTTGATGTTTAGTAGGCAGCTTTCGTATATTCCAAACATTTTGGATTGTGTTAACTTAAAGAATTTGTCATGTACCTACTGCTGAATGATATGGATGTCGTAGATTTGGCAAAATTGTGGATTTTTTCCTTCTGCTCACAGGGAGTTTGGTCCATGTACAGGGAGAACTCTGTCAAAATTTTTTTTTTTTTTACCATCAAATTTCAACCTCACCTTTGCAAATTGAGGCAACATGCCATTATCGGCTGGGATGTAGTGCCACGCATGTTCAAATTGTGATGCCTAACCTTGTATGGAAATTGTGTGGTTTCCTTATTCGTTCTGTATTTTACCAAAATCATAACCTTACATGGAGTTTCTACATTATCACTGATTTAGTTGTATTCCATTTTCATGCTAACTTAACATAAAACTAATACATAATCGAAATTCCTACATTTACGCACAGAACCTGATTGTTAACTTACATATATTTTCGCTACCCATAAGTGCATGTTTCATGTCATTCTTTTAACTTACATAATTTTGTTAGGATTAGTATATTTTTCGCTACCTTTGCTGTTTTATATGTGCATGCAAATTTAAACTAAAACAGGCATAAAAAACAAAAAAATATCATTACATGTGTAATTTAATTGCGCTAAACTCGTAAACGACTTTTTCCGTTTAGGTTCATGTGGACCACATAAATGCGCCGTGCCAAATTGTCATAGAGGAATGTATTTAAAAAATCTTTTCTACGGCGATCACTTGTGTTACATAAGTCGTTTCACTTAATAAGATAACGAATAATGACTTAGTACAATTACTTAACGAATAGAGTTCATAATTTTTATTTTGTTTAACCTAACATTATTTCACTTAATCTACAATACACCCTTATTTAGTTGTCGAATTTCCCAAATCCTTTTTCGCATTCACTTTAGTTAATTATTCCCTACAGTGCTTAGTTTAAAATTAATCCTTCAAAACCGAATTATGTGTTGTCGGCAAATGAAATTCGTTTTCTCAAAAAAACGAATTCGGGGAATTCAAATTCTCGAAAAAACGAATTCGGGAAATTCGTTTTCTGGAGAAAACGAATTCCCCGAATTCGGTTTCGTCAAGAAAACGTATTCGGCGAATTCGTTTTCTTGAGAAAACGAATTCGCTGCATTCGTTTTCTAGGAAACCGAATTCCCCGAATTCGTTTTCTCAAGAAAACGAAATCATTTTCATGCGAAACCGAATTCGGGGAATTCGTTTTCTGGAAAACAATTTCAGCGAATTCGTTTTCTCATGAAAATGAATTTGCCTAATTCGTTTTTTAGAAAACGAAATAGCTGAATTCGGTTTCTTAGAAAACGAATTCACCGAATTCGTTAACGCCTTCGCTTATTTCGTCTTCTCTTGTTCATGAGAAAACGAAATCCCGAAATTCTTTTTCTTAACAAAAATAATTCTCTAAATTCGTTATTAGGGAAAACGATTTCGCTGATTCCCTGAATTTCAGGAAAACACTTCTACGACTACCATGGGCTTTAATCTTTTTTTTATATCCTAACGGAATTTTACTTACTCTCAAATACACCCTTACTTAGTTGACGAAATCCCCGAATTTTACTTTATTTTACTAAACCCTACAGTACTTATTTTTTGTGTAATTTTATTTCTCCGCATTCATTTTCTAATGAAAAAAATTGTTTCTTGCCCAACGAAACCTAATTATAGTTAAAGCGAAGTCATTGTTTGAACGAATTTGTTTCTCTAGAAAACGAATTCCCCGATTTCGTTTTCAGTGCCAACGTATTCCCTGAATACTTTCTTGAGAGAACGAATTCGGGGAATTCGTTTTCTTCATAACAAATTTCGCCGAAATCGTTTTCTCAAGCAAAACGTTTCTACAACATGAATTCATCTTTTCTAGCGTTTGATTTTTCGAATTCAATTTTACTTATTACATGACTATTTTTTCATCTTCTTTCCTTCAAGTAAAATCATATTACTTCTTTTAATAATGCTATTATACAATGAACTCGTTTTCTCGCTTCATATTATTTAACTAACAGTATATCACTTATTTTATAAATAAACTTATTTTATTGAATTCATTTTCTACTAAAATTACGGGTCTATTTCTACAAAATAACATTACTTGTATAAAATTTATTCCCTGATTTCGTTGTTTTATAAAAAATATTTTCCTCGCATTGTTTTTATTTCATTGCTTTGGTTTTTTTTCCCGTGTATATTCACGCGGCTACCTAGAGAGCTGCAACTTATGTGTAAATAACCTTGTCTTAATTTCTTCTTCGAATTGCAGGGCGTCCAGGCATCGCCGCGTCTTCGGACACTCGTTCGTGCTGTTCCGAAGCATATGCTCTAATTTTGTTCCGTCCCATATTTTCAGTTTCTTAGTTATTATTCGACTGCTTCACCGAATTTTTCGTCCTTTTCTTGTTTTTTCCATAAGTAAACCTCGCATTCCCCAAATTCGTTTTCCATGGATAATAATTTTTGTAAGAAAATTTAAAATTTTTTTTTTTGTGGAAAACGAATTTGGTGGTTTCGTTTATTCGTTTTCCCAGCAACTAGATTTTTAAAAAAACAACATAAAAATTGAAAACGAATTTGGTGCATTCGTTTCTATGGAAAAACGAATCCACCAAATTCGTTTTCCACAGAATTTTTTTTTTCCCTTCCTTCTGTTTTTTCCTCCCCCGAAAACGAAGACGTGAACTTCGTTTTCAGCTGCATACTGGGAATTAAAATTTTTTCCTGCTTCTTTTGGTAATTAAAGGCCCCGAACATAAATATTCATGTAAAAAAATCCAGTTTTCTTAATGCTGCTCAGTGTTCTTTTAAAACTTAAGCATATATATGAATTATAAAATACATATTATTTAAAATGTGATCCGGGTTGACCCCCGGTTGATCCGGGTCGACCCTCCGGGTCGTGGGACCCTTTGGTCTCGCCGGGTCAGTGTCCGTGCCAGGTCAAACAACATTGAGAAAAAGCAATGGGTATAAAGGTTCAAAGTCAACATTGCTTCTCACAGATCAAACGAGAGGGAAATGATGGGTCTTTAAGAAGGGATGAAAGAAGAACAACGATGAAGATACATTTCTAAAGATGAAATCTAGGAAGGGAAAACCAAGAACAGTTTACAAATGGGTTCCTTAAGATTCTTAAATATTTAATTAAATCTTGAAAATAATTACATCGATCTCTTGATTTTTATTAATTTGAGTTAATTATTTTGTTCCAGGTGATTCTAAAAGGTTTGAGAATGACTCTAGAATATTCCAGAAGGAGAAGAAAAGAATACCCAAGTGTGAACACTTACTAGATCACAAAGGGGTGCGGCTAGGGTTTACCCCCACATGGCCGAATTTTGGAGTGTATGTTTGTATGCGTGTAATGTTTCTTCCTTGTTTAGGATTAGAATTTGTTTATTTTATTTTGATTAGTTGTTTGGTTTTCTTTTCTCGAAATGAATATCTAAAGCCAAAAACTAATAGAATTAGTCTTAATAGTTTCTTAAAAGGGATCCCTTCTTGATCTCTCTTTTAGAATATGATTTATATTTGTTTCATAATGATTGTTAGTTATTAATTTCGTCCATAAACTAAGCCTAGTTGGAGTCGAAATTAGTAACTCCCAAAACATAGTTCTTTTAGGTTTTGGTTTATAAGAAATCAATCGTTTCCAATTTAATTGCGTTCCTAGCAGTTTTAGGACTTGTAATTTGCGTGCATACCTCTCGTATAAATAGAGGTTAAGACTAAAATTATTCATTAGAAAATTAATATACAGATTATTACGCATTGTCGAATCTGTGTGTTTTCTTAACCTTCGGGTATTTTGGTAATGTCTTGTGGGGACTTGTAATAGTTCATAGGTGGACTTTTAAAGATTCATTAGTGAATTATCCTTCTTTTATATTTAGCTAGGATTAGCTTAGTTTAATGAGGGTTTCGAATATATCAGTTTAAATGAGGTGTTAAACTTAGATTGTGAAGTGTTTTCAATTAAGTCATCAGATTCTTTGTTCATTGGTGAATTCAAGAATGTGATTTAAATCAAGGACTTTGAGCTAATTTCCGAATTAGTTGATTTTAGGATTCCGCAACGGGATTCGATCCAGGATCCTTATCATGGAGGCTCTGGGGGCATGGCCCCACTGACTTTGCAAAACTTATTTTTTGTCTTAATAATTCATAAAAAATTTTGCCCCCATGACTAACTTTTAGAATTCTTTTTCTGAATGCAAATATTTATTTATTTAATAAATAAATATACACACACACACACACATATATCATTGGCCGAGGTCTGGCATCGGAGGTCGCGGTGGTTGGTGGTGGATGTCCGGCAGTCGACGTTAGTTTTGAAGGAGAAATAAGTTTCATGTTTTCAAAAAATTGTTTTTAAAAACAAAGTTTGAAAATGTTTTTATTAAACATGGTTTTAGCTTTTGTTTTGGGTTTCAAAACCCGAAACAAAGCCAAACTTATTTCTAAAATATTGTAAGAAAAGACCCTTTATGTGAGAGATTGAGTATCCTTGTTGATGAAGAAAATTGCGTGCCTTTGTTGCCATTGCTTCATATCTCCAATGAGTCCTAGGTAAGGTGTATTCTTCCAATTTCTTAGCAAATCTCTTATATCAACCAGCTGAATACCTGCATCTGCTTCATGGTGAAAATGTTGGATGCACCAAATTAAGTGCAGTAGAGAGGAAATAAGGCCATGTTTGGATTGTAACTTAAATAGGAGATTTTTTTATTTTTAATTTGGGAGAAAATTTTTAACAAAGGAAATTGTTTTATGAAATATTGTGTAGAAAATAGATAATGATGATGTTATTATTGAAAAAATGTGAAAATAATTTTAGAGGGAAATTTAAATTTTAAACTTTGAATTTAGTAAAAAATGATTATTTGGTTATAGAGTTTTTTCTCTCAAAAAGGTTTTGTTTTTCCTAAGGGGGACTAGAACAAATGCAAGAGGACATTTGAAGTATATTGTTTAAACTGTAGCTCTAAATAACATTTTTAAACTCATTATAAACTATGTTATTCCTTTTGTTCCATTAGAAGAGTCTACCTCATTGTACTCTAGCATACATGCAATTCATTAGTACATCTTTGCTCAAATCCCCTTACATAAAAAGAAGTACCACATGATGAACAATTTCAAAATTAAAAGAGTTAATTGCAAAAATTACTTCAAACTAAATAGCTTCCCCCTCTTATAACTTCAAATGTCATTTATAAACAATTAACAAAAATACAAACCTACTCATTGAATTTCTTAATAAAACTATTAAATTTGCATATTTGAATTGTTATTTTAAAAACAATAGGTGAGTAGTTACATCATTCTACAAAAGAAAAATTAAATTCATTGACAATTCAAGAGGTTAATTTCAAAAATTAAAAATTCAGATGATAGTTTACAATTGGGACAATGCTTGAGGTAATTAACACAAAGTTGAAAGAGAACTTGATAAGGCAGTATGACATAAAGTACAACAACTAGAAATCGAGTAGTGATTTAATAGTGTCCACAAACGAACCCATCGCAAAGAAGGTTGTAAACTCGAACTCTACTCAGGGCAAAAGGAGAAGAAATTTAGAGGCGAGACCAAGTAAAAACTCACATAATAAATAATAAATAAAAAAAAAACAAAAGTACAATAATTCAATTGTGAGTATAGCTTTATAGATGTCAAAACTAAAGACAAAATATCATACAAACAAAATTGGCATTAAAATAACATATGCACAAAACAAAACCCAAGAGGTTAGAACCTTGCTACTTGCTAGTACTACAACAAGACCATAGCCTTTAATGGAACTCTTTCTCAAGTAAGGTGTTTTACCATGTAAGGACCTTCAAGCTCATACCCTAACTTTCTGTAATAGTGACGGGTTCCCACCCCTGAAATGACTGCTATTTTCTTGGACCTATGTTCTCTCCGAGCAATATGCTCTGCCTCTTCCATCAGCAGTGTACCATAACCTTGGTGCTGCAATTTATCGGCTTCCCGCCCGTGGACAGGAACCGCAGTTCCATAGACATGGAGTTCCCGAATGATAGAACACTTTCCCGTGAGCTCAGGGCAAGTGACATTTCGGCCACATTTCCTTAACCGAAGCAAACCGACAAGAATATCCTGCATTAATCAATATATAAAAGACATGAGAATGAGGCTTGAAACTTTGAAGTACTTTAACTTTGTAACTGCACAACGTTTTGAGCCTTTCAATTGATAGCTAGACAGAATAAGATTAAAAAGACAACTATAACATGGTATGCTCCCATGACACAGAATGCTTATAACAACTACTACACAAAATATCCCAATCCAAAAGCCAGAAAAGACTACAGGAAACACACAAATTCCTCCAAACTGTGCAGATGTCAAATTCAATAACTAAAGATGACAACAAAACAAATGAATAACTGATGAAAGTGTCAATCACAATACTACTAGTTAACTCCTTGATCATTCACTAGAAGTTAACACAAAATGAATATTGTGTTTTGGAAATGTATTTTGAGAAGGAAAAATGAGTTTTCCATAGGGACCCTAAACTTTTATCCCACTACGTGGGGTCATCACTACGGATCATCTCCAGCCATCATGGTAAGTTGGAACTCATTGTCTTTTCACAAGTTGTACTAGGACATCTAACTGTCTCCTATGCACCTTTCCAACCATCTTAAATATGTTTATCTTATTTACTCATCTATTGGGACTACTCTCACCACCTTCTTTCTAATGCGTTTATTGTGTATTCTATCTAATCTACAGTGTTAGCAAGTCCGCCTCAACATTCTCATTTTTTCTACCTTCATTTTCTGATATTTAGACACCCAGCACTCTGATCCATAAAGCTTGATTTGTCTTCTAGCTGTTTTATAAATTTTTCTTTTAATTTCAATAATGCTTTATTGCTTTATGATCACAGACACTTCCCCATTTGTTCCAACCTGCTTGAATGCTATGTGTAGCGTATTGATTCACCCATTTTCTTCAATGATTTACAAAACAGTAAGAAAGCCATAAATAGTCAGACCCCAAAATCTTCACATTGTATGCATAGCCTTTACACAAACAGAAGATATAGGTGGCTTGATATCATGCTGTGTATTTATCCTGCAGCATTTTGGGCCAAATATATCTAAACCAAATTTTCACAGAAACAAACATCCGAGTAAAAATATTTTTTACCTAATGACCAAACTACCTCTTCAATTTGAATTTTGATGTCTTCAGTGGCCTAACTAGTAATAGTGCAATGGTATACTTCAATACTTATCTCAGAAATGCAACAGCGTTCGTATCAATGCACCATTCACACTACATACATTTTTCAGTCAGTATAAACTCATCATCAGAAATCTTATTCACTGGCCAATCAATTGTGAAAAGTATTAAGACATCAATTGAAAAGTATGAAGACATCAGACAAGACATTGTCTATTTTGCAATGGCAAAAAACCCATACTGAATCCAAGAGTAAATAGTCATTTTTCTCCATTATTTTTCTAGTCCTTTTATACTATTAAGTATTAACATAGAAGAAGAAAGTCATAAAATACCTGGCGTGTATCCTCATACGAAAGAAAAGTTTCCCAGCCCTCATTTGCAGTATAATCACGGCGAACAAGCTCAACTTCTTCCGGCCTAATTTTGTGGTGAATATCCTAGATAAAATTGGTAAAAAAGAAAGGCGAGAACCCAGTTACAACTCATTTTATGTCCCAAGCAAACTTCAAGCTATGATAATGAATTCCACTTACCTGGATTCCAGCTTCACGAGTTCGAACATCTCGACATTTCAAGCCTAAATCTTCCATCCTAGCCAAAGCTAGCTCACGAAGATTGCCTTTCTCCACCCCAGAAGTTACTAGAGGCATAGGAATATCTCGCTGAACCCTATAGACACGTGTCCAAGGGGGAACCATTGCCAGGATCCTAGCTACGATGTCCACAAGCTGCTCAGGTGGATAATTTCGATACCTGCAAATAAATTACACCTTTAAAAGGTTGCCCATCTTACTGGAGTTTGACAGTAAATGCACATTGCTCCACGACCCTTTTTCTTACAATGTTCGCACAAGAAGATACTAAATTTTTTTCTTCCTTAATTTTAGGCATGAAATTTCGTATGCATGATCATGAAGTTAGAAAGTCACTAAGGGACTCCGAAAGAAAACCAGAATTAACAGTTAGATCAGGGGAAAGAATTATTAGTCAAATGTGTCCAACAAGGTAAGAGGGAATTCAACTGAAGGAATAAAAATATGCCATGCACAGCAAAGTCAAAATTGCATTAAAGTAAACATAAAGGTTATCCACATTGAATCACTCCCTTAGCTAGAGTGGTTCATCTCCCTAGCTCTAAGAGCTAGGGGACCTAGAGGTCTTGACCCTCTATCCGGGGTGAACAAATGCTCTGTCCTGGCAGGTAATTCCCAAACATGGCACAGGCACACACAAGAGAAAAGAATGGTTGACCCTCTACCCCAATGTATTATCCCCGTAGAAGGAAGGATTGTCCACATCAAACAGATCAAACCGACAAAAATACTCCAATATATACGACCAGTAGGTTGTAAATGCTGTGTGTAGACCAAAGGAAACACCTTTTATGCAGTTTTTATAGGTGCTCGGAATGGTGTTATACCTGCCAGTTTTCCAAAGTTCATAAAGTCCAGTACCACGGATAACAAGTGTAGGGTATATTTTGAGTCCATCAACCCTGAACATTGGGCTCTCAAAGAATTCCTTAAAACTCTCCATATCCCTTTCAACTCCGACATTAGGAAGATCAGGCATCATATGAGCAACAACCTGCAGTAAAAGAGCAAGTGATTAACTAAAATGAAAAAATTGTAGTAAAATGAAATATAACAGCACAAATACCAAAAAAAAAAAAAAAAAAATTCTTATGTATAGGCAGACCAACCTAACTGAGCTCAACTAAAAGAGAATACCTCCTTAATAGGTCAGAACTAGAATCTGCCGAAGAAACTTGGATCCTTTTTTATTACAAAACTTTTTCCCTTTCAATATCTTGTATATCTTGCATTTGTGCTGCCAGAGATATACGGCACCAAGATACTCAAAAAGACAATCTCCTTGGATACAATGAAGCCATTGCTCCAGCTTTCTGCTTTCCCAACGTAAAGGACTGTTATTTCAAATAGATTATTGCTAGATAGTTCTGCTATCTCTGGTTGCCACACCCTGTCTTCAATTCAATATACCACTATAAATTTAAAATCTATTCATCAACTGATACCAAACAGGATGTCTTCATTTACTCTCGCAAGTTCGGACTCACTAAAACAAATCCTGATTTGCTTACAGTTAGAGGCTTCATCTAGAGAACATTTCCCTTTCTGAAACTTTCAACAACAAAGAAAAATGAAGCTCGCCACACATCGGTACCGCTTTCTCTTATCGCACAAATGTTACCATGTTGTTCCTCTTTACAATTTAACTTTTGTAGCTCTCACATCTAAACTAACAACTGCGCTCATTCAATGTCAGAATTTGGGTTCTTTTCTCAATAAGATAGGTATGTAACATCAGAACAGGGGTACATCAGGGAGGAGGTGGCAGAGGGCATGGATTAAATTAGGTCAAGTTTAGCAGGCTAGCCAGCAGAATATCTTGGTGTAACCCCAGTAAAAGTCAAACAGAAAAAAAAAAAAAAAGAAAAAAAAAAAGGGAAGACAACCTTAAAACCAGCATCCTTTGCCAAGCAAAAGCAATCAGCAACAGCTGCTACTGTGTGACCTCTATTTGTATCGCGAGCTACATCCTCATATGTGCTCTGAACTCCAATCTCTAACCGTGTGCAGCCATATGAAAGCATTTGCCTTAAATGAGGCCCCAGGCAATAGTCGGGACGCCTGGTTTGTTTTAAACAGAAAGTGATCAGTGACTTGAGGTAAATTTACACCTACCTTAACAAAATGCAACCCTTCAGCTTGATATTTAAGACAAGCAAAAAATCCAACATCTGTGGCAACCATAACTTACGTCTCAATGGTCATCCCAATGCACTTCACCGTGCCATGTTCAGAATAGGCAACTGCTTCTTCAACATTTGCAGAAGTATGTCCCGACAAAGCATCATGAAGGTTCCGAATGAAATAGTCACGGTACTCAGATGGCAATGACATAAAAGTTCCTCCCATCAAGATAAATTCAACCTGTGTGTGAGGGAGACATGAAATTGAAAGAAAAGCATTTTCAAATTCTGTAGAATGGAAAGAAACATGGAAGCAAGATCCCAAACCTTGTCAACACTGTGACCCAACCTCTTTAGCTGATCTATCCTACTTCTGGCTTGAACATACGGGTTATATCTGAAAGCATAAAAATCAAATCAGAGCCTAAAAGATGAAACATTCACATTTTAACAATATTATCCTAAAATCTCCTGATATCAATAACTTAATAGGTTTCACTAGAACTTTAGAATAACTCTGAAATATTATCATAACATCTCATGATATAATCACTCAATGTGTTTCACTAAACCTTTGAATAACTCATCATATTATCATAACATCTCTGATATCGTAAATTCTATGCTTTCTCACTAAAACTGATTTTATTGCGGAAGTTTTCAACAATGGTTTGTTTCATATGCAGCAAAAAGACATTGCTTACAAACTTTGAAGTTATAATACTACCGAAAAAATTCATGTTTTTACCCACCAATCTCAATCTTTATTCACTAAAACAGTCAAATTGTGCACATCCAACAAACTGTTGTGACCAAAATTTAATATTTCAAAGCCCATGCACTATGTTCTGCTAACAATCCCCCAGCCCCCCTTTCTCAAACTTATGCAAAAACGGACAAATTCCGCAATAATTTCCAGACTTCAGAAAACGATAATCAATACAAAATTTTTTAACCAAATTCTAAAAAATCATTACTCATATCTCAATTAAAATAGTCTCGCACCTGGCTCGAATTGCACGCATGCTGGTCGGCTCATATCCAGTATAAGACTGGGTACTATACTCAAAATCCGAGTCCGGCCCACCGGGACAATACACACAAATGTTACCCGTCGTAGCAATATGAGGACACCGGTGAGGTTTCGACATAACCGCCACCACAGCAATCCCAGAGGCAGTGCGGACGGGTTTAGCTCGGAGTTTGGGGAGAAGTAACTCACGCTCAGAATCGGGAAGCGCAGCAATCATTTCGACGAGCTTGGGAGCCCGGGAAAGACCATATTTCCGGCAAGCAGCCGACTTTAAAGCGTTTAGATCAACATTCTCGCCCTTGTGGGAGAGCTCCACCATGTTTGAAACGATTTCGGCTATGGCTTTCACCCGAGCTTCTTCTTCGGTCAAGTTGTGGGAGATTACGCCACCGCGGCCAGGCCGCGGGACCTTTCGGGGCTCCGCCACTGCTGCCGTCGCCATGACAAACTCCGGTTATAAGAGGTTTTGTGGGGACTTTGAGGCTTTACCAAGTTCGTGAGAGGGTTAAATTGCGTTTTGCAAATTTTTAAAACTGAAATACCTAATATACCCTCATTGTTTTGAGTAACGGAATTGTTACTTGAAGGACACATTTTACTAAACGTAGGACACTTTTTAAAAAATTTTAAAAGTGAATTTACATTTTTGCCCCTCTATTCTCTTTTACATTTTTTGTAGAGGAAATGAAAATTTGAATGTGTTGGGTGTTGCAAATTCTTATGGGTACTGTGTGTTAGGAATGTAATAGTGTTTATGATGCGTTTTTCGACTGCGTAGTGATAATTTTATGGTAAATTCAGTGGTTGTTTTTCCGGCGAACGGCCGCGAAAATCGCCTGGCCTAGGTGATTTTCCTCCAGGAAAATTGCTTGGTCCAAGCGATTTTCTCCGAGAAAATCGCCTTTTGTAGGCTATTTTCCCGTTGGGGTAAATACTATCCAGGGTATATTTGTCTTTTCGCCACTTAAAATTTTAAAAAGTGTCATGTGTTTAGTAAAACAGATCCTGTAATTAACATGCCCCTTGAGTAATCGGATTTCTTTTCTCCTTAATTTGAGTAAATTCGATTTTGTGGCCAATTTATTCTTGACTTTTTTTATTCTTCACTCAAATATAAAGTTTTTTCCCACTATTAAGATGGAGTCCAAAATTACCAAAATACTCTCTCTTTTTTCCTAATCCTAAACTATTAAAAAATGAAGATGGCAGACTCGTTTTTAGGGAAAACCTGTTGAAAATCAGAACTCAGAAAGACTGAATGGAGGAATGTGTTTTTACTTCAATAAATCAGTAGCTATTTATAGCCATCTGCATAGAAAGAAAGCAATAGAATTCTACGCTTTACAGACTCATAGCGTAGTTGCTGAAAACAAGTCAAACAAATTCTATCTTTCCTAAAGAATAGGTCTTATTGTAACAAACTAGTTGAAACAGTCAACTCAAGAAATAGAACAATAAAATCTATAGCTAACATTCCCTCCCTTAAGCTAAAACATATGTATTAGCTTACTTCTGATGCATTGACCATTCCAAGCATATTGCAAAATTTCTCAATCCGCTCCATCTTGAGTGGCTTTGTCATCAAATCCGCAATTTGTTCTTGAGAATTGCAGTACTCCAACTCCACAGTACCTATCATTCACTAAATCTCTCAAGAAGTGAAATCTAACATGGATGTGTTTACTTTTTCCATGAAAACCTGGATTTAGACAACTGAATGGCAGAACTATTATCACACTTAATTACAGTACCTTCATTCTCCTCCACTCCAATCCTTCTAATAATTCTTTTGAGCCATATACACTGACACGCGCAGAGGGCTGCTGCGATGTATCCAGCTTCAGTGGTAGACAAAGTCACAACTAGTTGTTTCTTTAAGGACCAAGACACAGCTCCAGACCCTATCAAGAACACATATCTAGAAGTACTCCTTCTAGCATCAATATCACCAGCATATCCACTATCTATGAATGCCAAGAGTTTTGGACTGCCTCTTTCTTTCTTGTAGAAAATGCCTAGCTCAGTCATTCCCTTCAAATATCTTAGAATCCTTTTGGCTACTAACCAATGTGACATTGTTGGCCTAGACATGTACCTGCTAATGAGACTTACACCATACATTAAAGGACGAGTCACATTAAATACATGAGACTCCCAACTACTTGTTTGAACAGAGTTGCATCCACTTGAGTTCCTCCTTCATCCTTTGACAGCTTTGTACCAAGGACGATTGGATTTTTCACAGCATTGCTATTTGCCATCTCAAACCTTGTTAACACCTCTCGTGCATATCTTCTCTGACAAATAAAAATGTCATTCGAATTCTGCAATACTTCAACTCCAAGAAAATGCTTCATTCTTCCCAGATCAGACATGTCAAACTCCAACATCATTGAGTTTTTAAACTCATTGCATAATCTCATATCAGTTCTAGTAAAAATTAAATCATCTACATAAAGACTTACTATTAAAATTTTACCTCCTACTGACTTGGTGAACAAAGTGTGCTCACTGGAACATTTCTCAAAGCCTTCATGTAGAAAATAAGCCTCAATTTTGCTCTATCATGCCCTTGGTGCTTGCTTGAAGCCATATAAAGATTTCTTTAATTTGTAGACCCTTCCCTCATCTCCCTTCTTAATAAATCCTTCAGGTTGTTGCATAAATACCTCCTCCTTGAGCTCACCGAGAAGAAAAGCACTCTTCACGTCAAGTTGAAACACTTCCCAACCATATTGTGCTGCTACTGCAAGTATTAGTCAAATGGAGTCGAGTCTTGCAACTGGTGCAAATACTACAGTATAATCCACTCCATAGCGTTGTGCATATCCCTTAGCTACCAATCTTGCCTTGTATTTTTCCACTTCCCCATTTTCGTTAAGTATAGTTTTGAACACCCACTTAACTCCAATAGATTTAGCACCCTTAGGCAGATCCATAAACTCCCAAGTCTGGTTCCTTTCTATGGCTTCAATTTCTGCAGCCATCGCCTCTCTCCACTTCTTGCTCTTAACTACCTCTTCAAACAAGAATGGATCATCTTCTGTTACCATCATCATTGCATGCATATCTTCCTCTTCTGAGAGCCCTTCACCTTCACCTACTTCATAATCTGCCATCCACACCGGTTTTCTTATGATTCTTTTATCCCTCCCTTTAACTCCAATTTCAGGAGTGTGTACTTTATTTGGAGGTGAACTATTTGAACTGTTGCTGCCTGAGACATTCTGAGTACTTTCCTCCTCAGAATACTCTTTATTGTCTGCTTTATCATCTTTTAGCACATCTAGCTTCAATTCTTCTTCAGTTTTTCCCCAACCCCAAATTTCTTCTTCTTCAAATACCACATCATTGCTAATGATAATCTTCTTAGTGGTTAGATCATACAATCTGTAAGCCTTGGATTCATCACTAACACCCAAGAATACACACTTATTACTCTTGGAATCCAACTTACTCCTCTTCTGGTCTGGGATGTGAACATGAGCTATACACCCGAATATTCGAAAATAATCCACCGTAGGCTTCACACCACTCCATGCTTCTTTTGGAGTTTTTTCTGACACTGCTGCAGTTAAGCTCATGTTTTGAATGTGTAAACACCACTTTACAGCTTCAGGCCAAAAACTTTTGGAACATTCTTCCCAGCTAGCATTGAACGCACTGTGTTCATGATTGTTCTGTTCTTCCTTTCAGCAACTCCATTTTGCTGTGGGGTGTACGCTATTGTCAACTGCCTGCTTGTGCCCTAAACTCTGTAGAATTCTCCAAATTATCTGTTTTCAAACAAGTAATATGTGCACCAACCTCCTTTTCAACACATGCTTTAAAATTCTTCAATGCAACAAAAGCTTCTGATTTCTCATGTAAAAAATAGACCCAAGTTTTACGTGAAAAGTCATCAATAAAGCTTATAATGTACCTTTTATCACTGTTGGAAGCTAGTTTGATAGGTCCACACATATCTGAATGCACCAGTTGAAGCTGTTTTGATGCTCTCCATGAACTTTGTTTAGGTATAGCTTCTCTGTGTTGTTTCCCAACCAAGCATGCCTCACATAGTTTCTCTGGAACTTTGATCAGGGGCACACCATCAACCATCTTTCTGTATGCAAGCGTTCTCAGCCCTTGATAATTCAAATGGCCAAAATAATGATGCCATAGGTGTGATTCCTTTTCAGACAAGGATTTAGTTTGGAGACACATATCATTTCTTGGTGCCATGGATGCTAACAGATAGAACATTCTATTTCCACTCATTTTAGTTTGCATAATTAGCCCTCTTCTAGGATGATAGACTGTACAAGCCCTTGCTGAATTAGGATAGCTAAACCCTTCTCCTAAAGTTGTACTATGCTCAACAAGTTGCTCTTCAATTCAGGTATGTAACAGACATCTGAAATTACCTGAATTATGCCATTCATTTGAAGTCGCACACTTCCTTTAGCCACCACCGCCATTCTGGTGTAATTTCCAAGTTTCACCGTTTGTCGAAATCCCTCCTCCAGCTCCGAGAACCATTCCTTGTTTCTGATCATGTGATTGGAGCACCCAGAATCAAGGAACCAAACTTCTTCTATTTTGGTTTGATGAAGGTCGACATAGGCCGTTAACAAGAGCTCTTCCTCTTCTTCTCCAATTTCAGCGTAGTTAGCTTTCTTCTCCCAATCAGGACACTCATATTGATAGTGTCCCAATTGATGGCATTTGTAACATTCTATAGTGGCTCTATTTTAAGGCATTCTCCCTCTTCCTCTACCTCGACCTCCTCCTCAGAATGAGCCTCTGCCCCTTCCTCTCTCCGGCATATCAACATAAGCAATTCTTAAGGCTTGTTCTTCTTCTTGACTCCCCTGCATTCTCTGTTCTTGAACCAGCAAGCTTCTGTGGAGCTCATCAATGGTCATGGTATCTAAATCATTTGATTCCTCAATTGAACAAACAATGTAGTTAAATTTTGGAGTCAAAGATCTCAACACCTTACCCACCACAGTACTTGGCTCCGCAGTTTCACCGTTCACCTTCATTTTTGTCCACAACCATCAGTGTTCGTGAAAGAAAGCTGTCAATCCTTTCTCCTTCCTTCATATTCAGCATTTCACAAACTCCTTCCTCAAGGCCTGCAGCTGTGCTCTCTTCCCCTTGGTGGATCCTTGGTACTTCTGTTTCATTGAATCCCATATTACCTTCAATGTCTTTTTGTTAAGAATGGTTTCAATGATTTCTCTATCAATTGCTTGAAACAGATAATTATTTACCTTCAGATCTTTGAGTTTAGCTTCTTCGACACTCTTTCTCTGCGTCTCAATTGCTGATGAAGTCCCAATTGCTACTGATGGGATCTCTTCATCCACCAAGTTCCACATCTCTTTGCTCCTCAAAAAATTTTCCATCAGCATCGACCAATGATCGTAATGGCCGTCAAATTTTGGGATCACAAATTTCTCCGAGGTTGCCATGCTTCACTCGCTCTCACTCTCACTCTCACTCTCACACTCCTATTTTAGTCATGAATTTATCAAAAGCTCTGATACCAATTGTTGAAAATCAGAACTCAGAAATACTAAATGGAGGAATGTGTTTTTACTTCAATAAATCAGTGGCTATTTATAGCCATCTACACAGAAAGAAAGCAACAGAAATCTAAGCTTTACAGGCTCATAGCGTAGTTGCTGAAAACAAGTCAAACAAATTCTATCTTCCCTAAAGAATAGGTCTTATTGCAACAAACTAGTTGAAACAGTCAACTCAAGAAACAGAACAATAAAATCTATAGCTAACAAAACCGAATCTGCCATCTTTAGTTTTTACAAAGAATTTTATTTTAAAAAAAATTTAAAACAAATTAAAAGGGATTATAAATGAATTTGAGGGAGCCCGTACAAACAATTATCTTCATTTGGAATTGTAGAGAAATGTTGAAGGTGGTCAAGTGCACAGAAATCTATGTCATATTTCCAGTATCCGAGCAATCATGACAAATGTTAGCAAATGAAAATCCTTTTAATCGATGCACTAAATCCTGTCAACTAACAAGCATTAAATCCCCTTTCTGAAATCAATATTTTTTGTTAAAGAGTACTAAATGTAGTTACTATTCCTGTCTTCCAAGATTGTTAAAATTTTCTTATTTAATCTAAGCGATAGAGAATAATTTGATTAAAATACTAGAATGCATAGGAAAATAACTATTTGCGTTTGGTTAACAATATGAAGAAATTAGAGAAAATTAATTTAGTTAAGAGCAATGAAAATTAATAGGATCAAATTTGGATAAAGCAAATTAGTAGAAGGATTCACTAATAAAACAAATAAAATTAGTGGGCTATTTATAGAAAAACTACTTCAATGGTAGAAAGATATAAAAAAAAAAAAAATTAAAATTTGAAAAGGGACTCAATGTGTCAAAATGCATGTAATATTCATGACACATCACTTAAAAAGTGTATTATACAAAATCAGAATTAAGGCCCCGTTTGTTTTGATACTTTTTTGAGAATTTCTACACATTTTTTGGAAAAAAAAAAAAACTTTTATAACAAACTGATGTGACGTAAAAAGTTCGGTGTTGGATGCTCCTGTTTGGCCCAATGCAAATCTTGTATACTCAGGCCCAATCTGCTAATTGACAGCTTGAAGGGATGAAAAACGGAGCTGGGATCCGAGCAGCGATAGCTTGGTTCTATAACCTTCTGGAGGAATCCGGTCTAGGAAAATTTCGGTAACGGGAGAAATAAACAAGAAACAAGCGGGGCTATCCCCCCTGTGTAACTCCGACAGTCAAGTTAGCAACATGTAAGGAGAAAATGGTATTGACCAACAGTTTAAGAGAAATTGCTTCAAGAATGGCTTACCTGAAATAAGTCTAGTGACTGAGTATTTATAGGCTCACCTTGATATATCCGTTGTGCCATGATGAGCTGTATGCTTAATCATTCCCCTTTTTATGTTGACTTGAATGCCCATGTAATAACGGCTATATTTTGGCTCCTTTGTCATTATTGCTCCTGCATATATTTAAGCTAGATCCTGGCCCTACAATGATGCCTAGCTATCATGTCAATGTTACCGTTATTCAACCTAAATGTCCCAAGCTCGGTCTTCATGACCTAAGTTTTCCAGACCTAAGCCTTTATGACCCAAGTTTTCCCGACCTAAGCCTTCATGACCCAAGTTTTCCTTGTCTTGATTGGGCTAAGCCCAATGACTTTAGCTATTTTTATGCACATCACAAACATTCTCATTTTTTCTTAAATTCAAAATTTAAATTTCCTACTCACATTATTTTAAAAATAACATCATCATCATCATTACCTCTTTTTTACACAATTTCTTTACAAAAATTCCTTTCAAAAAAATTTCTCTCAAAATTTAAAAATTCCCTATTTAAGTTACATAACAAAGAGCACTTTAATTTAGTAGAAAGAAAAAATAACCCTACCTTCCCCCATTTTCGTTAACTGAAGCTACACCCTTTTTCAATGCTAAAACTCTTCCTGCTTATATGTGCGTGTAAAACTCTCCCTTGTTTCTTGGTTGAATGTTGTTATCGAGATTCTTTGGAAAACCTGTTGGGCATTATATATTTCTTTAGACCTTCCAATGTCTCTTTAATGAATGGAGACACGGAGTACATGACCGGTAACTTCAAGTAGTTCAAGGTAGAATCATGCATGGCAACAACTCCTGGGATGAATAGAATGCTTTGACTAGTACAACACTGTATGTAGTTGATTATGATGCCTATGGCTTTATTGTTGAAGTTTTTAAAACACCTACAGCAATTAACTATTTTTTAAGTTTTTAAAACACCTATAGCAATTAACTTTTTTTTTTTTATCTTCCTGAAATATTTTCTCTGGTCTCGGATCGTGATGTTTGCTTTATAAGACTACCTTGCAAGCGTTGACAGATGGGCTGTACCAAGTTCGAACTATCAATGCTTGCAAAGCAGTACCATAAAGCAAACATCACGATCTAGCGATCAGAGAAAATTTCTCAGGAAGATAAAAAATAATAGTTAATTGCTGCAAGTGATTTTAAAAAAATTTCAGCAATAAAGCGATAAGCTTCATAATCAACTACATACAGTTGTACTAATCAAAGCATTATGTTCATCCCAGGAGGTTTGCCAAGATTTTCTACCTTGAGCTACTTGAAATTACCAGTCATGTACTTCGTGCATGTCTCCATTCACCTAGATGGAATTCATTAAAGAGACAATATTGAAGTTCCAAAAATATATATATTGCCCAACAAGTTTTTCAAAGAATCTTGATAACAACATTTACCCAAGAAATAGGGATGAGTTTACACACACATACGTATAAACATGAAGAGTTTTAGGCCCTCTATGGTATGCCTTTTGAAAGTTGTTTTGAATTTTAAAATTAATAAAATTATATTAGAAATATAAAAAAGTGTTTGAGAAATGTAAAAAGGGTTATTGGAATTGATGAAAAATTATTATAAAATAAAAAGCGAGAGTGAAATGGGAATGAAAAGTAGTTGCCATACAAGGCCTTAGTATTAAAATTATTAAGGGCCTGTTCTTTACTGGGTTTGAGTTTTTAGGTAGAGACCAAATGGGTTGAGACCCAAAACAAAGAAACGTCGTTCTCAGACCCGGGTCCAGAACACAAATTCCACCACCACCCGAGTCCGCCCCGCCGCCGCCGCGTCGCCGCCACTGCCGGCGGCCCAAAACCTAAATCCCCAAAATCAAATTCTTGTTCTTCTTCTTCTTTTCTCTGTTTCAATCAAATGGGTTTATCAATTGAAGTTTTAATTTGACTCAATTTGGGATTTGGGGACTGGAATTTGAAATAAAGCATCACAATTGGGTTTGTTAATTCTTTTGGGGGAGGAAGAGGAAGAAGTGCGAAGAAGAAGAAGAGGAAGAAGAGGAGGAGGAAGAAGAAGGAGAAGAAGAGGAGGAGGAAGGGCCGGCCGCGGGAAGAAGAAGGAGACCGCCGGCGGGGAGAAGAGGAAGAAGAATAAGAAGAAGAAGAAGAAGAAGAAGAAGAGGAGGAGGAGAAAGGGAAGAAGTGCGAAGAAGAAGGAGAGGGCAGCGGGAAGAAGAAGAAGAAGAAGAAGAAGGAGGAGGAGAAGAAGAAGAAGGAGGAGGAGAAGAAGAAGAAGAAGAAGGAGGAGAAGAAGAAGAAGCTGAAGAAGAAGAAGAAGACGCGAGAAGGAGAAGAAGAAGGAGGAGGAGAAGACCAAGAAGAAGAAGAGGAGGTCAGATTTCGGCGGCGGCGGGAGGAGGAGCGCGGTGGCGGGAGGGCGGCGGCGGCAGTGGGAATTGGGTTTGTGAACTGGGTTTGAGAATTGGGTAAAGAACATGGGGTTGGGTTAGATTTTTGGGTTGAGACCCAAAAAAAGGTCAGAACCGGGTCTGAGAACAACAAGAAGAACATGCCCTAAAATATTTATCATGATTGCTTTTTGAAATAAGATGAAACAATTGTTGTAAGTCTATATAGACTTAAACAAAAGTACTGAACAAGTGTGAAAAGTGCAAGAAAAGTCTTTACTCAAGAATGATTTATTTTGTAGTAAATTGGTCCTAGAGAGTCTATTTATAGACCTCCAAAAGTTTCCATTCAACAGACACAACTCTTACGAAAATGTAGAAAAAAATGAGACTCAATTCAAACAAGAATTGGTCTCGGAATCTCATTTTTCGTGAGGAGGTGCAACAGTTCAGAAAGAAAGAAGGACGTTGGTGCATGTTCGACGCCTCGTGCTAATCGCACAAGCCGTCATACACAGCAAAGCTTTGGGCATTTGCCTTCAGCCATTGCTTGCTGGACGACGTGCTACGCGAAGTGCGAGTCGCATGTTCCTTAGCACAATAATGCTTTTAGCATTGCTTACCAGCTTTGCTCTCTGGCTATCGTGCAACACAGCGTGCGCTTCACACGTCTTGTCGCACAACCCTATGTGCGATTTCGCACTAGCTGTCGCAAGATAGTAATGCTCACTTCTTTTTATTTCTAGCAAATTATTGAAAAAATTCTAACCCACTTGACTATCTTCAACACTTCTCTACAAGTTCAAATGAAGACAATTGTTTGTACTGATTCCCTCAATTTATTCCTACATTATATTAGAAACTTGGGAGACTATTTAGTAGATAATTAGGCAGCTATCTCTCATGAACCTCTATAGGATTATATTCCAAAATGGTGACTAGTGTTAGTTCAATCACTAAAGTTCCATACATATGCTAAACATCTAAATAGGAAACCATACATATGACACCATAAGAGCATATAAACATATTCGTGAATCATTTCCTTTCAGCCATCACAACATTCATTTACTTATGCATTTTAGCCATCAAATGAAAATTACAACTGCTATAGTATAAGAACTGCATTGTTTCCTGCAACTTTTTTGAGATCACAGCTAGTATTGGTTCACCAAGTGCCTTATACTTGTGAGTCTCTTCCAAAAAAATTTCTCATAAAAGTATATATTGGTTGATTCAATAAAGGTAGATAAATTCTTTTAAACATGGTTAGTAAGAATTTCATGTATAGTTGTATGATCATGGACTATGATGACAAGACCAAATTAATTCTATGAGCAAAAATGTAATTTGGATCTCATTGAGCAGGGTCTTGTTTGAAAACGTGATTCAAATTATAATTTGGATCTCATTTTCATTTTAAAATATTAAAATTGCATTGAAAATGCAAAAAAAAAAATGTATTAAAAATATAAAAATGTGTGTTGAGAATGATAAAAAAATTATTTTTAAATGAAAATGAAATTCATATTATGATTTGGATCACGTTTCCAAACAGGAAACCACAACACAATATCATATGGTTTCCAACTCCATTGTTAAGATCCATTAATGTAATTTTTACTCATAGAATTCATTTGGTTCCTTCATCATAGTCCATGATCATACAACTATACATGAAATTATCATTAGCCATGTTTAGAATTATCTACACATAGAATCAACCAATATATGCTTTTATGAGAAATTTTTTGGAAGGGACTCACAAGTTTAAGGCACTTGGTGAACCAATACCAGCTGCGATCTCAAAAAAGTTGCAGGAAACAATGCACTTCTTATAAATGATGCATAAGGATAAATTAAAAAAAAAAAAAAGGAAAAAAGAAAAGCAAATACTTTCAAAAAGTGAAAAATACAGAAGAAATAAAAACTTTCTTAAAATCAAGTACAAACGTTATATGCAGTTTATTCACAAGGTTAAAGGGTATATTAATACAAGATTGATACTCCGAGGTCTAAAATAAGTGGAAAATAAAAGAAACTAATAATGTATTTGTCAGCCAGCCAAGAAAACAGAAATGCTATTCGTGATTATTGACCTATTCTTTTGGTTTTGGTTTTGGTTTGGAAAACGGTTTTGGTTTCAACAGTAAATTTAATATATTTTAATTATTTTTCATCATTTCCAATACAATTTTTTACTATTCAGCATCTACTTTTTACATTATAAAACTATTTTCCAAAACATGTTTTCAAACTTAATTTTAAACATGAGATAAAGAACAAGCCAGATACAAAAGGAAACTACATAAAAAACGAAAATCCCAATATCTAACAGTTAGGTGCGTTTTGAGTAACATTGTTAACTCAATACGTACGACTAAACAATCTCAAGACTATTTTAACATATAAAATAGAATGAACTAACCCTAAGCTATACATGGTAAGCTAAAAATTTGTATTAAGAAAATATTATAAAAGTTTTATAGAAAACCCTAAAATAGAGTATGAATATTACTTGAATCTCAAAAATGCACGCTTTGGGGAGACACCGCGCTTCTCTTCAAATTGAAAATTCGATAAACTGCAAGGCAGACAACAGGAGCGTCGGGGGTTTGGAGCTAATTGAATAACATGGGTGTTGAGGGTTCGAAGCTTGTCAAACAACCGGGCCGGTGCGGCACGGCTTCGAAATGCTGGGCCCCAATTTTAATATTAGGGGAAAAACTCCTACGTATCGGGTTTATATATAAACTCGGTAGGTACATAAAATTACAAATAGACAAGTAAATTTTTTATTATTTAAATTGTTTACTTATCAATTTTTTAGTAATACTTTAAAACAAGACCATTTTAGCATATAAAATAAAATGAACTAACCCTAAACTATACAAAGTTAGCTACAAATTTGTACTAAGCAAATATTATAAAAGTTTTATAAGAAACCCTAAAATAGAGTATGAACATTACCCGAATCTCATATGCACGCTTTGGGGAGACACTGGGCTTCTCTTCAGATTGAAAATTTGATAGACTGCAGGGCGGACAACAAGGACATCGGGGGTTCAGAGCTAGTTGAACAAATGTTGAGGGTTGAAGCTTGTCGAACAACCAGGGCGGTGCGGGGCGGTTTCGGAATGCAAGGCCCCAACTTTAATATTGGGGGAAAAACTCCTATGTATCATATTCATATATAAACTCGTTAGGTACATAAAATTACAAAATTACAAATAGACAAGTAAATTTTTTATTAATTAAATTGTTTACTTATAAATTTTTTAGTAATACTTAAAAAAAATGACCATTTTAGCATATAAAATAGAATGAACTAACCCTAAGCTATACAAGTTAGCTAAAAATTTGTATTAAGAAATATTTGAAAAGTTTTATAAAAAAAAAAAAAAAAACCCTAAAATAGAGTATGAACATTACCTGAATCTCATATGCACGCTTTGGGGAGAAGCCGGACTTATCTTCAGATTGACAATTCGATATACTGCAAGACGGACAACAGGGGTGTCGCCGTGTCTGGGGGTTCGGAGCTAGTGGAACAACAGGGGCGTTGAGGGTTCGAAACTTGTGGAACAGCACGGTTTCGGAATGCAGGTCCCCAATTTTAATATTGGGGAAAAAACTCCTAAGTATCGGGTTTATATATAAACTCGGTAGGTACATAAAATTACAAATAGACAAATAAATTTTTTTATTATTTAAATTGTTTACTTATCCATTTTTTAGTAATACTTTAAAACTAAACTAATAGTGTATTATTAATATATATTTTTTACCTTTTTATTATATAAAATATTTCTACGTATTGACTTGAAAGATACCATTATAATTATTGAATATTACTCGCATTGTTAAATTTCATATGCAATGACATTAATAATACATCTAATATCAAATTCAATGCCTCGATGATTTTTTAACGAGACAATAGTTTTTCGTGTAATTTTTTTCTCAAACTTTGTGAGAAAAGTAAAACACAAATTTGAAAATCTCAATTTTGGTAGTACTAACAGAGTAATTTGACCACAATATTGGTGCCGGGCCGGTTTGGCGGGTCGGATATAAATATAGTAACTAACCCGTTAAGCAAAACAAATCAGAGCGCGAAGAGAGGAAGACGACGAACTGAAGAAGAAGAAGGATAAGAATGGCGAAAGTAGAAAAAGCAGTACTGGAGAAGGTAGGGCACGTCATCTCTTCCATCAACGGCTCCAAACACGTCGACCAAGTCATCTCCGCCGTCTATTCTCTCGCCGCCCTTCTCTTCCCCGTCAACTCCCTCTCTTTCATCGGTGAACCTCTCTGAACATCAGTTTACTGACGAATTAGTTAATTTTTTTTTTTGAAGGGATAAAAATTGAATTTCTATTGGTTTTGAATTTCTCAGGCAGCATAAACGAAAAATACAAGGATGAGGTGAATCTTTTTAAATTTAATTTTATATTTTTTTCTGCTTGTTAAAATGAATAATGAAAAAAAAAAAGGTTCGCATTGTTATTTGAATTATGCTTTTTTTTTTCTTTTCGGTTTCTTTTGAAATTATAGGTTCGCGGTGTGGAGGTATTGGCTGAAAATGAGAGAAAAGAATGGTGGAGAGTGTTTTATAAAGGAGCTGGATTTCCAGCATTCGCTCGAGTTCTATTATATGGTAAATTTTTAAAATCATTTTTTCGGTTCTTTCTTTTGGTGAATTGCAGAGTTTGCTCTGCAGCTTTCAATTTTGTGGAAGTTTTAGGTGTTCATATTTGCGCCTGAGTATTGCTTGATATGTATTCACACTGACTACTAGAAAACTGAGTTCGAATTACTTTGAGCATGTTTTGAAAAGTTAAGCAACTAACATCTCTTTGGTTCATTATAGAGTTCGAGAAACCAATTGAAAGTCTCCTCCCAATATAGGTTGATTATTTAGCAGCTTGCTTCATTTCATGGAAGTTTGTATTTCACCTTTTGGGATTTTACGAAAAAATAATTTTAAAAATATTGTTAGAAGGTTGAGGTATTCCTGTTAAAATGTAATAAAGATTAGCTACACTAAAATAGTCTAGAGTTGGTTTTGATTTTGAAGTGGAAATTGACGTTTTGAACTATTTTCCAAAGCTTTCATTTTCCCTGAGGTTGTTGATTTTTTAATTTGATTTGGTAGGTTATATATGGAAATGTAAAGGAAAATGATAAATGTATAGGTTGAACTAAGAATGTTGAAGGAAGACAGCAACAATATAAGTTGAAATTGGCTTACTTTATTTGTTGTTTTTTCTAGTTCTCAAGTGAAAACTTCTTGATTTAAGTTAACTTGTGAACTACCCAGAAAAGTGGAGTTTTCTGGATGGTTCTGTTGTTATGGAATTAACCTGGGTCTTGCTTCTTGCTTTGCCAATCAAGAATTAGAAGAGGAGAGATGTGCTGTTCTTTATACCTTTTTTTTTTTTCCCTGTCAATGTCTGCCCACTGGTCATTTTTTAATATTATTTATGATGAGATCTGTTCTCCATTGTAGATGTTGCTTCCGATTGGCTTGCTTGTTTTCCGATTTCGGCGAGGAAAAATGTGTATGATGTATTTTTTGTGAAGGGTCATGTGACTGAGGTTGTTCAAGCAATAGTTCCTTGTCTCCAGCACAGAGGTCATGCCCGTTATGATGTTACTGCTGTCTATTCAAATGCAGAAAGGTATCCATAAAATTTGCATGATTATGGTTACTTTCCTTCTACATTTAAGGAACCCATTGTCTTTCTAACTGGATTATTTAGCTATAAAGTCTGTTGATTAGTCTCTCCACAAAGCTCCATGTGTGATAGTATTGAACAACAACTAAGATACAAAATGAATTTCCCTTGTGTGATATTTATTACAAAGAACCAAAATGGTCATTAGGCCAAACAGAATTTAGCTACAATCCAAGGAACATTGTTACTGTAATCCAATATGGTCTTGTTAAGGTATATGTCATTATTGTAGAATATGTAAACATGCTTTCTGGCCAGTTGTAGGTTGTTAAATTGAGTTCTGTTGCTTTGGTTACTATTTCTTTCCATGAGTAACTTCCTCTCCCCGCATGTTCAAAGAACTCATCCATGCTTGGGATATTGTTTCCCCATGTAAATTCTTGGAGCTCTTTCATACTTAAAATTTGCGTAATATCGTTTGTCATGAATCTCATGATGCTATGCTCATCCGATTCTATAATTCATGCATTCCACCAGCAGGAGCACTGATCGACAACATGAACTGAAAAAAGAGACTTGTTTGCAGAAGCATTTCACACTTACTATTCATGTAAAATTGGTAGCAAATGTCAATTGCTTATTATTAGTTTGAAAGAGAGTTATACTATATATTTTGCAGCTGAGTGTATAATTTTGCTTTTGAGAGTCTTAATGTGCAACGCTTTCTTCCTTAATCAAGCTTGGAATGCAAAGTCATTGACATCCAATAGCCTAAGAGAGGGAAGACATACTACTGGTGTTATTGTTCTAGTCTTAAGTGTGAAGTTGGCAGTCTTTTTTACTTGTCACATGAATGGCCTTGTAAAAATGTTGTCTTAGATACATCTGTATATGTGTGTAGGCCTTTGTGTTTTATATATATCATCTGCTGGAGGACATACTACAGGTGTCTTTTGTTTCATATCCTTCATAACAAGATAATATATTACCTTGTTCTACATTTGTGTACTAGCACAATGCGTAAAATGTATCTGAGTACATTCTGCTTGTTGATGCTAATGACAGGTTACTTGTACTCTGTTTGTTTGAAAATGATGGGGTATTCCATATGGTTGAAGAATTTGCTTTTTGGTGCCAAAATGAGGAGCTTACTGGTCAGAAAATGAAGCAAGCTATTTCTGGGGTTGCACAGCTTCTATCTTCTATTCCTGACAAAGCTAGACCTGGAGCCTCTAATTCACTATCAGCGCAGTATCCTTGTTTTACTTTATTGGCTATTGCTTCTCAGTAGTTCCCATGAAGTATATGCGCTTATTGCAGTTGGGATCTACTTAACTTGTGACTTTGCATCAAAAACTGTTGAAAATTTTACATGCTCTAAGAATATAACGTTAAAGAAGTGAAGTCCATGCAACATCAATCTAAGTGTAAAATTTGACTACCCCTTATCATCCAACTACTAAGTACTCCCTAATACTTGGCACCTGACTGTTTTATAGCCTAATGCTTTCTAGGATTGATACCAGTTGACCACTTAGTTGAAATGGCTTAATAGCCTGCTTCCCGGAATGGGCTTTCTGTTTATACTTTTCTGATCCTTTCTTGGAAGGCGATTTATGGAAAAAAACCACTTCTCTGCTTTTCTTCAACATTTGCTATATGATTGTAGTGGTTCAATATTTTGTTACATAGAAAGGTCCACATTGAAGGATCCTGCATTCATTGTTTATGTTAGTTTGAAAATAAAATTCAAATTTGAAGAGAGAAAAGAAACAAATGAAAAGAGGACGTAAATTTGGGGCTTACTGATCTTATTAGGGGTCTTGTGGCATCCACCTACCAACCACCCACAAACAACTAAGCAGCTTACCTGATTTATGACTTAATGGTTTCCCCAGATTGATGGTTGGGTTATGCTCAATTGGTAGTGTAGATCTCCATCCCCAGTCAAGAACATTTTGAGTGCTGTGTCAGAGTCTTGTTACTTTAGTTTGTTTAACTCCATTAAGGTTGGAGTTAGTCTACATCCTCAACCTCTTTGTCGGAGATTCTGCAGCATTTCATCAGCTACACCAAAGATTTTTTTTTCTGTCCTTTTTTTATTAATAAAATTTGGTGAATTTCCTTTACTTGAATGTTTTCAGTTTGGTTTTCAAGAGTACTACTGCCCAACTCCTATCTGGTGCTGAAGAATGGGACAAGAATATACCTATTGGAGCAGATAGTTTCACCAAAATTGACGCAGATGGTACCATCCTTTTTATTGGGGAAACATTTGCTCGCATATGTCGGAGGGGATCAGCTGGTAATGCTACACGGTTACATAATTAAAAATGTGGAGTTCTATGTCTCTTGGATTAATAGCATTATGAACACTAATATTCAGCAAACTTAGCTGTGAATCTTTACTTCTGCCAGATGTGCTACTAAGTGAACTGATTCCTCGAGTACACTGTCAAGTAAAAAGCTTTTTGTCTGGAACTGCTGATATGACTGTCAGCAAGGCTTGTGAACTAAAACCTGGTTTCAGGTTTTGGTCTAAAATTATCGAGGGAATTAAGGATTCTTATGCTGTAGAAAGAATGTCGGAACAACTCTTGGAACAGCTAGCAGCTGAAAATGTACCTGATGTTGAGGCTTACTGGATTTTGTGGATTCTATTTTACCAGAGTTTTAAGCATCATATGTCAATTAGGTATTCACAGCCTTTCTTCTTCCTTGAATTTTCCTTATTAATTCCAATAAATTACAGTCTGTTGGTTTGTTTTGCAATTCAATTGGGAACTGTGATGTGGATGGATAGCTTACCAACTGCATTTGAAAATTTAGTTGTCAATAGGTATGTGCACTAAATTTTTTTAGCCTACCTTCTTTTCAGGTCTATGTTTGTCGAAAGATTTTTGCTCTGGAAAGTATTTCCTCTTTGTTGCCTGCGATGGATACTTCACTTAGCTGTTTTTGAATGTTCACCTGATGATGCAGTGGGGAACAAAGGTTGCAATGCTCGTAGCCTCTTTGACACAGTGCAGCGCCTTGTTTTAGTCTGGTCCAAGGAAGAGTTTGTGCAATCAACAAGGCTTGAGCAACAGGCTTGTATCCTCATCATTTTGTCATCTGAAACATTATTTTCATCAATTTTTGCCAAACTCAAAATGCATACCAAGTGGAGTGGACAATCCTGCTGTTCTTCCTAATGTCAATTAGTACATGATGAAATTCATTTCTTGTAATGTATGTGATCATGGAATTGTTTATTCTTTCGATGACTCTCTGTCTTTGCAATTATTCTCCATTATTTACATCACTCTTTGAAGAATCAAAATTTTTCGTTTGACATAAATTATTTTGTCACTTTTTGAAGAACCACCCCTCTCTCTCTCTCTCTCTCTCTCTCTCTCTCTCTCTCTCTCTGGATCCTTGATTTAAGATTCAGATGTAACTGCAGCTTTGGGTCTCTGCCTAGAGAAGATGTCAAAAGAAGATTTAGATGCTACCAAGGATGCCATCCAGTCAATTCTTCAAGGAGTTAGCTGTAAAACTGCTGTTTTTTTCCAGGCAATGTTCTTTATCTTTGTTTAGCTACTCACGTGTCTCTTCAATTGCTTACAGGTAGACTAGGGAGTCCTGATCATTTGGTCCGCAAAATGGCCAGCAGCATTGCCTTAGTATTCTCTAAAATAATTGATCCCCAAAATCCTTTGTATCTAGATGATAGTTGCCATGATGAGAACATGGATTGGGAGTTTGGTTTAGCTATACCTAATAAAAGTTTAGTGGCCAAATCACATTACAACGAGAGAGTTCCTGACAAAGTTAATACTTCAGCTATGATATCAGCAAAGGATTCGAAGGGAGTAGATGATGTTGGTGTGGGCAATAATGCAGAGGGCACAAAGAAGAAAACTTCTGAATTTAAATTGGTTGATCCAGATGAGGTCATTGATCCAGCAGGATTAAATGGCGAGATGGACTCTGACGAAGAGGGGGATGATTTTGCGAGTGAGGACAGTGATAGCTCAAGTGACTCATCATTGTTACCATATGACTTAACCGATGATAATGCAGATTTAAAAAGGAAGTTTGTGCAGTTGGCTGATGTGGTTGGTGCGTTAAGGAAGTCTGATGACGTTGATGGTGTGAGTTCCTACTTCTCTAACAGATTAAGGGAATTGAACATTTGGAATTGAACATGTGTACTATGAGATCACAAAACTAATTATGGATGATGCAGGAGTCCTAGATCATTCTGTGTATTTCCTGTACATATCTAACCTACTCAAAATATCTTCCATAGCTACCTGTTAAAGTGCTCTTTCAACTGTTTTTTAACCCCCTTTGTCCCAAAACCTAAATTTCATGAGTTGCATGATGTTAGATGAACCTCTATGGTCAGGTTGCTATAAGTACGCTTGATTGTGTGGACTCTTTAAGATTGGCATGAAGCTTTAGAATTTGCAGTCTAAAAGGTTCTTAATTTTTCTAAACTTTTTAACGTGAAACTAAGTGGAATTCTTTAGTTGCTTTTGTCTCCCATTAGGAGTTTATAAGAGTCAACTGGGCCAAATGAGCTCAACATGAAACTTGGATTGGTATGCAATTGGAAAGTCACTTCTCTTTTGATGCAGGTAGAAGGGGCACTTGATGTTGCTGAAAAGCTTGTTCGAGCATCACCAGATGAACTTAAATACATGGCTGGTGATATGGTTAAAACTCTGGTTCAAGTTCGTTGTTCTGATTTTACTGCAGAAGGGGAAGAAGAACCAGCTGAAAGCAAGAGACAAAAAGCACTAATTGCATTGATTGTCACCTGTCCACTCGAATCCCTGGAGGTCCTACACAAGATGCTGTATTCGCCTACCTTAGATGTTAGCCAACGTATCATGATTCTTGATGTTATGACAGATGCAGCACAAGAGCTTGCTAGTGCTAAGGTTCTAAAAATAGAACCTAAACCGAGGAATCTCATATCATCCGTATCAGAACAGGCATGGTTCATTCCAAGAAGCATAGGACCTCCAGGAGCAAGTTCCTGGAAGGAGGTCCCATCAGTGGGGACTCCCTTGAATTGGTCATATTCCTATGAGAGAGAAGTTCCGCTTAAAAAGGGCGTGATCAGGAGAGGTAAAACACGCCGATGGAGCACACGGTCAGCTTTGAAAGAAAACAAGCTGGAATGGTCCCAGAACGGGTTCCCTCAGTATGCAGCTGCATTCATGCTGCCGGCTATGCAGGGATTTGATAAGAAAAGGCATGGTGTTGATTTACTGGGGAGGGATTTTATAGTCCTGGGAAAACTAATATACATGCTCGGTGTCTGTATAAAATGTGCAGCCATGCACCCAGAAGCATCTGTTTTGGCATCCTCTCTCCTGGACATGCTAAGCACAAGGTACAGAATAGTTTATGTTGACTTGCATGGATTTGCCTGATCATTGTTGCTGGTTATTGTATTGACCTCGCTTTTACAGATCTATGCACTTATAGCACTCATGATTTACCATGTGAAGCTAACCTTTCTGGCATTTGATGGTTTATGAGCCAGAATTCTGGATGCACTGTGATCATCTGACAATGACCATTGATTCCATCCATCGCTATTCTGAAAAAGCGGGAACTAAACTGAAAAACTTTCTTTTCATGTCGTACAGAGAAATATCTCATCATACAGAAGCCTTCGTTAGAAGATCTGCCCTTTTTGCGGCTTCATGCATATTGGTGGCTCTTCATCCCTCGTATGTGGCATCAGCGTTGGTCATGGGAAATGCTGACATTTCCAAAGGACTTGAGTGGATACGGACATGGGCTCATCAGATAGCTGAAGCAGACTCTGACAGGGAGTGTTATGTGGTAAGCAATAAATTTTGGTATCTTTAGCAGATAAATTAGATGTTGTTTTCCTCTCCTTTTGTGTATGGGTAATATACTTTCCAATTTCTGAATATCCATGTTATCTAGTGTTAGTACTCCCTCCACCGTTCCATTAAAAGAATCAAAAGGTTTTGATGTTTCTTTCTTTCGCGGGGTTCTACTTGCATCGATGCGAATGTACCCCTGATTGTTTACTGGAGATCTTGATCTTGATTCTGTCCTTGATCATTGGTGATTAACTGGAGTTTTGATTTTCGATTTCAGCTGGCCATGACATGCCTGCAGCTTCACTCAGAGATGGCCTTGCAAGCTTCTCGAGCACTCGAGTCTGGAGAAAACACTTCAGGTGGAGAAAACCTTGGTCTGCCATCGCCATTCACTAAGGGGATCATTAAAATTCCCCATAGAAACGTCTTTGAGCTGTGAATATTTTGGATGATATTCTCTGCAATCTTCTTGTAAATTCTTCATGCTGCAGGAACCTGTTTTGCATCTTAAGTTAATTGCATTTTTTTTTTTTTTCTTTCTTCCCCTTTTTATTTGGTAGATGAGGTTTATGTAATGCACGTCTTTAAATTCCTAAAGCAATCTTGATAGTTTTCAAACAAAATCATAATACATGTTAAAATAATTTGGGGGCGAAATAGAAACAAAATGCAAAATAAAGGGGTTTAAAATATATAAGCCTAAAATTAACCCGTAAATGTCATTAATTCCACCCAACTTCTCTCTTTATTTCGAGAAATTATTCATGCATCTACCACATCATGTAGTATTGTGTTGTCAGATACCCTAAGGAGATAAGTGCTATTTTTTTGGAAGGCGATTGAACATTTAGGGGGCTCATAAATAAAAATAAATTTTAGTTGTTATTCTAGCATTGACAATCTATACTACTTTTAAAAATACATCGTATGTAGTCAATAATTCTTCCTTTATTTCACTTCCTTCAATATCTATACTTGTCGAGAGTTTGTGTTAGACGAGATAATACATTATTTTCAAAACACCTTGAAAATGTAATACTAGTAGAAAGTATTAAATAAGGGTAAACTTGAAAAAATCAGTATAATTTAATATTCAAATAATTTAAAACAAATTTTTATGGGTTAAATGACACTTCTTTTAGGACGGAATTAGTAATTACTTTCTATATCATAATAACGTAGTCACTAAAATAATTACTCACTATTCATAACTGAATTTACTAAGCAAACATATAGAATGCTTTGTATTTGCATTTTTGTGTTCAAAGAGTAATGATAGAATGGGTTCGACATCATCATCCCTCCTGCACTCCCTCCCCTCCCAAAACCCACCCCTCATTTCCCTTAAACCCTGCCCAGAAACACCACCTCCTCAGCTTCCTCCTCTCCCCTCCGTCTCCTCCTCCTCCTCCTCCGCCACAAAACCCCTCCAACTTGCCTTAAACCCACTCCATAACCCTCCGGCATCATCGGCGGTAGCAATCAGAACGGACCCTTTTCCATTTTTTGATCCTGATGATGCTTTCCCTGTTCCACTTGAGTCTGTGATTTGCCCTGCTGTTGCTTATGCGAATGTGTACTTCTACCGGCCTTACAATGTTCAGATTGTACCCCGGGATGATGGGGATGATGGCGACAGGCTCGTTAAGCGCTTCAGGAATGCGTCTGCCAATGCCGGCGTGTTTTACGAGCTGAAGAGGAGGAGATTCTATGAAAACCCACGAGAGGAGAGGAAGACCAAAGCTCAACGTGCTGCGAAAGTTCTGAAAAGGTGAATTGGGGACTCAGTTTCTGTCTTGTTTTTTCAGCTCTAACTGTCTCTTCAAGACGAATAATGTTGTTTTTACATCTTTTCCAAATTAACAGGGCGAGGATCAGAGCTGGGGGAGGGCTTAGGAAACCGAATATAACGATTCACCGTGACCCGCTTGAAGAGAAGAAAAGGAAAGCTCGGTTGGCTGCCAAACGCTCTCCGAAGCAAAAGTTAGTCTAATATTCGTACATTTGCCCTGCTATTCTGTGTATCTGTGTGCTTGTTTTCCTTTTGCTGTTGTAATTACTGGTTCTTATTGGCGCTGAATTGGAATTGAATTTTGGTTTATCGAAGTTTTTCTTATTCGTTTTTAATTTTTGGGCTTTTATTTTTTCAATAATTTGTGTAGTAATGATCCTTCAAAGAATTAGTAAGATTAAAAAGGATCAAGTTTCTTTTTTCTTAATCGATTGATGCTTTATGTGATCGTACGGGTGTGATTGAAGCCTTGAGGATTGTGCTTTGATAACAATCAGGATTTCTGTGAAGCTAAATATTATAGATTGAATAAGAAGAGTTATGGTATCTTTCCTCTTGGGTGGTTTAATTTCAAGGCTGGTGGATGAAATTAGTGTTTTTGGTGGGAATGGATGAGAAGGGAGTTCAAAGGGATTTACATGCTGATTCTATTGATATGGATATCAAGCATAGGCCTGAATCGCTGGAGTGACTCGATTGCTGTATAATTGTATGCAGAGATGAAGAGGAATGGTAGCCTTGTTGTATGATTAAGTTGCATCTGATATGACCGTGTGGCTTATGAATGAAATGTTCTGACTTATAAGATAATCTCGAGCTTTTGTGCGAAAATGGGATGTACAATTAGTAAGCACATAATGAGTTTGATGATATGTATAAAAACCATTGTTAGCCAAGTGTGAAAATGTGTCATTTCTTGTTTGGATGACGTCACAACTCAAAAGCCACTAGAGACTTGAAAGCTGTTTGATAGGATAGATAGATTCATGTCCTTAGAAGAAGATGAAATGCATGTTGTGGCTTTTCTTACATTAACCTGAGGGGTACTTTAGTGCAAAAGGGTGGGGTGGAGATGGTGGTGTAGCATAATGATGAAAAGGTAGCAGAAGGAGCCTAGAACTGTGCTTTAGACCAAATCGATGAGTAGTCTATCTGAAGATGGTTTGATTATACTCTTTCATTTATCCCATGAAAATTCTTATGGAACTCATTGTGACTAGTTTACTTGTTTTTGGGTTTCATCAACGTAGTCACCAAGTCCATTTTTCCCATGATTCTGGTGAATGTGGTATATGTGATCATACAGGCTTTGGAGCACAGATTATCTTGCATCTTAAACAATTTTACATATCCCGTAGCGGATTCTAAATTATGCAAAATTCTTCATGATTAGACATGTCTAAATGAAATTTCTATGTTTATTTATTCCTGGTGAATTTGCCTGCCTCAGGCGTGCAGGATTCCTACGGAAACAAAAGGGTTCCGATCAGGATGGTGGACCTTCAAAGCAGAAGGAGAAGAGTTACATTTCAGATGATGATAACTGGGAGTTTGACATCGACCCACCATATTGCTGACAGTTATTCTGCAGACCATGTACAAATTACTCGTTGCTGATTTTAGATGCAGAAGGATATGATGACAATGCTTGATGTTGTTCTAACTTTTGATGAAAAGAGGCATGTTATATGCAGTAACCATTTTACTAAACGCAGTAACATTCCCTTGTAAAAAGTCAAAAATGTCCCTGGAGCAAAAAATTTTTATAAAAAAAAAAAATACTGTAGCAAAAAATACTGTAGCAACACGCGGGTTTGCTACTGTAAGTAACACTGTATTTATTTTTTTAATTTATAGCAGTGTGCGTAATTTATGTATTTATTTTTTAAAGTTATGTATGTAATGTTTCACGTTAATTTTCGGGAAAAAAAATCCAGTATGGGGAATTTTTTTCCCGGATCTGCGATTATCCGGACGTTTTTTTGCTGATTCTGAAACATTTCGGACCGGGAGAATGTCTCCCAGTCCGAAATAGCCGGAATACCGCCGGCCGGCGGTATTTCCGGCGATAATACCGCCGGAGAATGGCGGTATTTCCGTGAGGCCGCCGGCGGTTACTACGGCCAAAATACCGCCGGCGGCCAGAAATACCGTCGGCGGTATTTTGGCGGCGGTATTTCCGTGAGGAAATACTGCCATTCTCCGGCGGTATTATGGCCGGAAATACCGCCGGCGAACGGCGGTATTCCGGCTATTTCGGACTGGGAGACATTCTCCCGGTCCGAAATGTTTCAGAATCAGCAAAAAAACGTCCGGATAATCGCAGATCCGGGAAAAAAATTCCTCATACTGGATTTTTTTCCCCGAAAATTAACGTGAAACATTACATACATAACTTTAAAAAATAAATACATAAATTACGCACACTGCTATAAATTAAAAAAATAAATATAATGTTACTTACAGTGTAATATGGATCGTACTCGGGTATACCGGCCATATTTGAATGAACGTGTCAGTGACCAAATGGAAAACAAGTGTTTCTGCAGTTTAATGTAAATGTAAAACAACTAACTCTGAACGTTTTAGAAAACTTCTGACCTTCACCCCTTACTTATAGGGGAAAATTGGTACTGTTCAAACGCGGGTTAACAGTAACCCGCGTTTGAACAGTACATTTTGTTTTTTTATTTTTTGGCTCCAGTGGCATTTTAGTCTTTTTACAGGAGAATGTTACTGCGTTTAGTAAAATCGTTACTGCGTTTAACAATTCTGGATGAAAAAAGTAATTTGATCTAATTCTGACTCTGTGGACATCATGCAATGCAATGCGGCTTTTGTCTTGCTTGAGATATGTAAGGGGTCCATATGTAAGTTAGGGAAAAACTACACTTCCGTTAAGGAATTATTTAGTCATTGAATTTGATCATAGATTCATCACTAATGCAATTGCATATGTCAAATTCAGTTCATTTTAAAGTTATAATCCTAGCATTTAGATAGTTTATTGATGGACACCATTATACCTTTTTTTTAAATAAAAAAAAATAGTCACCGTAGCTTAGAACTGTTAAATTAACTAAGAATTAAACAGAGATTGTTACTCAAATTTGACCTTTATTTACTAATGGTTACAGTGTATGCGTTGGAAAAGGAGAATGATGAAGGAGATAGTTATATCGATAAGAGAAAAGTAACAGGATTAAGGTCATTTTCATTTTTATGAGAGCTACCACCATCTAGATTTAGTTCCATGAGTTCAATTTTTACTAATATAACAAGGGGAAACATTTCATTTAAGATTATAATATAATCAGCGAAACTTTATCTATAGTTTTTAGTTAAACAACATCAAGCAAGAGACTTACCTTTTTCTTAAATGTGTTTTGGACTGAAAATTGTGAATTTCATACGAAAATGTTATATGACATATTTGGATTTTCTTTCATTCAATTAGAACACAAGGAGTAAGCTCAAAATTGAACATCCTTCTATTTTTATTTTTTGGGTATAAAAGTAAGATATAAATCGAGTTATACTAACTAAAATGATGATTTTATTGTATTGGTTTTTTATCTCGTAGTTATTTTATCCATGTATTAGAAAAAATCATAAGAGTTCAGTCAAAAATCAGGAGCTACATTAATTTTGACACAAAATACACAGGATGAAGAAGGCAAAGACAATGCTAATGAACAAGAGGGTAAAGGAACGAACAAGAAAATAAGCAAGGTGGACTTCTGAGGGAAATTCCAGAAAGAATACAGAATATACTGCTTGATAAGAATGAACAAACATCAAAAAAAAAAAAACCAAAGACATGTTGAAAATAAGTAGTACACTAACACAGATCGAGTGCTGCAAAACCAAAGCAGATTTCAAACCCAAAACAGAGCACTGATATGGAGAAATTTGCAAAATTAAACTAGTTTTTTTTATTTATTATTATTATTATATATTTTAAATATCTAAACAAACTCATGTAAATGTTTTGGAAGCAAGTATGCACAACCAATAATGCCAGAAATTATTTACTTTGCTTAAATAGTTCAGCCCTCCTCTCCAAATTCCTTGGTAAATCTCTCATGCACTTGGAGATCAGCTTTGCTCACCGTCGGCCTTTGTCTAACCAAAACTTTATAGAAGTCCATTTTCGAGATTGGGGGCAGGGTTATCTTGGCAGCAAGCCCTTTAGCCGCTAGCTCCTGTATAGTCGTCTGGACAGCACCCGGTTGCTTAGGTCAACAGGGCACCCACAAACCACCTGAAGTGTTAACAAAGAACATGGCATCTTGAGTCTTCCTTACCGGTTCAAAGAGAACATCCTTGACACAAACAGAAATATCAGATCCAGAAAACCCTTCAGTCTTCCGAGCCAATTCTTCAAAATCGGGCTCTTTCAAGTTATGGGGTGTCTCCCCTAAATGAACCTTGAACATGTGTTGCCGGGCCTTGAGATCCGGCAGGGGAATGTAAATTCGCTTGTCGAATCTTCGCCGGATAGCCTGATCGAGAGCGTAAGGAGTATTTGTCGCTGCCAAAACCAGAACTTTGTGGTCATTACTGTGTCCAACGCCCTGCATCTGCACGAGAAACTCTGTTTTAATACGTCTTGAAGCTTCGCTCTCGTTTCCTTCTCCTCGCTGGCCGCACAACGAATCGATTTCGTCCAGAAATATGATGGCAGGCGCACTTTCCCGAGCCATTTGGAAGAGATTCGAGACTAGCTTTTCACTCTCGCCCATCCATTTTGACACCAGGTCCGAGGCGGAGACGCTGAAAAACGTCGACTCTGCTTCGGTGGCGACCGCCTTGGCTAAATACGACTTTCCGGTCCCCGGCGGACCGTACAGAAGAAAAGCCCTCCACGGCTGCCTCTTGCCGGTGAAAAACTGGGGGAACATAACCGGCAAAACGACGGCCTCCTGCAAAGCTTGCTTAGCGCTTTCCAAACCAGCCACATCATTCCACTTCACATTAGGTTTTTCCCTAATTATCGCCGAATTTCAATCCAGCCCTAAGCTTCGACTGTTCCTGATCCTCCTCGCCGTCCTTGGGCTTCGACTTGCTTCGTCGCCGCCTCGTTGGGAGCTGCTGCCGAACCACCGCCCTCACCCAACGCGGCCCTAATCTCCTCCGCTCGGCTTAAATACTCCATAAATTTTGCAGAAATGACCTCCCTTAAGGAATCATTCTTCTCGTATTTCAATTGCAGTTGAAAATACTGGAGCGCTTTGGTGTAGAGACCAACAGCCTCGGCATGATTTCCAGCGTTGTCCTCCTGTACGGCCTGCGCCGAGAACTGCGTCCCTAGTTTTTGGAAATCGACAGACATGGCTTTCTTCTTCAGCCAACAACAACGCTATTTGAGTAGGCAAAAGAAGCAGGAATCGTATGCGTTATCAATTCGATGATCTCGGGAGTGGAAAAAAATAATCGATTTGGAACCCTAGTTTATAGAGGAGAGGATTTGGGGATAAAATTGGATATTGCCTAAACCAAACTCCCCTGCAGCCTTCGTGCACCTTTGCATGGCGGAGTTTGGCTTTAGAATGCGCGTTTATTTGCATGGGTTCTCCGTTCACCCTTTTCATTAAAAATTTACCTTTTTATCCTATGATTTAAAAAAATACTACTCATCTCTCTATTAAAAATGTCCAATTATGCGACTGCTTGAATCATAAGATACAATTCAAAATATGATTTATTATACGAGAATTCGTAAGAGTGCTTATTTGTTTAAAACATTACTTCTTTTTTTTAATTAAGAGTAGCATGTTTGTAAGTAAGACTCATACTTTTAAAAAGAAAATTAGCACTTTATTTGATAATTTTTCGTACATCAGTATTAAGAAGGTAGATAGATTTTAGTATGTGAAACCAGTATGGCAGTTAGTGTTGGCAAAATGCCATCTCATGTAATAGATTTAAATGTTTAATGAGAATGAAGTTTCCTTTCAAAAAAAAAAAAAAAAAGAAAAAAGAAAATAATTTTTCACATAAAACCTTAATTTTCAAGACATACTCCCTCTTTTCGGTAAGGATAATTTAGTTTTATGGATGTGAATGTACAATGTCTAAAATAACTAATTTAACAAAATTTGTTCAATTCATGTCCTTACTTTTTAAATATGAATTAACGGTAGAGCATACATAACATTATTATATTAGTAAGAATATGAAAAATAAAATTCTAAAATTAAACTTTTCTACTAAAACAAAAAAATATTTTTGAATGTGAATTCTTTTAATAGAGGGAAAGGAAAAATTATTGATGCATCCTTAAAAATAGTATAATAAGTTTATAATCATAAACCAACAATTCAAGTTATATTAAATTATGGGCCCCTGGACTGCACCATCCTATGTGGTGTAACGGATGTACCGAATAATATCTTGAACAAAAGAAGTAATATTTTTGAAAGAAAAATTAATACTTTCTTTTAAAACTTTTTATTTTTTTCATAAACACCTTACTATATATAAAAATCTTACTTTTGAAAGTATCACTCCTACTTCTCTATTAAAATTCGACACGGGGAGGGTTGGGGTGGTGGTAATGAAGAGCCTCGTAAATGACATGTTTATTTTATAAAAAATGGAATCATATTTTTATATTAAAATTTTAATACATATAGAAGTCATATGTTAGTAACAAAACAAAACAAATATATATATGTACAAGCAAATTAAACCTTGTATCTTTACACTTTCATGTTCACTCCTTATTAAATATTTTAATAACTTTTTTTTTTTTAAGTAACTATACTAGAATTGTTCAACAACGATTAACATGCCTCACACAACGCGGGGTGAGGCTCCCCACAATACAACAATTAAGGGTCACGAGAGAGGGGATAGACTGAATAGGGGAGGAGGCCACAGCCATGGGATAAATATTCTAATAACTAATTCTGCATTTGTATTTTTTTAAATTTTTTTATCATTCATATTTATTTTCATTGTAATTAATTTTTTATTAATAACCAAATTCAACACTTAAAATTAATAATTAAGAGCTTATTCAAATTAAATGTGTTTGACATAAATCTTAATGAATTAAGTGATTATGAAATTAAGTATTTAATCGATTAAGTTAGTTCGATAACGAAAACTTGAATAACTTAATTAATTATTTAAGTGGGTGTGAAAAACAAATATAATTTCAGCTTAAAAAAATAAGTGATGAGTGGAATCTGAATTGAATAATATTTTTTCCTTTTAATTTTCTCATTTTTTTGTATTATTATTTTATTTTATTTTAAGCTTCTAATATTTTTTAAAAAATTTTATCAATTCAGAAAAAAAATTAAAATTTTTTAATTATAAAAAATTTAAAAAATATTATCATATTTTTCATAAAGTAAATTCAATGTTAAATTTTAATAACTTAATAAAATTTTAGATTTCATACTTCAATCTTCATATTTCAGTTTTCAATTATAATTTCATATCTTAAATTTTATCAAAATATAAACAAAACGATGAAAACGATAACAACCTAATAGTCAAAATTAGAAATCTAAGAAACTTTTTGGCTTTCTACTGTATAAGAGCTTTGTGGTGCTGCTTGCTCAGCGTCAGCTTTGCTTCGTTTATACGTTGGATCTCTCTGGATACCTACTTCGATTCCCGTTGATTTTTCTCCAGAAAGGCACAAGCAAGAATTCCGTATTGAACTCTTCCCTGACCCTCCTTGTCAATGTTGTCCTTTATTTCCACTGCCCCGCCATTAAAGAAACGTCAATTCTTTCTTTTCAATAAAGAAGGAAAAGGAAAACCATGACACCTAATTGATTAATTTAATCCATTTGAAAATGATCGATTCTCTGGCCCACCATGTCCGACAAACAGTTGCCCATTTGTGGCTGATGATTCTATATCAGTTGTTGCAAGTGTAACTTCTTTTTGTTTCACTTTTGACTCTCTGAGACTGAAGTATTCCGACAAAGATTTTTCCGAACAAAGCTACTGAGTTGGCAAGGGGATGGCGGGTCCGCAGTGTTGTTCAAACCCACCGGATTTAGACGCCGGCTCCGGCGGAGGCCACGAGGAAAAAGTTGGAGGCCTCAGAAGTTACGTTGCGGGCTCCCCTGATTCCAAGACTGCTGTTTTGCTCGTCTCTGATATTTTTGGTACGGTTTTATTTCAGTTAACGATGTGGGATTTTGTAAAGCTGCTATCTTGTAATTGTTTATGTATGAAACATGCACTTGATTGAGTTGATTCTCTACTGAGGCTATGTTAAGCAGTGATTTCCTATATTTGCATCATTTTGAAGTCCAATTTACTGAAAACTTTTGACTGATGTAGTCACGCGTCATGTTTAATTTGCAGGGTATGAAGCTCCAAAGTTGAGGTATGAAATTGTTTTAGGTGTTTTCTATCCATTCACTGTCAAGAATAATTGGGATTCTTCTTAAATCAATTGCCTTATAGAGACAAAAAGGAAATGGAATAGAAACATTGAAATCTTGTATGTGGTTCTTTTTTCATCACTACCACAAAGCGGGTCTTCGAAACCGGTTATTTGATACTTATACACTCCTTTAGTGTAACCAGTGTTGAATACCCGTTTTGTGGTAGTGCATGCTTATCCTATTGTAATATGGTCATGCTTTAATACAAGTGGAACAGATTTGAAGTTCCTTGCATCAGATAGAATAATACGTGCAGAAAATGTGTAGTTTCTACCGATCATGAGGTTTAGCAATATACCGTTCCAATGTAGTTTCACTTGAAAGTGTAGCTATTTCCATTGATTCTACATTTTCGCCTTATCATTAGGATAAATCATGGTGTGTAGTGATGTGTGATCACTGACCAAATATCTTTAACTTTCAACTATGAAGAAAGCTTGCAGACAAAGTCGCGGGTTTTGGATTCTATGTTGTAGTTCCGGATTTTCTCCAGGGAGATTATGTGGAATGGGGGGTGACAAAGCTCGATGAGTGGTTGAAGAAACACGGACCAGTAAGTTCTCTTCTCAATGGATAGCGCAATTTTGAATACTTCAGTGCCTAAAATGATTGATCTCTGGTATAAAGGCAGGAGTTCCATTTTAAGACTTAAGTTATGCTCAGTGTTGAATTATTTATCTTAAAATTTTTGTAATTGTTAAGGATCAAGCGTTCGAGCATGCAAAACCAGTTATTGAGGCTCTAAAAAGCAAAGGTGTGACTAAAGTTGGAGCTGTAGGCTTCTGTTGGGGAGGTAGGACTAATGATCTTCATCGATAATTGGTGCTAGTTCAATTTACCTTTGTTGTTCATACAATTACCAGTTGCTGGTAAGAACGCAGAGATTATATTTCATTCTCCATAGAAATGCTAATATCAGATCCTTGTGATCTCAGCAAAGGTTGTTGTGGAACTATCAAAGTATGCTTACGTCGATGCTGCAGTGCTATGTCACCCTTCTTTTGTCACTGTGGAAGACATTCAAGGTAAAGCTTTCTTTTGAACCTTATATATACTTTCTTATTCATTTATGGTTATTGGTATTCAATGCTTGAGGAGAAGCATGTTTATTTCTTCGTGTGTGGTACATGTCATTAACACGGATGTCTTTTCTCGGTGATTTTAAAGCTCGTTTATCTAGGTTGTAGATTGTCGTTCATGGAGTTTGTTTTGTCTATTATGGTCTCTGGTTCCTAAATTTCACAGTAAACATACATTTTGTTGTTTCTTCAGCGGTTAAAGTTCCAATTGCAATATTGGGAGCTGAGATAGACCAGAATTGGCCACCAGAAGTGCTGAAAACATTTGGGGAAGCCTTAGATGCTAAGCCTGAGGTATGAAATCAAGAACCTGTATACATTTGTACATAATGCACTGCTGCTTTTTGCAATCATAATCTTAACGCTTTGCCATGCTCGGACGACCTATTTCCATTACTTGGTAGCCGAATGCTTTTTGTATTTGTTTCCCTTCTATAAAACAAGGGATTTGCTCAAATACTCGAGCATACATTGAGATATATCCTCTCTATATCGTATCCGTAATCAAGATTTGTACATCATTTAGCATATGAAAGAAAAGAGCCTAAGTGGATGGAAACTCTGTTTCAGGTTGATGGTTTTGTGAAGATATATCCCGGTGTTACTCACGGATGGACCGTAAGGTACAAGGATGAAGATGAAAAAGAGGTGAAGCTTGCAGAAGAGGCGCACCAGGATCTTGTGAATTGGTTTGTTAAGTACCTCAAGTAAGTGTCACCATTAAACTGGAAAGCGATAACTTGTTTTTTACCAGAAGTATCGTCCCTTGGAGTAGGAGGAGATGGTTCTGTAAGTTTGCAAAGTTTCATTTTCATAGGATTGAATAAGATTATGAGATGATGATGGTGTTTATAGGGTAAGAATCAGGCTCTTTTGTGGGTAATAAAGTCAATGAGCAAGTACTTTTTGATTGGAGTTTGTTTATAATTGTACTTTGATTGCTTGCATCAAGAATTTGGCTTTTGAGAAAAATCTTTTGCCTATTAGTGACGTATTGGAGATGATTTACAGCATTGTTCTAATACTCATGCAAAATTCTACAATATTTATAATGCAAAATTCAAACAAGAGATTTTTCACTATGTATATCATTACTTTAACAAACGGCTTCCTAATTTCAATAAAATCACAATTTTTCTCTAATTTCATTAGAATCAATTTTTATTGCTATATAGAAAAAAAAAAAGACACGTTAAAGGAGCCAGTTTCATGCCATTTTCAACTTTAATCCGCCCTTTCTCCCCTCTTACATTGTTCAATAGTGGGATTTTTCACCGTTGTTTTGTCATTTCACTGATGACCAAAACCTAAATCTTCCTCCTGATAATAGAAGAGTAACAACTGCAAATCAAAGTGAAAACTACTTGTTCAATCTGTTTCTTCATGCTGACTGAAATTCATTCAATTGGGAACAATATACAAACTTAACACTAAATTAACAAATATACACATCCCGAATTGCAATTCTGACACAAAATATGATCTGCACTCTCCAATCCATCTTTCTCGATGATTGAACAACCGGAACACCAGAAGTCAGCAATGTAGAACTCGAACTAAATCAGTTCCTACGATTTTTTTCATTTTGCTTGAGACATCGAATGCAACGCCTGTAATGAAATGTTTTCGGATTAAAAACATTGCAACAGCTTCTCATTGCGGGAACAAGGTAAAAAACCAACAAACAAGCAAGGATACAATCAAGTGTTTCATCGAATTCAGTTAGTTCATATTAAAAGAAACAAAGCTGTAATAGCAATATCTGAACAACTCTGAAGTTCAGCTCTAATTGTTACGTTACAGAAGATAAATAAATACAGACTAACACTAACATACATTTACATATGTAGACCCAATGAACCAAACTATGGAGGGAAGCTCATGAATCAGCAAACTGAGAAGGGGACCGTTAAATTACCCTAGTTAGGATGAAAAGCAACTAAGTGATGCATGGGTAAGCAAAACTAGTCAGCAGCATTGCAAAGGTAACAAAATATGAGATCCAAGCCGCCCAACCAACTCAATAGGTAATTAAAACTTACTGTTATTTGTTCAAACTGCTAGGTTTGGGTCCACAGTCCCTGTACCACTTCCGTCCCCGGTAAGAATATGGTCCGGATCCTAGAAAAGATCATATGTAATTGGTAAAAGGAATCAAGACAAATGGAAGAATTTTTAGCAATTGCTACTTACCTCCATCCCCCACTTGATGTAATCTGGTGATTCACAAGCCTTGTACTCATCAACAAGGCTCTCAATTATATCTCTAGACTCATCAAATTCAGAAAGATCATTGTCCTGCCCAAAGGATTGATGCCGTTAAAAGGGAACAAATCAACTTCCTATGTTCATGTCTAAACTGCAAGAAGGCCGATCCTTAGTACAACCTCTGGAACCCAGTTTACAATCACATGTCAATTAACAGGAACTGATTTAGTTATGATCCATAAAGTGGTTGACAATTGAAAGACAGAACATTTTATCATTTTCCTTTCTCTTGAGATGCCTGTGAGCATCACAGAAGAAACTTGAGAGATGGAACACTTTTGAGAAACCAATCATATAAAATTGGAATGGACTAAAGCAAATTAAAATTTTGAAAGCTTTTCCTCCCATTTTGGAGTCAAAAATGCTTTAAATTACTCAGAGCAGCCTACATATTGATCTCAAACCATAATGCATGTTCTTTGCAGAAGACATCATGGTTACCAACCCTTGATACCAATGGACAACCATGCATCATTTCATGACATTAGGTGCAGTTAAATCAGGCAATATATTATTTTCTTAGGCTTTGTTCTCTTGGTGAACCAACTTGGAATTTTTGGGTTTAGGGAAGGAATTTTTTTGGAGGGAATTTTCTTTTGGAAATTGTGTAGAGAGAGATGAAAAAGTGTAATGATTGTGTTATTTTTTAAATTTATGTGAGTGAAGATTTTGAGGGAAATTTAAATTTTGAATTTTAAATTGAGTTGAAATTGAGGTTGTTTCTTTAGGTTAGATTTTAGAAGAAAAAGTAATGATTTTCTTGAAATGGGAATAAAAAAGAACAAAGCCTTACCCTTAGTAAATCAAGTGGTAAAATCTAGAACATAGCATTGGTTAAGGCACATATTTGTAAATACCAAATAACCCACTATCAAGAATTGATTAATTTAGTTTATTATCACATCCATAATAACTTAACTCTCACAATCAAGAAAGTCAAGTACAACAAGCAACTTACAGCAAACATTGGATGGTTTCTGTAGTTGTCAAGAAAGGCTTGTCTCTTCCTCAATTTGTCATACTGGCTCAAGCACTTGCTGAATAAGTGGCGGATACTAGTATGGCTTGCTAACATCAAACCGCTGACCTAAAACACAAACAATGCAAAAACCAATTCAGCTATTAAGACTGTTATTTTCTGTGAAAACTGTAAACATCCCTGATGTAAACACAACTTCATAGCTTTCATTGTCAAGCGAAAAAAGGAAGAGAAGTACCCAAGTAGGTTAAGAATATGAGAAAAAGGTATGTGGACCAAGCAAAAGCAAAACTACATTAATCAGGCTCAGCTTGATATAGTCTAGAGCATTGCTAAACTGACCAAAAATATAACATGCATTTAATTTGATATCATCTGGCAATAACTCTAATAGCTTGATGAATTATGTTACAGTCGCAGATATAACAAAAAGCAACAATCACACGAAACAAGGTCAGAAACAGAAAATAATTTCTCGGCTCAAAATATCAAGCCAAAGAGCAAAATAGGTAACATTTATAATCCAACAAATACCACAAGTAAACCCAATCTTGTTATTGTAAAGCTTCATAAAGGTGACCAATCTAAATGCATATACTGTCATGATTAGAAGTTTCCGTAGAGCAAGTTAGAAGTAGATCTCTACTCTTTAAACTCATTCAGTCATCCATGAACAGTAAATACTATAAACAAAAGGGTAAGAAGTAATTCTCACCCTGTGAGCAGTCTGAACATAAGGAGATTTTCTTGAGAGGGCAACCTAATGAAAGGAAGTGAGAAGATACAGCTAAGTACAACTTCAAAAGAAGAAGAAAAAAACAAAGAAAATTTGAAAAAGAAATGGTTCACAGGCATGCCTGGATGCTCGCAGGTCCCCATTCAATAAAGTTAACCAGTTTTCTTTCGCGAATTCTTTGCAAGCTTTCATGAACCTGAATTTGGAATCATAAATAACATTAGAGTTGAAAAAATAAAACTCAGAACTATAACTCATTCCAGAGCTAAATGAAGATAAACAACAACTTTCAAACAAAATAAGATCTGTTTCAAAAGACAATACTTGAATTTTGTAACACTGACGTATTTCTGAAACTCTTAAGTTATATACCAGTGGACGTAAGACGGTAGCTTTTACCAATGTTATATATTCGTGCATCAATTTCCCCACTTAAATGTTTAGTGGGGGATCTTATTATGACTTAGAAATGAGAACACCCCCTAGGGGTATTTATGAATCCTTAACACTCTTTAAGAGGAAAACACTTCGTGACACGAAACGGCTCAAATCACGAGGCACCTCTCTTTTCTATATTTAATTTTATTTTATTCCACTGAAAAATCATCAATGCCAAATTATTTGCCAAAGTTTTCACTAAATTCAGCAAATTTAAAGGCTCAGAAACTGTTATTATTCCAAGTCTTCACCATTCAGAAGAATGAACTGAAGGCCAAAAATATCATTCAGTTCCATCTCAAAACTACCCAAGGAAAAAATAACAGAAATTCAAATTCTGAATTTAACAAATGCTAAGCAAGTAATCAATGCATGACATCTTATACAGAAAAATTCACATATCCACAAGAAAAATAGTTACCTCTCCAATTTTAACCACCATATAACTGTAATCATGTTCATCACAAGGGCACATGCTTAAAATACTGAAATACTCAGCTTTATACGATTGTCTATATGATTTGAGTATCATATTGCGATTACCTGAGTAGGATCGACTTCTCCCTGTATAATATTTAGAATAGATATGTATTTTGCCTGACTAGCCTCTTTTGTTCGAGCACAAGAGGAAACCATAATATTCTTTGTCTGCACCAAAACAGAAAACAACGTCACCATATGGCATATGTCCTTGAAGAGTTAGAATGTTTTCTACTTACCTGAAGAAGTCTTCTCATCACATCTAATACAGTTGTTTTGCGAATTACATTTGCCTGTGAAACATATTAGGGGCATTAGAGCACAATTTGTTCCTTTTTCATTAACATCATTCAAGTCCAAAATTTTCACTCTCAAACATCACACATCAATATGTACATACACAATCATTCTCCTCTATTGTGCTTAACTCTCAACTTCAAGATTCAAAATTCAAAATGACACATCAAAATTATCCTCCGATAGTTAAAAAACAAGAACAATTTTATACAAATTGATGCTGAGACTTAAAGAAGAAGACTTGGACCTTCCCTGCAACTGATTATATGGCTAAACTCAAGTCTGCTCTCCAATTCAAGAAAGGAGAGAAAATCCCATGGGTACTACTATAAATAAGCATCAAAAAGTAAAATTGAGGAAGGAAATCTGACCTGGCGTTCAACAGTGAGTGGTGTGTATCCTGTCATTAAGAAATGGCATCTTGGAGTTGGAATCAGAGAAGCAAGAAGGCCAACTAAGTCATTGTTCATGTATCCTGGATAACGCAGGGTTGTTGTACTTGCTGACATTACAGTTGAAACTAAAGAGTTCGTTTGTGCAAATGTAGGAGTCGAGATATGAAGCCGCTCCACTGCAATTCTATTAAGTGCAGTATTATCAAGAACAACAACACAATCAGCATTCAGTGTAAGTCGTTTGAGTGTCAAAAGGGAGTTGTACGGCTGCACCACCACATCACTTGTCTCATTCTGGTTAGGAAATACACTGTATGTCTGAACGAGTTTCTTGCTGTAGCGATCATTCAAAGTTTCCAAAAGATAAGAACCCATACCTAAACCAAACATAGCAGTTGTCAGCCGAATAATGCATAAAGTGAATTCAAGTCAATCATTTACATTTCGTTTACAAAGGCAAGAAGCAAACAATGAGAAGAATTAGGTTATGGGGAGATTTTCTTAGAATTGAAGTTGCACAATTATGAAACAGAGTTAGGAGTTTCCCAATCTGATGCAAGTTTGCAGCTTAGGCCAAGACAGACCTGAGCCTGTTCCTCCAGCAATTGAATGGCACAGGACAAAGCCCTCAAGGCTATCACTTCCATCAGCCTCTCTATCAATCATGTCCATTAAATCCTCCTCATATTGCTTACCCTGATTAAACACAAACATCAAGTGGTAGTAGATATAAAAAAAAAAATTCAAATATAAAAAAAGTAAAATTCATGCAGTATAAGATTACAATCACACAAAATGAGAAAAGCCAAATGTAATAATGTTATTTAATTGTTTTTGAGTTTTCCCTCTTCTGGGTTTTCTCTTCATTTTTTTTTTTTCCTGGAAAAGTAATCATAAAATGGCTATTTATAATACATCTACTATCTAGAAGTTGAGCAATATAGCATTGTATAGAATACAAGGAAAATTACTCATATACCCAGACTTCTTCACTATGCACATTGAAAAATAAAAATCTGCTGCTAGTTCGTTATGGAATAACAAGCTAGCATTAGATGATGTCAACTTACTTCCATGACCAACAAAAACAGCTGAAATGATCAAATACTTCAGTTTGTAAGTAGGGCACAAGTGAATGGAGTTAGCCAATAGAATTTCTCAATGACATTTTCTAAGAATCAATTTCGAGATCAGTCCATATTTTGAGATTGAGATTGAGATTGCGAAAGCTACCACATGAGTACTTTTAAGTTTTTGGTGATCCAGGATTCAGAACAGGATGTCTACAGCTTCTAAAATCCCAAATAAGTCCAAAACATGGCATGTGTATTACAGGGATGATTTTATAGGAAATGGATATGTACAATGTAATAAAGCATCAGCTGTGAACCATTTTGGTGCTTTCTGGAATTTTATCCATAAATTCCTATCCCTAATCAATCTATTCTATCCTATAATGTAACTCTAGTTCATAACTAACTGGAAGTAGATATAAGCAATCAACAAATAAAGTCAGTAGTTTGAACAATGCTTAGTACCAATTCCAAATATACCAGTTAAGGTCAATAGACAATTGAACTACCGTGAAAGGTATTTATTGCATAATCACAATAAATAAAGGTAGGCAATGATGACCCAGGGAAACAAGTCCTAACCTGATGATATCCACTTGCCCAGTTATTCCCAGCACCTCCTCCATGATTAGCAATAAAAATATTCTCATGATTGTATAGATTCCTGTATTCACCATTTTGAATACCATTAATCACCCTGGGCTCCAAATCCATCAACAAGGCTCGAGGTATATAGTGCTGATCATCAGCTTGATAGAAAAATACATCTTTTCTGTCACCTCCCTACAGAATTTGACAGAAAAAAATTAGTAGAAGCACTGTGTTTATATGCCAGAATGACTATGCTTACAAAAACAGAAAATCCTACAAGGGTAGCAATTAGAAAAACAAAGAATGAAGCTTATTATGGAATAAGATAGCACACATGTGTATATATCCAGAGTAGCATGCAAAATGATGTGATTTTACCCATAAACAAAAGCTTACGTCGTGAACCGAATGTTCAGAAAGAAACTTGTTCACTTCCCTTCATTCTTTAGAGCAGCACCTTATACTGAGTAATTATTTGCTAAATAGCATCTAAGTTAAGCCAAATAGATAGGGGAAAAAAAACCCCACAGCTGACATTGTACGTAATGCTAAATAGCATCTATGTTAACCCAAATGCGAAAGATAAACATTTCAAACATACATTGGATTGCCGATTTCCCCAGAAACCCATATAACTGTATGGTATCAAAGTGATGGTTGAAGCTTTGGTTTGAATTTATTTTTAAACTAGTGTTGTAAATATAAAATGATGTATAAAAATAATTATTATAAAATGCAAAGTGTTGTTCAAACCTTGGCTTGAACCACGATAACATACTAGTAAGTAATCTCTGAAACTTCCGATTTTTCCTTACATAAGTAATCCTCCTTTACTTTTCCATAAGTTTAAAGTAAGACAATCAACTTTCAAATCTTACACTCACTGTTCCAATTCCCTCCCAATACTTTTCCCATAAAATGACCCACAAAAATCACTAAACCATAACTAGAATTATGAAACCCAAATCTTTAGAATCTTGCTCAATCCAAGGTACAAGACTCAAGAAAGAGAGTAAAAATAGTAATAAAATAAGCAAAGCCCATTCCACTAAATTCCCTCGAACAGCCAACTCTTAAACGCAAATCCCTTCTTTCACACCTTTCTTTCCGTCTACAAATTACAACACAATTACAAAGACCCAAAATAAACAATATATACACATTTATTTAGAGCCCAGAAATGAACCTGAGTAGCAAAGTCTTCGAGAATGCCATCCTTGCTAATGCCATGCTCGAGACAGAGCTGTTTCCAGAACTCCATACCGATCTGATTCCCGCATTGACCTACTTGAAGCGTAATGATTTCCCTCGGCATTTTCCTTTTGCTTTTCCTCTACTTTCTCTTTTTTTATTTGATCTTTTTCCCCACTCAACCAACTGAAGATAAACCCAGAGGAAGAATTAGGGTTCTAGGGGATCTAGGAATTGGGAAGTAGAAAAGAATGAATATTATCCCTCAGGGAAACTGTCACTTCAGGAAGGGCGATGGCAATGATGATACAGTGAGGGTACCTGAGTGTGGCGGGGACGGGGGTTTTGAAATGAACAAGCTCCTTTTGCTTTTGCTTTTTTTGCCGGCTTTGTTGAGGTTTATCGTATGATGCTAACTTGCGCGGATAGTTTTCTTTTAATTGCGAAGAAGGATTCATTTAATTGATTAATTCCGTTGGCACCCCTGAGGTTTGTTAACAAACTACTTCATCCCTACATTTATGGCAGGTTTATTTATTTTTTGACCCCTTGTGTTTATGGATACTTTAACTATAGTCTTCTGCATCTTTTGACGGTCAACCAAAAGGTCAAAAATAGTATAGGGCCTCTTCTTTACCTTTTGATTTTAGTTTTAACAATAAATATAATATATTACAATCAACTTTCATTATTTTCAACACAATTTTTTAATTATTTAGCTATACATTTTTACATTTTTAATACACTTTTTTCATTATAAAATTATTTTCTAAAAATCAAAACTCAAATATTCGTTAAAAAACACGACATTCATACCATTGCTACCTCATGGCATCACCTAAGAAATTGAATGCTATAACATTTCAGATGAAAATACTATCTGCTTACATGGAAGGATATATGAGTCCATTTATATGATATGTTATTATTTTTTAAAATTTTTAAACAAATAATTCACTACACTTACTATAAATTAAGTAAAACTTACATCCTCTTTAATATTATTGAAAGCTCCACCGTCACTAATCAATAAAATTCCTTGTTTTTTAAATACGAGGTATTGGCTAATAAAATCACAACTATTGATAACTTTTAGCGTAGGAAACGGTATTGATAACTTTTAGTGTAGGAAACGGTGCGAATAAGACTGGGTGATGATGGTGATCCAAGTGATCATCAATCCCATGATAATAGAGAAACAATAATGGGGAAGCTAGTGCAAACAAGGAGAAAAATGAGTAATGTGGGGTTAAAAAAAAAGAAATGGAGTTAAATCAGTGATAGCCACACCAACAATCATCGATCTCCTTCATTCACAGTTCAACATTAATGCATGAACACTGATGTATATGCTGATCAGGTTGAGCGTTGTATTAGTTTTGGCTCGATCTCCAATAATGAAATTGATAATGCTTTGGGAGGATTTGATTTTGCTTCTTTGTTTTTCCTTATTAGCATATATGAAATGATGTTTGGAATGATGCTTCACTGTGCTTGTTATATTCAAATTTTGGAATTGTTTATTGGCATATTTTGTTGAGTTACATATAGTCTGAGTTTTGTTGTTTCCTTGTTAGTTTTGTTAGATGGGAATTTTTTCCATTTGAGTTTTAGTCAAATAAGAAGTTCCTACAAAACAAAAAAAACTCTCACACATATGTTTGGCCGAAAAATGCCCTAAAAAAGGTGATCTCCATTACAAATTAACGAAGGGCCTTAACGGAGTGACCGAAATGGTCAATTATATTAAGCATTGATAACTTATTTTAGAATTATTAAAGTATAATGGTCCAAAGTTGAACTATTCAAAAGTACGGTAACAAAGTATTGAATTCACTCGTACAAAAAAACCATCAAAATGGTCCATGCATTTAGTAAAACTATCCCTGTAATAACATGCCCCAACTTATATACCACAGTCGCACGCTCGTAGCACATGCATTAAGCATTTCCTTGAGTCTTTTTTTTTTTTTTTTTTTTTTTTGTCTCTCATGCGTTTTCCTTCCTTCGTTTTTTTGGTTTAAAACCAATTAAAATTTTGTAAATGTTCACTTGTGAATTTGGACTATGACTACCAAGTTCTTATTCAAGAATCGAGCAACTAATGCCAAACTCTTGCACAAGTGATGATGAATCTTTTTTAAACACTTATGATGAAACATAATATATAATAGGAAACTAGGATATTGTTAACTTTTAACTGGATGTAAAGAGTATGGGGCTATCTATCATATCCTATCCCCTCCCCTCCCCCCGCCACTCTAATGGTTAAATCAGCATGAAGTATAAAACATTAAATGTAATTCATAATTGTTTCAGAGTTTAATTCAAAAGTAAGTGTAAGTAAAAATTACGTACCTCTTTCTATCATCTTTCTCTTTACATTTATAATCCCTTCTTTATCTAGCTGTTGGCCTTGTTTATATAACGGTGATGAGTCTTACTCCCTTTCATGATTATTGCTAAGATTTAACTCCAATAGTTGTTGCCTCTTACTCACATCTCTTTTTTTTTTTTTAATGCCACGTCAATCTCTTACAAACATATTTGATTCTGTCATTTTTCATCTGAATCCAATATCCACATACTTGTATTGATACCAATCTAAACACTTTCACATGCCTTACTCATTATGGGATTTTACTTCTTTTGAGCCCAGTCCAATATCGAAAGTCATATTAGACACACCAACTTTGATACTTCACTTAGTTAGAGTTTTTTTTTTACCTTGTATATCTAAGGTTCGAACTATGACCTCAGAGTTATAAGGTCTGTGAAAGAGTCATCCTTAGCTGTTTTTCTAATTTTGTCTATTTGAAGGTGAAATTGTCAATTTAATTAAAAATTTGAACGCTATTTTTTTTTTTGCAATAAATCAATACATGAAAGTGTTAAAATGGTCATAAATACAAAAAATATTGAACAAATCTGGTGGCAGCATTGCACACAACTTGCACGTGCATCGCACGTTTTATTTTCTTTAGATATTCAGTATCGATAATATCATTGTGGGTCCAAGAAAACTATCATTGTGAAGCACTGCAAATAGTACAATCAATTCAAGATTAGGGCTTTGAAAGTGAAGGAGGGTTTGGAGAAAGGTCTTGACAGTGCAGTTAATGTTGTTCTGAACAGGAGAAGCCGAGAATGGGTTGCTTTGAGATAAGGGAGGACGGTGAAAATGGGGAAAAGTTTGTTACCCTCTTGGGAATGGAGAGGTCATTTGCTCTGATGAAGGCCCTTGGCATGGATAAGGTTGTTTCTGACTTTGTTGCCAAGATTAAGAGATGCTATGCTTTTGAGGTTTGGACATTTTAGGAGTTTTATTTGGGGGAAAAATTAGTTGTGGGTTGGGCTGTTGATTCTGGAGAAGATGTTTGAAAAGATTCAGTCTTTTGATAAGCTTTTTAGGATGAAATTGTCTAACTTTGGGCTTTTTGTGATCTTAAAAAAAAAAAAAAAAAAAAAAGTTGTAGACATATTAGAAATAAAGGGTAAGTTTTTATATTTTGCACACTAAATGTGTCCATATTGCACATTACATTTGTCCTTTTTGCACACTTATCGCACATTTTTTTTCAATATTAGACTTGTTTTAGTTCTAACTATAATTATATATAACTCTTCAAGGCGTGGATTTCTTCCAATTGCAAAATACATCGAACCAACTAAGAAAAGTTTTTAATGAGTTTGTGTTGAAAAATAAAAATCTTTCGCACATCACAAATTTGCACAACCAACTAGATAGTTCAAGTTTCATCCTCCTCATTGTTGTCGTCGTTATATTTCTGGTCATCATATCCGTTTCCATCTTCATCCTCATATTCTTCTCTAGTATAATATTTTTCAAAATCTTCATTGTTAAAATGTTTTGATTGGTTGAGCCATAAATCTTCACTAATGCACAAATAAAATTCCAACTCCGATCCTGGTCAATTTATTTATAAACAGAATGAAGGCAGTACTAGTTTTAATGATTTTGACGTTTCAAGTGCAACAAACAGTAAGTTAAAGAACACTCTTCTTCTATTAGTACCAATTACAAATTTCTAACTATTTCAAACTACAAACAAGTCCATGCAATAGGGATATGCTGAATTTTAAGGGCAGTTGTGGTGTTTGTATATGTTGGACAAGATTAAAAATGGTTGGAAGAGGGAGATGGCAGTGAACAAACACATGTTGAAACTGACCTCGCGGATTGCCAGTCTCACCTGAGTCCGCTGCACAAACAATGTCGTAACTCACGAAGTAGCAAGATATAGCATGTTCAATAATAGAATAGGGTTTAGACATTGGGACTCATCTCCCCTCTTTGTAGCCCATCTCCTTGCTCCATAAAGCAATATAACGCACATTTTTCCTTAAAAAAAAAAAAATATATTATCAACTTTGGTTATACTTCAACACTATCTTTCTTAAACAAAAGTAACCCATCTCTATTAACCATCTTTCAATTTCTAATGCCTTCGTAAAAATTTGTCACTTGATCTTGAGCTCAACAAGTTTTTTCAGTTCTCAGATCTTACGCCCTTGGTCCTCAACTTAACTGGCTTAATCACTTTTTATCCAAACTTTTCAAAACTCATTATTTATTCCCACTTTAATTATCACAATTTAATGTAAAATGACACTTTTATCCCAAAAAAATGTAGTAGTTTGTGTGGAGCAAAAGTATTACTTCATGATAAAAAGTAAGAAGAAAAGTGTTATTTGATGATAAACAGTACAATGTAAGGCAGTAAAAAATGTATTTTAAAAATTAAGGAGCGAAAGAAAACCCTAAAACGTAGAGTACCTGTTCTTTACGATGTTCTGAGAACGGGTTTGAGTTTTAGGTAGAGACCAAATGGGTTTTGATGTGCATAAAATAGCTAAAGCCATTGGGCGTGGCCCAATCAAGACAAGGAAAGCTTAGGTCGGGAAAGCTTGGGTCAGGAAGACTTAGGTCGGTCATAAGGCTTAGGTCGGAAAACTTGGGTCATGAGGCTTAGGTCGGTCATGAAGGCTTAGGTCGGTCATAAGGCTTAGGTCGGGAAACTTGGGTCATGAGGCTTAGGTCGGTCATGAAGGCTTAGGTCGGCAGAGCTTAGATCAGGCAGAGCTTAGGTCGGTAAAGCTTAAAACAGGCAGAGTTTAGGTCGGCAGAGCTTAGATCAGGCAGAGCTTAGGTCGGCAGAGCTTAGATCAGGCAGAGCTTAAATCAGGCAGAGCTTAGGTCAGCAAATCTTAGGTCAGGTCGGTATAACGGTAACATTGACTTGACAGTAGGGCCATGAATCTAACATATGCAGGAGCAATAATGACAAAGGAGCCAAATTAGAGCCGTTATTTCAAGAACGTTAAAGTCATCATAAAAAGGAGAGTAGGTGAAAGTGCAGGTCATCACGGCACAACGGACATATCATACAGCTCATCACAGCACAACGGATATATCAAGGTGAGCCTATAAATACTCAGTCACCAGACTCATTGGAGGTAAGCCATTCTTGATGCAATTTCTCTTAAGCTCTTGGTCAATGCCCTTTTCTGCTTATATGTTGCTAACTTGATCGTCGGAGTTACACAGGGGGGATAGCCCCGCTTCTTTCTGATTGTTTGTCTTTGTCACCGGAATATTCTTCATACAGATCCAGCTCCTCACTAATCCGACCTCCATAGCTCGGTTTCCATCTTTGCCTTCATCCATTTTGTCCGTCAAATCTCTATGTTGGGCCTGAACGTTCAAGATCTTCATTGGGCCAGCCGAACCATCCATACGCCGGACTTTTTACGTCACATCAACTGGCGCCGACTGTGGGGACGATTTGATCGATTTTCTTCATCAAATTTTCTTCACAATCAAATAAATTTGTTGAAGTCATGACGCAAGACGTTCGGGAATGGATGCTTCTTCTTCCAGAATAGCGGTTTGCACTAAGGAAATAATTCTCCGACTAGGTACAGTTTTTGGGACAATTGATTTCTTAACTGACATATAGAAATATAAATTTGGTTGACATCAATGAATCGACATCATACCATGTACATCTGGGAAGGCCTGGTTTTTGAACCGCTTCCAAGCAGCATACCATGTGCATCTATCTGGTTGTTAACATTCTAGAAGGATCACGCTTCAGAAGGCAGCTCTTGAAACAATTAAAATATGTCTTGAAACTGCATACCATGTGTCTCTTGTTACTTGGTTGTATACTTTAACTGTTGTTGCATTTTTTGTTCTTTGTTATGCATGGATGTCGAGAAATGAAGGAATGGCAAATCAGGAAGACATTCTAGGTCCCAAAATTTTTTGCATGTGGAGTACAGGTCAAATATATTAATTTACGGAGTGAGAAATAAGGATTGAAGGATGACCCTTCAGTGGATGACCTTGGAGGCCGACCCATCAGTGGATGACCTTGGAGGCTGACCCCCATCAGTGGATGACCTAAAAGGCAGACCCCACCAGTGGACGACCTGGAGCAGTGGATGACCTAAAAAGCAAACCCCACCAGTGGACGACCTGGAGCAGTGGACGACCTAGAGGGCAGACCCCACCAGTGGACGACCTGGAGCAGTGGACAACCTAGAGGGCAGACCCCACCAGTGGACGACCTGGAGCAGTGGACGACCTAGAGGGCAGACCCCACCAGTGGATGACCTGGAGCAGTGGACGACCTAGAGGGCAGACCCCACCAGTGGACGACCTGGAGCAGTGGACGACCTAGAGAGCAGACCTCATCAGTGGACGACCTGGAGCAGTGGACGACCTGGAGCAGTGGACGACCTAGAGAGCAGACCCCATCAGTGGACGACCTGGAGCAGTGGACAACCTAGAGGGCAGACCCCACCAGTGGACGACCTGGAGCAGTGGACGACCTAGAGGGCAGACCCCACCAGTGGACGACCTGGAGCAGTGGACGACCTAGAGAGCAGACCCCATCAGTGGACGACCTGGAGGGCAGACCCCCCATCAGTTGATGATCTGGGGGACGACCCAGGGACACGCATTCAAGTCATAAAGTCAGGTCAGACACCGTTGGTAGATCTTGGAGACCATCAGGTACGGTCTATAGGACAATAAAATATCTTAGATGCTTAAGTTACTATGTTCATTATTCAGTATGCATTGCGAAAGACACGGTTGGGAACCGCTTTCACATTATTGTTTTCATTATTCAGCAGGCATAGTGAAAGACACGGTTTGGAACTGCTTTCAAATTATTGTGACAACCATCATGATAGCTGAACATACCAGTCACCATGTTAAATTTGGTAACCACCATGTTATACTCACATGATAGTCGAGCATACCAGTAACCATGATAGCTGGCCAGCTACTACTTACAGAAATCATGTGATCACCTTACCATGGGTACCTTAGATGGCCTGGTTTAAACCACTTTCAATCTATAGCTTCAGTTATGCATATGCTCTTTACATTTTCTATCATGTATGGGATGGCTTCTCTTCGTTATAATGTTAAACAGGCAAAGCAATGTTTCATGAGCAGGGCCAATACATCGGCTGGGATAAACATGGGCAGGGATAAGCAGTTAGCTGTGACATAGGAAGGGCCAAGTAATTAGTTGGGACAAACATAAAGAAGGCCTAGCAGTTAGCTGGGGCAAACATAGGCAGGGCTAGGCATTTGGCCGGGACTAGTCCTTAACATAGTCTCGTAGGATATTGGGTCAAACCCTTAGGTCGGGATGTGGAGGTATGCAATTAAGCAAGTCTTTCTGTTGTCATTGGAAGCATTACTAGGTCGGTCTGACTGGCATGGGGTAGTGCTCTTTGTTAGTTCAGCATTTCAGATAGCAATAGGTCGGTAAAATTCATGTTAGGTCGGTAATTATAGTCTAGATTTCAGTACCTCACCACAATCAAGGTCGGACAAGAATTTATTAAGGTCGGATGCATACTAATCGTGTATCTGGGGCTAAGTATCATGTTTTATCTTAAGTCAAGTAAAACATGATACTGGGGGGGGCTTGTTGATGTGCATAAAATAGCTAAAGCCATTGGGCTTGGCCCAATCAAGACAAGGAAAGCTTAGGTCGGGAAAGCTTGGGTCAGGAAGACTTAGGTCGGTCATAAGGCTTAGGTCGGAAAACTTGGGTCATGAGGCTTAGGTCGGTCATGAAGGCTTAGGTCGGTCATAAGGCTTAGGTCGGGAAACTTGGGTCATGAGGCTTAGGTCGGTCATGAAGGCTTAGGTCGGCAGAGCTTAGGTCGGTAAAGCTTAAAACAGGCAGAGCTTAGGTCGGCAGAGCTTAGATCAGGCAGAGCTTAGGTCGGCAGAGCTTAGATCAGGCAGAGCTTAAATTAGGCAGAGCTTAGGTCAGCAAATCTTAGGTCAGTAAAGCTTAGGTCAGGTCGGTATAACGGTAACATTGACTTGACAGTAGGGCCATGAATCTAACATATGCAGGAGCAATAATGACAAAGGAGCCAAATTAGAGCCGTTATTTCAAGAACGTTAAAGTCATCATAAAAAGGAGAGTAGGTGAAAGTGCAGGTCATCACGGCACAACGGACATATCATACAGCTCATCACAGCACAACGGATATATCAAGGTGAGCCTATAAATACTCAGTCACCAGACTCATTGGAGGTAAGCCATTCTTGATGCAATTTCTCTTAAGCTCTTGGTCAATGCCCTTTTCTGCTTATATGTTGCTAACTTGATCGTCGGAGTTACACAGGGGGGATAGCCCCGCTTCTTTCTGATTGTTTGTCTTTGTCACCGGAATATTCTTCATACAGATCCAGCTCCTCACTAATCCGACCTCCATAGCTCGGTTTCCATCTTTGCCTTCATCCATTTTGTCCGTCAAATCTCTATGTTGGGCCTGAACGTTCAAGATCTTCGTTGGGCCAGCCGAAGCATCCATACGCCGGACTTTTTACGTCACATCAGGTTTGTACCCAAAACAAATAAACAATGTTCTCAACCCAAAACCAAAACACATATTCCACCACCACCCCGCCCACCCCTCAGCCGCCTCACCACCGCCGCCTCCGCAGTCTCACCGCCACCATCACCGGCCTAAACCCTAAACCCCCAAAATTCAATTCTTCTTCTTCTTTTTCATTTTTTTATGTTCCAAGCCAAAAAAATTGTGATTGAATTCCATATTTTCCCAAATCCCCAAAATGGGATGTGAACTAAAGATTCAATTTTGAAATTCCAATTATAAATAAAGAGAGATTGAGTGCGGAGGAGGAAGAAGAAGGGGAGGAAGAAAAAGTAGAAGAGGAGGAGGAAGAAGTTCGCGACGGGAATAAGAAGAAGAGCGGCAGCGGCGGCGTCGGGAAGAAGAAGAAAAAAAAGGGCCGCCGACGACGGGAAGAAGAACCAGAGGACATTTCCGGTGGAGGAGGCGGGAAGAGAAGAAGAAGAAGAAGAGGAAGAAGAAGAGGAGGAGGAAGAAGAAAAAAAAGGTCGCGACTGAAGGAAGAAGAAGAAGTTCGCGACGGGAGGAAGAAGAAGAAGAAATTGCAGACGAAGAAGAATAAGAAGAAGAAGAGGAGGAGGATGGTTGCGGTTGCGCGTGGAGGCGACCGGCGGCGGTAGTGGGAATGGGTTTGAGGACGGGTTTGAGATCTAGAAAAAGAATATGGGGTTGGGTTCGGTTTTTGGGTTGAGACCCAAAAATGGAGAAACCTGTTCTTAGAACAATAGTAAAGAACAGGCCCTAAAAAGTAAACTAAACTATACTTCAGTTTTTTTTTTCTTTTCCATTTCTAGTACAAATATTGCGACTATAACTGACTTTGGTCAAAATAAAATGGTTCATGAAAAAGCTAGTTTAGACATGGGGGCCTTAAACTGAAATATTTTGCTTAATTGGAGGACTCAGGACAGGACTCTGCTTAAATTCAACCCCAAACCCCCACCCCCCCCGCAACCCGCCCCACCAAACCCAGCCCACCCTCCACCCCCAACCCCCCAAGTCCCCTGCTGTGGAAACGACGTCGTGCTGCTTAAGCCATATATAAACGACCGTTTGAAAGTGGTAATTTCCACATACTACTACTATATTACTACTGTCATAAGAAGGGCGAGCCGCCGGAGTTGTCTGAGCAGGGGAAGAACACCAAAAAAATGGGGAAGAAGAACAAGAAGCCAGGAAAAGGGAAAGAGAAAACTGAGAGAAAAACTGCCAAAGCTGAGGAGAAAAGGACCCGTAGGGAATCCAAGAAGGTTTCTCCTGAAGATGACATTGATGCTATTTTGGTACTGCTTTTCCCCGCCATTCTCCCCCATTTGAATTATACTCCACGAATTTTTGGATTAATATTACTTCCATTGTGGAAATACTTAAGGATTTTTTTTGTGTTTTTGTTTTGTTGGGTATGAAAATTGTGTGCTCAGCTGAATATACAGAAGGAGGAAGCTAAGAAGAAAGAAGTCCACGTTGAAGAAAATGTTCCCAAACCGTCTCCCAGATCGAATTGTTCGGTAATTTTCATTAAAGATTGGTTCTTTAAATGGTTTAGGAAGTTTTGGTTGCTTAGTTTTGATGGGTTTTGGATTTTTTTGGTTTTAATGGCTTTTTTGTAGTTGAATATTAATCCGTTGAAGGAGACTGAGTTGATCCTCTATGGTGGTGAATTCTACAATGGTCAAAAGGTATGGTCTTTTCTTCCTCTAGTAGTCACTGAATTCTTTTATGACAATGGATGACTCAAACAGCTATACTGTGTAGATGATGCTCTTGCTTTATCTTGAACCGCTATGAATATGTTTCAAGATTTCTTTCTTTGAGAAGTTTACAGTGATTCTATTGTGCGTGTGTGTTAGTGTATTGGCAGCTCTTGATTGCCTTAAAGTTCTTAATGGAAGCCTGTTGGATTTTGGTAACTGCAGACATTTGTATATGGTGATCTATATCGATTTGATGTGGAAAAGCAAGAGTGGAAACTGGTATCCAGCCCAAATAGTCCCCCACCTCGCAGTGCACATCAAGCTGTTGCCTGGAAGAATTATCTCTACATTTTTGGTAAAGCACGGTTCTTGCTTTATGTATATTGATTATATCTGAGCACATTGATAATGCATTTGGTCTATTTGCATCTCAAGGTGGTGAATTTACATCTCCTAATCAAGAGCGTTTCCATCACTACAAGGTAGACTGTTCACTGGTTCTCTTCCAGTACATTAAATTTTACCATGCTTGTTCCCAAGAATCAGAAATGTTATTGTCAATATCACATTACGGCTTTTGACATAAATAAATGCAGGATTTTTGGATGTTGGACTTGAAAACAAATCAATGGGAACAACTAAATTATAAAGGGTGCCCTAGCCCTCGTTCGGGGCATCGGATGGTAAGTTCAAGCTGTTCATCATATATCTCCTTTACTGCTTTTTCTTGTTATTGTAGATTGATGTTATAAGTGTGTTCTGACACTGTGCATTCCATTTCCATTTTGGTTGTTTGTTGCCTTTTTTATTTGCTTAATGAGATTAGGCAAAGTCGTTTTTTAATTTTCCTGAGTTGTGCAGTGAAACATTTGCAGTTTTATTTCCTTACTGTGAAGCCAAATGTGTATCCAGACCATATAAGAAATCTTGAAGTAAATAAATATCAATACCATTAAAGACGAAATTATAAGAACAAGTAGCATACTTTGCCAGATGCCACAAAGTAAGATTGCCTAACTGTAAATAGAAAAGTTATGATTTTAGAACATGTGGAAACCTCTCTAAGTTTGCGGTAATGCTGCAAAATGAAGCCTTTCCAAGACCAAGTTTCCAAGGACCGGTGGTTTGTATTACCCTCCCTGATCTGTTGGAAAAGATTTCTTCATCCCAATCTGATGACTCCACGTGATATCTAGCTATAAGGAACTGTTCTAACTTCACGTGACCTTTCATTTCCAGGATTATTTTACAAATCTCTCTTTCTTTGTGTTCTTTTAAGTGGTTTGGACAATGCAGATGAGACTTGTAAATGCCCTATTGTAGAAAATATAAATCTTTAACTTAAATTAAAAGGGGAAAGGGGATACCCAGAAACAACGGGAAAGAACTATTGTAAAATATGTGATGATATAAATGTAATTGAGTGAATATGTTTTGACAGAATAGGATGGCGGGATGTGCTCTAAATGGTTGACCTCACATACTGTGACTAAAGCTTAGTTGTTGCTGTTATCATTTGATATCTATTCATTTGTTAAGCATTGCCTTGAGAAGTTGGAAATGGGTGAATAAATGAGTGGAGCTTTGGTAAAGGTTGACAAATGAATTTTAATTGCCACCTTAATATCAAGCAATGCTGCTGGAATTCATTTGATGAAGCTACTATCCTATCAGAAGTCTCCTTCTCTGGCCTACAAATTTAATACATGTTTGCACCATTTGAAGTGTGTTTGGCAAACTAAAGTTGCTAGTTTTAGTTGCAACCTGCAATATTATTATGAATTGTAGTTAAGTTTAAGAGTGACTGCAAGGTTTTATTTCTCCAACATGCCAAATAACTAAGACATTTAGACAGTAATACATTGAACTTGATGTTATTCAATAACGGTTGTTAGTAGGAATTTGCGATGATGTATTGGTCTCTAGCATGAACACATGAAATTAATAGCTATGCAGTTTCTATTTGGTGGCATATAGTTGCATAATGATGTGTATTTGATGGCATGGATGATTGCGTTTTCTTTACCATGTTTCATCATTATGTTTGGCAGCTCATAAAGAGTCCTTATGCTTTGTTTTGGTTGGTTGCAGGTTTTGTATAAGCACAAGATTATAGTTTTTGGAGGCTTTTATGACACTCTTAGAGAAGTGAGGTTGTTGTCTGAATCCTTTTGGTGTTCCATTGTTCTAAATCTTATTGTATAAGATACCTGGTTGCCAATTATTCTTAGAAACTTTCTGTTCTCGTTGTCTTTGGTTTGAATAAACTTCTTTTCTTTTTCTTTCTTTTCCCTGGTATCTTTATTTGTTTCTTATTCATGGATTATATACTTTGGGTTGGAACCTTGTTCGCCTGTTAGTGTCTATTTGATGACAGGGAAATTGCAACCGTGCTATCACCTATATCATGTTTCCTTTTGTTATTTTTGATCACCCACCTCATGTTGGGTTTAAAATACTTCTTTTGCAATGGTATAGAGTTACCCTTGGTTTTTATGCTTGCATAGATAACTAAAAATATATCTAGTTTGTTTGTGAACGTCTGAGAAATGATCAGAAATCCATTTTGCAGGTATTTCAACGATCTCCATGTGTTTGATCTCGACCAGTATAAGGTTGATTGGTGAACTTATTGTTTTAGGTTTCTTATTAGGTAGTTTGGCATGCCAATCCAATTAACTTGTTGCGTTTGCAGTGGCAAGAGATAAAACCCACACCTGGATGCATGTGGCCTACTGCTCGAAGTGGCTTTCAGTTTTTTGTTTACCAAGATGAAGTGAGTCAATATATGTGGATATATCAACTGCTGCATTATTTAACTTAATATACTCATTTGATTGATTTTGGAACCTTGGCTGTTGAAAGGATCCAGGCTTCCGGCAACTTCAGATATTGTGGTCTAAACCAATGTTGCATTACTAATTCAAATCCACCAGTCATCTCTATTGGTTTTGCACACGCAACAACAAATAATTATTTATATTTTTAGAACTTTACGTACAAGTGGATATTTGCAACCTTGCGGAGTAGTAGGACAAGATTAGCAAATAAATAATTATCGTTTGATTTCTTTGAGTTATATATAGACTATTGGTGTCATTAGAAATTTATTTGAGTGCTTCGATTGTCGCACCTCATTCATAAAGGATCTTATCAGTCTTGCCTATTTTCATTTCTCACCTGGTAAATGGAAGTATGGACTGCTGAGGAATGATATTGACAAGGATTGTAATTATGTCTCCTATTTGAATGTTAACTTTTTGGTTCAATATAAATGTTGTGCACATATAAAGTAAGTTATCCAATCTGAAGTTGTTTGTAATGATTAGTGATCTTTCTTTCTAGGTTCACACAATGTATGACCTGTACATTCTTTTCTCGCACAACTTTTGTTGTGATCTTTGTGGTTTTTATGATGCTTCACTTAATTTGACGTGTTCTCAAACAAGATTTCTATTGAATTTTATGATTTTATTTGTACAGATATATTTATATGGTGGGTACTCAAAAGAAGTTTCATCTGATAAGAGTGGGTCCGAGAAAGGAGTTGTTCATGCAGATATGTGGTCTCTTGATCCCAGAACTTGGGAGTGGAATAAGGTTATCTTCTTAATCTTGCTCTTAAATTATCAACAGTCATAGTTATGAGCACATGACAAGGAAAAGGGATTGCTCTCTCTCTCTCTCTCTATATATATATATATATATATATTTTAAAAACAAGTAATATACTCTATAATATTCTTGCTTTGATCTGAGAAGGAAGCAAGGAGAAAACCCAGTAGAAAACCGAAGAAGGAGACAGACCGAAGAAGGAGACAGAGCTGTCTCCTTCTTCGGTTTTCTACTGGGTTTTCTCCTTGCTTCCTTCTCAGATCAAAGCAAGAATATTATAGAGTATATTACTTGATTTTGAATGGTGAAACATAATTGTAGTGGAAAAATTGGATCTTTTCTGTTGTCCATGTTCTTGTGACACACACACAGACATAGACACACAGAGATATCTTACCACATAGAAAAGAAACAAATTTGAAGAGAACAGCTTTTGATGCCACCACAGTTGCATCATCCTCATAAGGTGCTATGTAGGAAAAAACATTGACCCATCAATTCACTTGATGTATTTAATCCCAGCGCATGCTGACCAATAAATTTCCTTCACTTCTTTCAATTCTTATTGGATACGCCCACAATCTATCATCTGTTGATTCTAATTTCATGTTTAGTAAAAGATCTACATCTTTTAAAATTCTTTTTAAAAATTTTGTTTCTCATTTTTTTCCCTTCACTTAAGCAAAATTCCTCTTCATTGATCATTATTTCACATCACAGGAAAATTCATCATCTTTTGGAATTCTTTATAGATGTATTTTCGATTTTCTTTCTCTTTGGCTTATGACAATAATAATGTCCATGGAATTGAGTTTATAGATATTCAAACCAAATGGATCTAATTGGGTGAATGGGGATTTTCTCTTTTTGTATTTCTTTAAACTGAATTATACTTAAGTGCATTACTCTTTTCTTTTTCTCCAATTGAGTTCAAGGACTTTATTTGAACAAGTTTCTATCATATAATGGGCCAAAGCCTTGCCTTGCACAGCCAAGAAGAAAGCCTAGTACATAGAGATAGAGATATATAGATGTAAACAGAGTATGACATGAGTTGTTCTTGGAAAAGACTGTTCATCAGTTGTGTGTATTGTGATTTGTACCTTGATGTAACTTATTATCTCGTGCAAATGTGATGAAGAATATATCCAGAACTTTCTGATTAGTTGCTTCTATACCCCATAATGAGTTGGGAATAGAACAACTCCTTCATATTTATTACGCCTTGCAAAGTTCTTTTAAGGTTTTATATTTCTGGTTCACCTTAGTTGCATTGTAAGATTTATTTTGAACTGAATTTTCTTAACAAAGACCTTTATGCATCTTTGTATTTCATGATTATTTATTTCCAATCATGTTCTGGACAGATATCTACAATAGTCACTCATAGTCGATTACTTATTTCATGAGGTGAATTCAGCTTGGGATTGTCTTGAAGAGTTGTACCAAAATTTTCAAATATTTTCCAGGTCACTGTAGTTTTATTGATAAAAGGGGTGGTCAGTTGTCAGATGCTAACCCTATAGGAGTGCATGTAGTATGTTCTTGACTCCCATTTCTGTTACTTGAAATTTTCACTAAATTTGTCATATTTGTTTTGATTAAGGTGAAAAAAAGTGGGATGCCTCCTGGGCCTCGTGCTGGGTTTTCTATGTGTGTCCACAAGAAGAGGGCTCTGCTATTTGGTGGAGTGGTGGATATGGAAATGAGAGGTTGGCTTCACCTTTAGTAAAGCTTTTATTATTTAGCTCTTCTTCTTTCTCTCTCTTTTTTTTTTTTTTTTTTTTTTCTTTCTTTCTGGATCCATTCTTCAGCTTCTTCTTAGTAGAGCTTTTTATATTAAAAGAGTTGCACTTTAGTAACTCTTATTTCCAGCTGTACTAAATCTGCTGTGGTGGTTTCAGTTTAATGCTTCAAAACTTGCCTTTGTATTAAGAATATCCTAAAATTTTCAAGCTAGAACTTTCTATTCTCAATTTATTTGTATGAGATACTCCGACACTATGTTTTTTCTCTTAGGTGACATGATGATGAGTTTGTTTCTGAATGAACTTTATGGCTTTCAGCTAGACACTCAACGCTGGTAATTTCTATTCTTCCTCTTTTAAAAGATATCCAATTTAGAGATGTATGTATTTTATCATCTTAACACACAGTATGATTCATTGTGTGTGGTACAGCTGTTTGTAACTCTTTTGATCAGGGTTGCATAAATTTTTGAACACATAAGTGAAACTAGTTTGGTTCTATAGAAGAACTTGGATATTGTCCACACTTGCTGATGGGACTAAACAACCTTTTTTCCGTTAATTATTGTCTCTTTTCTCACTTTTACTATAACTTGTATTTAAGTTTATATCAGTATCTTATATAGATGCATTCCATCTTCTCTGTGAATTCTAAATAAGATTACTAGACAAACATTGGAAATATTTCATACAGGTATCCTTTGGAGCTACGAAAGGACAAGTCAACAAAAGGGAAGGTAAACCCATCTTTGTTAAACATTGCGAAAATGGATATCTATATATATAATGTATATCATTATTCATTATATTATGTGTTTGCATTATGATAATTTTATAGCTGTTAGTGCTTTCTATCCATCAAAATTTCTATGTTTTCTTTACCTTACAATGCATATCAGGGAAGCTATTTTCCTCTTTGAACCTTCTTACCTGAAAGTCTGATATTGTTGCTCATCCCACATTGTGTTGGTAGTTATTGATTTTGAATTTTTTGGGTTAAAACATTGAAAGATTAAGTATTAGTGGAAGACTATTGGACTCTTCTCAAAAAAGAAAAAAGGAAAAAGGAAAAAAGAAAAAGGGAAAACCCAAAGTGTACACCCATATAGAAGCTTTATTGCTTTATTCTGGCTGACTTTGGCCCGAGAAAGATATCGGTTTGTCCCTTTTGTACTTTTTCTTTCTATAAGTTTCCTCAGATAACCAAACAAGAAAATTTTCTTCCCTCTCATCATTGGTATATGCTTTCTGTCTTCTTATTCGTCCTTTGTTGTATCAATGCCAGGATAGATTTTGATAATACAGATACATACATATCATCCCCTTTCCTCTACTTCCTAGTATCATAATGCAAACATTTTCAAGTGAAGTACATCTATTCATGTAGGACTGTTCATTCAGTCGGATGTTGGGTTGTTTGTTAATTATTTGAGTTATTGAGCACTGAAATTTTATGCCTGTACCTGACCCAAACTTAACCGGACCAACTCGAGACTAATTATATTAATGTTTTTGGCTTTTCGGATTGGGTCTTCATTTATCTCACTTGACCTGAAATGCTTACCAATTTACATTCAATTCGGGCTGAAAAATTGCGACAATATTTTCTTATACTAGTTTAGCCTAAAATATGAAAAAAAAAAAAAAAAAACTCGATCCGAAAGTCATTAAATCATACTCATCATCTTATATTAACTTGGGTTTGTCGGGCCTTCAGGTCGACCCAACTAATGAACACCCCTAGTCTATTACGATCACTGATCAGTATTTCTAATGCTGTATGGTTTCATATTTCTTAATTGGTGCTGCAGTTGAAGAAAAATCAAGATGAGAAACTTCATGAAATGGCTCATCTCAAGAAGACTGATGAGATGGAAATTGATAAAGCTGTCCCAGATAATGAAGATGAGGGTTTGGACAGTGACGAAGCCATTGACTTTCAAAGTAACGTTGGTGATATTTCTTCTCGTATGGAAAGACATGTGAATGTTGAGAACAGTGAAAATGCTACCAAAACTGATGAAAAAAGTTCTCAATCTAACCCCAGAGCTGTTGTGCAAAGTTCTGAATCACCTGAGGTCTGTTCCAGAGTAGAAGATTTAACCTTTAAGATTTTATTTCAATTGGTGGTTGCCTGTTGCTAATAACATGAAACTCCATTTCCAGATAGTGAAGCCTGCTGGACGCATAAACTGCTGTATGGTTGTGGGAAGAGATACATTATATATCTACGGAGGGATGATGGAAATTAGAGATAAAGAAATCACCCTAGATGATTTGTACATCCTTAATCTCAGCAAACTTGACGAGTGGAAGTGCATAATCCCTGTCCGTCATCTTCTCCTTTATACATTTTCTCTGTTTTGTGCATTTTTCATTCTCTCTCTCTCTCTGTCCCTCCCTCCCTCCTACGCGCACACTCACCCACACACATGCATAGTGTAGGACAGACACCTCTATGAGGTCTGGAAGATGGTAGATCTAGGAAGCTCAAGGTTGATTGGCAATGTTTGGATATCCACTTCATCTCACTTTCCATTTTTTATTCTTATTTTTACATTCACAGTACATCTTCTTACATTTCCAATTTACTTTACTACATTTCCAGTGCAACTTCAAATATTTCTAAAACAAACCTAGAACACATTTTGAAACCAAAGTGGTTTTTATTGATACAATATGCTTCCAGATATGATCATAATTCATCATTTACTTACGTTCTTCAATTTCTTTCTTTGCCATCAATTTTGAAAATGTTGGATTTGCACAAACTAAAATGTAAAGTTAAATTTTGACTTACGACAAAAGAACATTTTGGGCAGCCAGAATGCACTGGGCCTTAAATGTTTTACCTTGTTATGTTCCAGTTGCACAGGAAAATATACACTGACTGCATTGCCATTTACCCTTATGATCTATTATCAGATGCACTAGGTGGAACATGCGTTCTGGTATCTAAATTGTTATCTTTCTGTTTATTCTTTAGTTGGTCAGTAAATATCACTTTCTTTTTGCTTTTACAGTTAGTCTATTTGTACGTAATTATTTTTGCATGCATTTTTATGTTTCCTCTGTGTAATAATTGCCTTCAACCAGTGTGAATCACTAAAAAACACTTGCTATTTACCATGGAATAATTCCTATTCTTCCTTCCATTTCCAGTGAGTGACAATTTTGCTTATATTTACACAGGCATCTGAACCTGAATGGGTTGAAGATTCAGAGGATGATGATGAGGATGAAGATGAAGATGAGGATGAAGATGATCCTGAAAATGAAGATGAAGAGAGTGAGGATGACGGCAGTGATATCAATGATGCAGATGACGTAGAGGTATTTAACTTGTGCAAATGCATGTTGCAATCTGCCATGTAATCATGCCTTCTGTTTTTCTACTATTTCCTTTTATGAATTGATAATGTGTCTTTTTTTTGCAAAGGCTAGCAACGGTGGTGCTACATCACTTGAAATGGGCGATGCTGTTGCTATAATTAAGGGTGAAAGAAAAAATATGCGTAGGAAGGAGAAAAGAGCAAGAATAGAGCAGATCAGAGCAAGTCTTGGGCTTTCTGATTCACAGAGAACTCCAAAGGTATGTTATTACACAAAGGAGAATCTTTATCTCGCCAAAGTTTAAATTAAGTGTCAACGTTCCAAGCATGATTTCATCTGGATGGTTGTGATCATTATAGTTTGGTTACTATCTGCAGTTAATTGTAGCTAAGGTCTTGTTCTTAAGTTCCTTCCCCTGCGCTGACTTAATTTCGCCACTTGATTAATCTTTGAAGCCTGGAGAATCGTTGAGGGATTTCTACAAGCGTACAAACATGTACTGGCAAATGGCAGCATATGATCATACACAACATACTGGAAAGGTTACTTTTCCCTTGCTTAGTTTAAATTTCATCTTATTCGTCAACTCTCAAAAATTGCCACTCCAGCAATCCAATTTGTGGATTGTGTCTATTCTTTATAGGGTGTGATCGTATTTAAGTGAAATTGGATGGAAGAGGAGATGATTCGAAAAGAAAAGAAAACATAAAAATAGATATTTCTAGTCTAATTCTTTGTGACTATACATAATGTTCCAATTAGATCTGATTTAGCTCTCATTTCCATGTGTCCCTTATGATCTTTTCATGTCTATGGATGCATCATCTTTCTAATTTGCATCATCTGGCCTATTAGGAACTACGTAAGGATGGCTTCGATCTTGCTGAAGTTCGGTACAAGGAGCTTAAACCGATTCTCGATGAGGTATTGTTCTGTTGTATTCTGCTGCTAAAGAATAATTTGTTGCTCAAGCAAGATTAACATTTACTCATTATAATTCAACAACCTGCAGTTGGCCATCCTAGAAGCAGAACAAAAGGCAGAGGAAGAAGCAGCTGCTGAAACTAGCACCTCAAAGAAGAAAGGCCACAAGAACAAGCTTCTGGGATCCAAGTAGTCTTAGCTTATGTATCATAGGTTATAGAAGCCATACAATATAAAGTTATTATGGTTTATTGCATTCTGAAGGAAATTTTCTTAGCCCATATTTTTATTTTGTTTTTGCCTAAACTTAGAAGGGAAGCCTTGGCGTAATGCTAAAAGTGATTAGCATGTGATAATGAGGTCACGAGTTCAAGTTATGAAAGCAACTTATAGAAATCTAAAGAAGGTTATTGTCAAACCATAATGGCCCGATTGCATTGGGTAGCCCTTCCAAACTCAAAATATAGGAAGAAACAGAGGGCAATTGAGTATTGATCCAAAATGACGAGAGGGGAATCTTTGTATTCCAGATGGTATAACATGCCTTCTCACATACATGAAGTGAAATTACATTTTTACCTCTATAGATATAAGAGAGTACAATGTACCCGTCTTAGAAGATTTCGACTGCTAAATGACTGCACTCTAGGATCTGTGGTTTCTGTGCTGGAAACCACAAGGGATTTTGAATCCAAAGAAACTTGACAGTGATGTGCACTTGAAGATTAAGGGTACTATAAAATTGATGGTTTGAAATAAAAAAAAAAAAAGGAAAGGAAAAAGAATGTCTAGTTTTTAAAAATGATTAATGCCAACAAACTAGGGAACATGGGAGCTTATACAATTAACTCAAGAGAGTTTTTAGACCACAAAGTAATAAAATGGAAAGCAAAAAAACGTCTGGAAAACACAAGAGAAAAGTTATCTTCAGCTTTAGTCCTTTTCATCATAAAAGGTGAGAAGAAGTTGGGTAACAACATTAGCCTCTTTCGGCCAAAGGGCTTTGTAGAAGAGATTAAAATATGTGGGTTTGGAGTTAAATGATTCAAACTTTTGGACTTTTAGATCAAAGAATACTGTCACATTTCCACTGTGTTGTCACCTTTTGGTTAGAACAGAAGATGGTAAATTTGTCAAAAGGTGGAAAAAAAAAAAAAAAAAAAAACCTATTGGTGGTTAATCAGTTTCCTATTCCTCTTCTTTTTCTTGATTAAAAAACCAACTAAATTGGGAGTAGGTTAGCGTTTTGAACTTTACTTTTGATTTTTTAAAAAATAGATAGCACGTTTCGGGTTCGAAATTGATGCAGACATCCATAGCTCGAATCTAGCCAAGTCAGCATTTTCAGAGTCAGGGGCATTCTCAATTCGCAAGCTACAAAGAAGAAGGACAGCAAGGTCATTTACGAAAAAAGATGACCCAGCTCAAAGCCCGCAATAAAGAGGCGAAATGTTTCTTGAAGTTTGTGGACGTCGAGAAACCAATCAATCAATAAAATCATGTATCCATCAACAATTGGGCCGAATCCCTCGAGCACTCAAGCTCTCAATTTCGGCCCACGCAAGAGCAGCCCTAACCGAAGGTACAACCCTTGAAGCGCCAGGAAGCCCTAGGCCAGAAGCCCATATGCGGATTTAATAAGTTGCTTGTGCAGCAAATTACTTGTTGTGCAAGTTAATTAAGGGGTGTTGGAGAGATAAGGGAATTGTGCATGTTTCCTAATTCCTTTCCATGTAATAATAGAATAAGTTAAGTTCCATAAGACTTACTTTTTCTAGTAGGATTCCATAAGACTTACACTTACTTATTCTAGTAGGATTCCTTTTTCTAGTTTACCATTCCTTTTATCCTTTTAATTTCAGCTACAAGGAAAATAGGTGCAGCCGAAATTAGCTTTCCTTTTCTTTAATTTTAGCAAGTAATTTTTGGGAAGCACACTTGTGTTTCAACCGAAATTACTTAACCAAATTCATGCTTCTTTTGGATTTGGAATTGTAAAGGATTTCCAACTCTAGTTGGTTTCCAATTTTAATTGTTTTCCTTGTTTATTTCTCGCCATAATTTCGCACTCCCGCTCTCCTATAAATAGGGGGTGCAGCCGAAATTATAAGACAGAATTCTTTGGTTTAATTGTGAGGTTTATCCTTTACTTTTAGAATTCTCAATTATTTTACTTTTGAGCTCGTGTGTTTTCATGCATTGATAATTCTGCAAGTTCCTAAACTTAGAAGGGTCTAGGTTATTTGCTCCGCATAGATTTCTATTCGTTCACCTCTTAATTCTTTAGTTCGTTTAAGAATAAAAGTAGCTAGTCCCACTTAAATTAACTAAAGGTTTCGAGTATATAAGAGAGGAAGTTTGTACCTTCAAGATCTCGACTTTTCTTGGCAAAGTCTTCCGCAATGTGGGGTGTTTCGCGACAATTCACATCAGAAATAGTACGAGGAGAGAGTAGGAGAAAAATAACGTAAATGGCACTCGCTAACGTTAGCCAAAGTTAAAAACAGGAATCATTCTCAATAAGTGTATCATCATTTTATCATTAAGTCTTTGATTGTTAATCAAATTTAAGATATGCCAAGCAATAGTGCAAGTAAAAATGATGAGTAAGTTTAGTATTCTAAGTTAAGGATAATGATTTTTTGCATGTGAGAAAGCCATTGTTGTAATTAATAGATTGTGGTACTGTCTAGCTTATTTGCATTATTTTCTTCATGTAAAATTTCATTATTACATAATCTCTAAGTATAATTATCACTCATTGGTGTAATGCATAAACTTACATAATTTCATATGAATTAGGTTTATACTGTTTGTCAAAATGATCACAAAGAAAGCTCAATATGTGTAATGGTTTTAGAAAATCGTTGAGTAGAACGAAGATATAAAAGATATTTTATTATACCTTTTGTTTATCATTTATACGATTTAAAAGAATATAGTATCAAATCAAATTATAATAAAACAATGACATTATTTTAAAGTGATACATGAAAAGTGTAACATTGTTTATGTTTTGGCGTTATTTCTCCAGTGGAGTGGCCTTGAAATTCTCTCCTAGAACATCGGTGGCATAATGTCCGTGTCTCATAATGTCCTTGTCTTTAAAGGCGCTACTTTAGGTAAAAAAAATTTTAGACATAACTTAAGCAACTAGAAAAAAGGAAAATCTAAGGAAGAGAAGAGAAATTGATTTGGTGAAATGGTGCAAGTGGAACTCCTTATCTTTTTCCCCAGACCAATAATATTGTATGTCCATATGTCAATGCTGATTACTCAGTTTTGGGTTAATCTATATCAATTGTTTATCATATTGATCACTATCTCATTTTATTAGAAGAGTTTGATTCTAAAATTTTCTTTGGTTCCACTAAGGAAGTTATATATAAGACGAAACAAAATTTAAAAAAAAAAATTTGATTAAAAGAAAAGACTCAAAATAAAAATTTTCTTTGGTTAATATATATCTAAGTTTATTAGCTTAAATTTTAAAATTATTCAAAACTTAAAATTTTATTCGTTATAACATTTTTTTTATTGACAAGTAGGTCGCATTACATTTTTTTTAAAACACCTTACATTCTAGATTGAGATGTCTATTACAACTTGACTTTAAATAATCTATATTTACGTAATGTTGAACTAAGCATGACTTAGATCGCATACGAATTTGGTAATTTGGACAATCTATCGGAGATCCACGTACATCGAAACAAAGTTGTACTTCCATCAATTGACAACCCCCACTTTTACAAATATGTTAGTAATCGATCGATTTATCGAACTGAAATTATAGATTTGTCTAGTATTATACCAACCTGACGAAAATAACTTAGTAGCTTGATGTGTTGAGTTAAGGTCTGGCCAAACTCTGTCCAATCGAGAGGCGGAAGACTGATACTGTAGCAAATGAAAATTACTATCACATTCATTACTAAATTTCAATACCAATAAAAATGCTTACATTAAAGGCTTAGAAAATAGAGTATAGTCAAATATAATTAGTTATAGATAAATATGCACTTACCATTGGAGGAATGGAGGTTTGTACACACCTATTGCGTTGCCAAAATAACCTTGGCCAAGTTTAAACAAGTTTCAAGAACTTAAAAAGGAGGTAATTAAAGGTTGGCTGGAGAAAATAATTAGTAGAAACAAAAAGTTGTTGCACTAACAATTTTCCATGATCAAAATTACCTTCCAAAAACAAAAACTGCTTCCCTTAATGTTGAAAAAAGGGTATATAGAATTTCGAGTGAATTTAAACTCGAGTTCAATCATAAATTTTTTAATATTTAATCTAATTTTTTAATATTAAATATTCAAAAATATATATAATTGAACTCGAGTTCACTCGAACTCGTATAGAAAAATTATATATGATATTCTTATAATATTCTTATAATATTCTTTTATATAAATTTATATGAAAAATAACAAAATAGTTTTATATCAGAAGTAATAAATATTATATAAATTATAAAATATAAGTATAATATAAAGTTTTGAGTTAAACGGTTGAAGTGCATAATTTAATTTGATTCGTATTCTCTTTATTCTTTAATGTTATGTGACCTATTAATCCTATTGTGTAGTGGCTTTCTGTATAAAAAGGCATTTCTCTCTAAGTACAGAAAAGAAAAACAGATGTTTGAAATGATTTGCTTGAGTGCTGCTTACTTGTTGTTTTAGTTACTGTTATTTGTTATGTTTTTCCCGCTGTTTAACTTTCTCTTGAGTATAAGGCTCACCTTCCAAAAACAAAAATTGCATAAAGTATATATATGTATGCATATATGTATACATACATGTATATATATATATACATGCATAAAAAAGTCCCAAGTTAGTTTGGTTTTAATTAAGTTTTAGTATATATATATATACACGTATGCACTGTAAGTATCTGCTATACTTATATGTCGAAATCTATTGATAAAATACTGTACAGAATTTATACCTCTGATTGCAAGTCCAGTAATCTCCTCCAGTCTCCAGTGATCTGATGGATTGTTTGTCAATCGAAGATCTAAAGATATCCACATGAACAATTTTCGGGGACCTCACAGGATGGACTACAGCAGATTAACGTGTTAGGTCTGTCAAGAATCAGAAACATACGCAAGAGGCGGAATCAGAAGCGGAAGCATAAGCAAGAAGCGGAAGAAAAACTAATATTATTTTCAAGGAAGGAAACAGTCATGCTTGACCTATTAAATTCGTGTCGGATCACATATAACCACTTTAAAATTCCTATGGTGAAAATGTGATATCCACAATTACGAGATGCTATTTTCAAATTTCTATAAATAATATACTCGGGATGTTTTTTTCAGTGTAAGGATCCTAAAGTAAATTGCAACTGTCCCCCTATAGTAGAAAGTTATTTAATAGTTTAGTCTCTTGGTAGTTGGTAGGACAATTAGTAATTTTTTTTCTCCTCGAGTGTTTAGTTAGGAATCGACCAGTGGTTTAGTGTTAGTCACAAACAAATCCATTGCAAAAATCGTAAGCTTAAACTCTACAGTTTAACTTTATTTATTTATTTATTTTGTGTGGTAGTAACGAATTAAGTAGTTAGAGGTATATGAACTCTTTATATAAAATAAAAATAAATAAAATTGAGTATGCAACGACTCTTCCTTGAAAAATTACAAAATGCAGTGCAAAGTAAAATATGGAAAGCTTAGGGCCCGTTTGATAAAAATTAATTATTATATCTGAATGCTTAATGCTGAATTAATTATGCACTTAACGTCTGAATAAGAATACTTAATCAGTCGATCTTGTTTGATAAATATGCTAATTTTAATGATGAAATCTTGAAATTGTACCATTTTACCCTTACGTTGAATTTTTTATATTTACATATGCATAATATCAAATTTTATAATGAAAAATAAATTATGATGAATGAAAAACATAAGGAAACAAAATAAGATAAAAGATGTACATTAAATTGAATGATTAAAATACAAAAAATAATAATTTATTAAAATTCATCAAAATAAAAAGTGAATCCACTATTACATTGTAAAAATAAATAAAAATTGTACAATGAAACTCATATATAATTAATAAATTTATATAAGTAATGTTAAACACATCGTACAAATGAGATTTATAAAATCAGATAAATGATATAATTTATTAAATAAAAATTTAATATCGAAATACAATAATAAAAAATAAAACAAATTTTATTTGACAATATTATGATGGAATAGTTTAAAATACGTGTATGCTAATGAAGAAAAAAATAAAATAACAATTTATTTAAAAATAAATAATTATAGTTAACTCAATTGAATAAAATAAAATGGGTAGTTTCGGAAACCAAATATGAATTATTTTTAAAAATATTATGTGGAGCATTAAGTGATAAGCAATAAGCTAACTTTTACTGTTTAAATTTTTCTAAAGAAAATAAGCATTGCTTAATCAATTATAAGGTTTGAATTTTCGTTATCAAATAAGGCAGAAATCATTATTGCTTAATAAAATAATTTTAAGCATTAAGCAATGTTATCAAACAGATCCTTAGTTGGTTTAGAAATTAAGTGGTACGCAAGAACTATCCTGTAACTTTAGTGTAAGCCCTTTTTGTTCACTTACATCTTCATTTTTTAAGACGCTGATTGATTGTAAATTACGATAAGTATATTTGTACAAATATAGAAGGTAAATAAATAAAAATAAAACTCTTTTATCAGACAATTCTTTCATTATTTTTTAAATATAATTCTTTTATTGAAACTAAGCAAATATAAATAAATTTACATATAACACAATATAAGTAAAGCTCTTACAAATACAAATGAGTAAGTTTCAAACTGTTATCCTTTTTTCTTTTTTATATATTATCAAATGAATAATGTTATTTAATAAATTAGCAAAATATCTCTTGACTAATTGGGGTACAACTTGATCGGGTAAAAAGAAGCGAAAGGACAAACAAAAACAAAAAACAAAAAAAAGACCGTAAATCTACCAAACGCCCTTGAAGTTTGTTCAGACTATCAAATGAACCCCGTAATTTCGTGAAATTAATTAGTCAACTCGTTGTAAGATTGGTCTAGGATTGATTTAATAAACCACAAAATTCGTTTGGTACAGAAAAAGTTTTTTGAGATGAGACGAAATTGTTACAAATAAAAAGTTTTTTTTATAATTATTATTACATTTGTTCCTATTTCCTAATATACCCTGAGAAAAAATGTTCGACAAAGAAATAATTAGTTTGCGAATCCTGTGCTTTGCCTTTGGGAACATCATTATTGTGATAAGATAGATAGTATCCAAAACATATTTTTCTATAAGAAGAAAGGGGAAACAAATCTAATAATAATGCAACCACACATAAGGAGAATCCAACATATTGGAAATTAATGAAATTTTATGTGCCATGGCGTAAAAATTACGTAATTCTGTATCGATGATACCTGTATCCTTTCACATTAATTAGAAAAATTATATTTTTACCTTTAATGAATGTGAGAGGATACATGTGTATTTTTTGTACAAAAGATCAGTTATGTTGTGATATGAGATTAAGTTGTATCTTTTTTTTCTTTTCTAGTTTTTTGTACTTGATTGGACAGTTACAATGTGGTATATAATATAGTCTCACACACTAGCATAATTTTTTTTTTTTTTTAATTTTCTTAGTTATGCATTGTATATTATTACAATAATCCTGATCTATTACACAAAAACTAAAGGTTTAAGGGAGGAAAATGAACTATATCACTAATATTTTACTTTTTATTTTTAATAAAATTTATGGATCTAAATGTATGACTAACCTCTTTTATATTGTGAAATCTTATTTTTCAGGTAAAATTATCCAAAATTAGGAAGTCAATTATAAAGGATCATTACAAAAATTAGAAACAATATTTTACTAGTGATATAATTATATTTTTGAATTATACGATACAACTCGAAACATGACTTTGTATATAGAACGGATGGAGTATATCATTACATTCTCATTCCCAAATTAAGCATATATATATATATATATATTCTTGAGTACTTTTTGCAATCATTTGGTAAAAAATTCATCAACAAATCTTATATGATTAATTTCTCTATTCATTTGGTTAATTATTGTTAAGTTTTTTATTAGTTCACCTACCCCCCCCTCCCCCTCCCCCTCTCTCTATATAATTTTAGTAGCTCAACCTTTGGTTCTCAAAAGAAGTTGATGGTGCAGCTTTTAGAGGAAAGAATTGAAATTGTTCTTGACTAATTATACGCATGCAATAAATTAACCATATAATGTCTACCAAAATTATCCTCAAAAGAACCACATTTTAATTAATTAATTAATTTATTGTCTAAACTAATTTATATGTACAAATTCCTATAAAGTTGTGTCAGCCCTCTTTGAAGCTGCTAATTATTCACGGCATGCCTTGCAAAATTATTAATTATTACTAGTAATAAAAGAGTTTTGTTCTTCTCTATTATGGTGAAACTTAATTTTAGTTTGAACTTAAAGTTAGATTCTTTCAAGTAACGAGGAAATTAAAGTTGCAAATGCACGTGATTATTGTATGTACAACTTACTAATATGATAATAATGTGTGATATATAATTAACCTACCTACGTTACAAAAGTAAGGATATAGGAGAATAGATAGAGGCAAATTAACTACTTTAAATGTTGTATTTTAAAATTCATAATAAGTTGTACATTTTCGAAACCTACGCTACAGTTTTTAACGTTATGAACAGTTTTATTCCTGCGTTTTAAAAAATACTCACTTACTACCCTGTGGTTTAGGACTAAATTAGTTTTGCGACTTATGAAAATAATTTTCAAATTAACGAATATTTAAAAACATTTGTGTCCCGTGTTTTAAAATGCCACAGTTTCACACCATCACATTGTGAGACGTTACTCAAACATGTTATTAATTTTGGAATTTCTTCTTTTAAACACTAAAAAAAACAAAAAAAAATATTCATAATGCAAAACCAAAGAGAGAAAAATGTATTTCACCCTACTCTAAGATCTAACAGTCATTATATATATATAAAAAAAGATCTAACAGTCAAATTTTACGAGCGTCGGTAAGGGTTTAAGGTTCGAATCTCACTTCCTATTAATAAACAAAAACAGAAACGTAGCCCGTCATATATCTTCAGGAAATTTTTTTTGCAACGAATTATACACAATCTAACGTACTACTAAAACAATAACTGCAAACTACTGTATTTCAAGAAATGGAAAAAAATAAAGAAAGTTACAATATTAGGGTGTGGTTATTATTAGGAGTGTCAAACGGGCAGGTTGGACGTGTATTGGACGGGTATTAAATGGGTATTAAGTTAATGGGTAATGGATACCCATTACCCATTCAATTAATGGTCTTAACTCAAATGGGTAATGGGTAGTTATGGTACCCATGGGTACCCATAATACCCATTATACAAAAATGTAAGGCTTATTTAATAATTTATTAATAAATTTTTTAAATTTTTTTTTAATTTCATTTTAATTTTTTTTAACGCGAATTTTAATTTTTTGAATCTATTCTAAAATTTGAAATATTAAATTTTGTACACTTTTATATTTAATCATATGTAAATTTTTTTTCCAAACACAATTTTTAATTTTTTTATATTTATATAAACCCGTGCATGCCCCGATCCGAGGCCCGAAACTGGGCCCGCCCAGAAATCGGTCCAGAACTGGGCCAGAACTGAACCGGCCCAGCCCTAAACCCGAGCCTAAGCCCGAACGAATTTTGAATTAGTATTTAAGTGGATAATTTAAAAATATTATAAAAGAATAAATGGGAGAAAAAAACGTAAAGTAATTGTAGGACACGAAAAATAAATAAGAAAAAAAAAAGTTTGAAGAAAAAAATAAAATGGACCCACTAAAATAAGTGAGTTGTTGGATTTTTGTTTATACTTTTAAGGGTTGTTTTGGATGGGTATTTTTGGTACCCATGATGGGCGGGTTTTAGGGTACCCAATGGACTACCCTAAACCCGCCCATTACATATTTAGCCCAAGCCCACCCAAACCATTATTATTTTAAGTGGGTTTTATTTGGTTAATACCCAATGAATTTAGGCGATTTTTGGGTTAGTGGGTTTTTTTGACACCCCTAGTTATAATTAATATTTGCCCAATTCTACAAAATTTTCCACCACAAGTAGTGCTTCTTATCAAATCAGCTGGATCCAATTCAAAAGGATTCATTCATTCAAAAAAAAAAAAAAAAAAAAAAAAAAGAAAGAAAACAAAGAAAAGTAAAAAAATAATGATGATTAATGAATATCTTGACAATTGCCTAAGCAAACTTTTAATGATTTTATTGTTGACAGCTGCCTTTTCTATGATCCAAAAAAGTCTACTAGACAACTTGAACATGTGTTTGAATTAAGAGAAACATTGAATCATATTGAACTCACTCTTGATTCTGTTTTGATTTTGTTTTTGTTTTTATTTTGTACATTAATTTTTATATAATAATTACTGTAATAATTTTTTTTATTATTCTTAATACACTTGTTTTACTACTCATATATATTTTAATACACTTTTCACATCAAAAATTTGTTTTTCATAAATATATTTTCAAAATCATGATAATGAACACGCAAGTATTTTTAATGAATTTCAGGTAATTCAATTGCAATCATAAGGGAAAAGAAAGTGTGGAAAAACCACACCAAATTATTGCATATCTACTCTTTGGTAGGCTTGGGGAAGAGAGCCAAAAAATTTCAAGCCCTTTTTTGGCTTTGTCAACACCTAAAAGTTTTGACACTCAAATTAACGACAAATCAAGGGCTTGCTTGTTTGTTTGCTCTCATTTGTCTTATTAATGTTGAAATTACGGAGAAATGTGGAATAAGCAGCACATAGAGAAAGTCAAAAAACATTGTTCGAAAAGGTTAGACTTAGACTAACGTGTATTATTTGAAGAGATAAATGGCAAAAATCACTCCTTAACCATTCTACTAAGGGGAAATTGGGGGTTGGAGGCGACCTTAGACCCTCCAATCCCCCTTGTTTGCGCTACTGTCAGAAGTAGCATTCCTTTCTTATTCTAAGCTTGTTAGAGCTTTGAAAGCTTATTTTCTTGTAAGGAGAATTTTTATGGTCATTTTTCAAGAGTAGCTAACTCGTTATATATGTGTTACTCGATGAGGTATTTGTTGGCACATTATTAAGGAAACAAATGAAAAGGTGACTAAAACATCATAAACATCGACTATCCAAGCTAATAATAGAGGCAAGGACAATTTTTCGGATAACTTCCATTAATGAAGAAACAAATTAAGAAAATCACATGTTTTTCTTGTCATTAATCAATAACTAACTCTACCGATAGAAAGACAATCTACTTATGTACTTAAATCAAACGATATTGGCTATTTCAAGAAAAACATTCATTAGTGCTCAAATCTTTTAAGTAAAATTAAGGGCATGTTCGTTTGGAAGTTTGTGCAAACTGTTTTTGTTTTGATTATGAGTTTTAAAAATCTAAACCTTGTTTGACACGAATTCTAAAATTTGTTCTCCAAAACCTGGTTTCAAAAACAGCTTTTTGTTCTAATACCAAAAGCAACTTTTCTCTAAACCTATACCTTGAAAGAGAATGTTGTTTGCTGCATGCTACGTTTTCAAACGATATTTTGAAAAAAGAAAAAATGGTTCGTCGAATTTTTTTGATGAAACATAGTTTTTGAAAACAAAATTTTTCCACTCGTTCATTTGCGTATCTTTGAAAACATATTTTCCAAAACCTTATTTAAAACCATCTAACGAAGATGTGCCATAACTTTGCAAGAATAACACAAAATAATGACAAAATCCCCTTTTCATATCACTGAAATAACCAAATCCCTTCATATACGGTATGCTAGCCATTTAATTATGTTAATTAAGAGGTCCAAAAATATAATCATAAGCCAAATCTTATATTTCATTAATATGTGTTCGATCTTATCAACAACAACATTAGTAATTAGTTTGACGTCAATTAATATATCAAATCGAATCTGCTCTAGCTAAACTAAAGTATGACTTATAATGATGAACCCAATATAGTCAACAGTGGAGAAAATCTCCTTTAAGACTTTTAATACTACTACACACCATTAATTAATTTATTAATTAAAGCTGGAAACATATTTTATAACTAGAAAATGACGTACGTACCCTAGCTAGGATTGTCAAAAGATACATTAAAGGGTAAATTACATTTATCTCCCTCGAGGTTTCTAAAAATTACAATAATATCCTCCTGAGATTTCATGAAACTACCATCACCCCCTGATCGGATGTTTAAAATTTGGCAAGCTTCTATTAGACCGGCGTATATGTTATGAAATATTGTATATCAAATATTTTAAGAGCGAAAGTATCACGTGTTGAACTGTCATATGGTCTAATAGGAGACTTTTTCTAAAATATTTTGCTAAATTATAAAAAGACATGAGCTTTGAGTTTAATATTTGTACTCACAAAGGGCAAATGTAATTTAACCAAACTAGAGAAGGATAATTATTATATTATTACTTGATCTAAGCGGGTGATAATAGCTTCATGAAACCTCGGTGGATGTATCGAGGAAGGTAAGTGTGATTTACCCTGCATTAAAAAAGGTTGCCTTCGCCTAGGATTTAGGCAGAATCTTAATACTACCATCATGCTAAGCACATGCATTTCTGTTTCTTTTTCTACTGGACAATGCCCAATACAATAAATATTACATTATTACTCGACTTCCTTAATCATCTATATATTGCTTTTTATAATTCAATTTGATTCTGCTCGATTCCTCTTTAAACAATTTCAAAGTACAATCAGTACCAAATTCAAAAACTTCATTTTAAATTTTTTTGGAGGGATCCAATATATATCTAAACTTTTTATTGACAGTTAAATACATTTTAAAAAAATTTAATAAAAAAATTACACTAATAATAAATAAGAGTGTAGGAGAAGGTTGGAGGAGTCTGGGGACCACCCCACACTCCTCGGCTCCGCCCCTGAGTACAACCACTTATGAATGATAAGGTGCCACTAATGGACCCCCACATATGTGAGAGGAGACATATGAAGGGACACCGTAATTGGGATATAGGATTTCAACCCCTATATGATACTACAAAACTTCTTATATGAACCGAAAGAAAAGTACTTGTTTTGTTTGTCTTGAAAAAAAAATAAAAATACTTGTCCTTAAATTAAAGGAATGAATGGTGCTCATGATTTGATTCTTTGTCATAGTTCAAATTTATAAACTTTACCAGTAAATTTTTTACAGAAATTTAGTTGAGTTTGAAAAAGATCTCTTATGAATTATGGCGAATTACAACTATCTTCCTAAATTTATTTTAGGTATAATTACGATTCATCTATATATGCTGTATTAAAAAAATACAAATAGTTCTTTGGACTCACCATGCGGCAAATTCAAAATCGACAAAATGCAAATAACTCCCTGCTGTTTTGATTTCGCTTTTTAAATACCTTCCAGGATTTATTTTTTATTTTTATAATTTTTTTGTCCTTTACAACTTTTACGATTTTGATTTTGTCGTCCGGTGAAATTCTTTGTATTTTCTAAAGCAGTAGAAATGGGTTCGTAGTTTTACCCAAAGTTGAGAAATGTAAATGCAGTTCGCCCTATGTATTAGAATATGTTGGAAACGTTTTCAAAGTAACAGAAGTTAAAATTTAGTCATTGTATAATATATACTCTCTTTAATCTTATCTTATTAAAAGAGAGTTAGATTTATATTTTAATTTTGTTGAGAGTTTTGTTTTGACTTTTTCATCTTATATACCCTAAATAACATAATTATATGTTGGTTCATAATTAATAATTAAAAATAAGTAAAAAAAAAAAATAGTAATAAATTACTCATTTAAGTATTATTAATAATAAAGATAGTGAAATAAAATAGTGATTGATGGGTCGGTTATAAAAATACAATATTATCTAATAACAACATAGTAATGATGATAATGTGTGGATGGTACTTTTGTCTTTTTATAATCGTCGCATCACTCCGAAAATATTGTATTTTTTTAATTTATAAAAAGCTGTACTTTTTAAAAACTGAATTGGCATAGGAACGAGGGTGTGATTTAGTTGTAACATTATTATCCATGCATAATGAGTTTTAGTGGGATAAAATTTTCAAAAAAAACTTGTCTTTTAAACTTTAACATTAATTGATTTGCTTTTAAATTAATTGAATCCTATAGATTATGAGAGACGGTGAGGAAAACACTCTAAATTCGAACCTAAAGCCATAGACAAATAGGTCGATTACTACGTTGGATAAATCGACTAATAAGATTTATGTCTGAATATAATTGAGCATGAATCCTAGAAATTAAACTAGCTGATTATTTCCAGGCAGTATGAAATATGATATTGAGGAATCGAGCTGCGGTTCATGATTAATCGATCACAAATGAACTCATTGTAAAAGTTGTGAGCTCGAACCTTACCCAAAACAAAAGAAAGGAAAAGAAAGGGAAATTGAAGGATGGGACGGGTCTTATACAAAAAAATGAAATTGAAACAGCTCAACATATTAGTTTTTTTTTTTTTTTTTCCTTTTTTCTTGTTGAGAAGACCTAATAACGTTATACTCATTGTTTTTAGGTTAGTTCTGATTGTACCTCTCAATTTCAAAAATACATTTTTCACCTACATGTTATCGTAATATGATATTGTATTCATATATATATATATATTGATAAACGTATCGTTTCACGGTAAGCAACGACAATACAATTATTCTAATAGTAGTACATATAATTTGAAAATAAAAAGGACAAAGTCCAAACTATCCCATGCAATACGGTAAAAAAAAAAAAAAGGAAGAAATTAACCCTAAGAAAAAAGACCAGCAGTGAGGACAAAAAAATGCATTATTTTTTTGTGGGTTTGGCCAGAAACCATAAAAGGGACACGTTTGGTGGAGCTCATTGAAACTGATCCATAACAAGTTTTGAGCATCTTATGAACCGTCAAGAGAAGAGAAGTGCCTTTTCTTCTTCCTTTGAAAATCAACAACATTAATTTCTCCAATCTTTGAAGACAATGATTTTTTACCTACCTTTGTCTAACGTTATACCATTATCACCATCCCATACTTGTTGTCTATTTTGTGTTTTTCCCCCAACTATAGTGGACAACAACCACCATCCAAATTATATTATATATCAGTCATATTTCGTTATTGTATTCAGTGAAAACGCCCTACTTATTGAAGTATAAAATGTACGTCTTTATCTTCATACAATTTCTTATTTTCATATCATAGTGTGAAATTTAGTAACATCAAAAAAACCTAACTCATCTTAGTCCTAATCGACCTTCATATATTTATTTATCCCTAGCTAATTATATCACTTTCAAGAATATTGCCTGAAAGCTCATCTCAATTCTCAATCGATCTCAAAATCAAGTCAAATATAATGGGTATCTTATAAAATAAAATAAAAACCCTTAAAATGTATTTAAATTACTAAATAGATTCCACACACACACACACATATATATATATAGCTTGATAAATTAAACTACTAGTTAATAAATCATTAGCCAAATAATCTTATACTCCCTCGATTCCAATGGTATAATTATTTATAAATCAGAAGGTACAACTTCAAAATGAACTCTTTTAATCGATTAAAATTTTGACAAACCAAATTCAAAAAAGCATATGTTGTGTACATCATTATATCTTTATTAATGGTTTTCTTTATTTATTTAACATTTCATGATTTGTGTGCAGTCAAATAATTCCTCCGTCATATTAAAAGTATATATTCATTTGATAATTTGGACAAATCTAAACCGATATTTTGGTGATTTAATAATGTAGAGTACATATTAACTATGCGTATACGTTTTAAATACTAGTACAATTATTAAGCTAAACTCATGATTCTGAGCAATATTAATAAATCCAAATATTGCTTAACAATTATGATAAAAGATTTAGTGGGATCAGAGGTGGACCATCATTCTTCAATATTTAAACTCTAATCCCGCGTCCAAATAGTATATGCTTTTCCTTCCTTTACATCAAAACAAATTTTTTATTTAAATTGTCATAAATAAAAAATTGAATATGCCAATATTATATAATTAAATTTTGGCTTCAGATCGAGATCTTCTCGTTACTGCATGTAACCATTTCAGTAACAACTAGTAAAATTTTATTTACACTTTCATTTATAACTAATTAATTAAAAAGCGTAGAAAAGAAATGTATTTCCTTCATTTCTTATAAAAGAGAGACAAGAAAGAAGATTAGAGAATATAGAAGTTCGAGTTTGAAAGGAAAAGAGAAAATGAAAGGGAGGCAGGCATACATGAGCTAACTCATTTTATATGTATATATAATTAGCTAAATGTATTAATTTTTGAGTATCATTTTTCAAGTAAAAATAGAATCAAAACTTTAAAGTCACCTAACAAAAATCCAACTTTGCATGGCTGTAAATTATTATCAAACATACTAGTAGAGCAAATTTCATCAAATAACGTTCCACCCTTAAAATTTCCATCGTCACTACATTATGTCGTAATCGAATGTAATGTTCTTACGTTATATACATGATAATGTAAAACCACACAACCGTTACATTGAACCAATCTTATCACGAAATCCCACCTCTCCGAATATTTAATTCTAGAAAGCAAACAATTTATATATTCCTTGAAAAAAACAGTGGGGGAATGCCTTAATCATTTCTCTCCAGCTTTATAACCATTGGGCATTATATCCTCAAAAGAACTCTGTGTGTGTGTGTATGTGTTTTTTATTTTCTTTTTTTAGAAAAATATTTTTATATTTTGTCTCTTTTGGATTTTGTGAATCCTATACTATAAATCTCCTGTTAATCCATTCTACCCATCATGTCTTTCCTCCCTTTTTGTCCCTTTTTCTTATTCTTAAACATTTTTATGCTTTCTTGACACACACACACACTCGCACACAGTCCACCAAAAAAACACACTCTGAGAGCGGCCATGGGAGGAAGAGAGCTCTGCCGGCATGGAGTTTGGAAGCCATGGAAGAATCTCGCAAAAGGGTTCGACGATTCGTTCTCAAAATCCAAGCTTGGCAAATTCTTCAAGGTGGAAGCCCGGAAGACCACTTTCTCCCGGGAGCTCCGGGCGGCCACCGCCACTTTTCTCACCATGGCGTACATCATCAGCGTCAATGCCACCATTCTCTCGGAGTCCGGTTGCACCTGCTCCGCCGCGGACTGCACCGTCCCGGTAGGCCAGACGGCGGCGGCGCCCGACTGCGTTCTGAAGCCGAACCCCGGTTACGAGAGTTGCCTGGCCCGAGTGAAAAGCGATCTCGTCGTGGCGACCGCCTTGTCGTCCATGATTGGATCTTTCGCTATGGGCTTTCTGGCCAATCTTCCATTGGCGTTGGCCCCCGGGATGGGGCCCAATGCTTACTTGGCTTTTACGTTGGTGGGCTTTCATGGGACGGGTCGAATCTCGTACCAAACCGCCATGGCCATAGTTTTACTCGAAGGTTGCGCGTTTCTAGCCATTGCTGTTCTCGGGCTTCGAGCGAGGCTGGCACGGTTGATCCCACACCCTGTCCGTTTGGCTTGCGCCGCGGGTATTGGGCTTTTCATAGCCTTCGTCGGGTTACAATCTAGCCAGGGTGTGGGCCTCGTGGGCCCTGACCCGAACACGTTGCTAACAACGACGGCCTGCTCACGTACCGACCCGGTCACCGGGGCCTGCACCGGAGGGCAAATGAGAAGCCCAACTTTCTGGCTGGGCTTCGTGGGCTTCATAATCACTAGCTATGGACTAATGAAAAACATCAAGGGAAGTATGATCTATGGCATACTTTTTGTCACATTGATTTCTTGGATTAGGGGAACAAATGCCACATTTTTCCCCAACACCCCACTTGGTGACACAAAGTATCACTATTTTAAAAAAGTAGTGGATTTTCACAACATCAAGTCCATAGTGGGAGCCATTAGCTTCACAAATTTCAACAAGAGTGAAGTGTGGATAGCTTTAGTGACACTTTTGTATGTAGATGTGTTAGCCACAACAGGGACATTGTACACTTTGGCAGAAGTGGGAGGATTTGTTGATGAAGAAGGTGAATTTGAAGGGGAATACATGGCCTACATGGTTGATGCTGGTGCCACCATTGTTGGATCAGCTCTTGGAGTCTCACCAATTGCAACATACATAGAATCATCAGCAGGGTTGAAGGAAGGAGGAAGAACAGGGCTGACAGCCATTTTTGTGGGGTTTTACTTTGCAATTTCAGTTTTTTTCACCCCTTTGCTCACAAGCGTGCCACCATGGGCAATTGGTCCATCTCTGGTTATGGTTGGTGTTTTGATGGTGAAAGTTGTGAAGGATATAGACTGGGACAACATTAAGGAGGCAGTGCCAGCTTTTGCCACCATGATTCTCATGCCTCTTACTTATTCCATATCAAATGGGGTCATTGCTGGGGTTGGGTTGTACATTGTGCTTGGATTGTGGGACTGTGTTGTGGGGTGGATCAGGTGGTTCATCAAGATGAGAAGAATGGTGGTGGAGGAACAGAACCAAGTTTCTGCAGCAGCTGCTGCTACTGCTACCGCAGAACAAAGTCAAAATGTTGAGGTAGTTTGAAAAGAATGAAAAATATGTAAGATGTTAAATTAATAGGAAGTTTTAGGCATAAACTCCCTGTGCAGATCACCATCTTTGTTTGTTGAGTAGATTAGAAGTAGATTTTGTTTGATCATGTGGTGATCTTTCAAGGGAGTTTTTGCATTTTCTTTGTCTATGTGTTTGGATTTGAATCAGAATTAGAATTACTATGATTTTTTGTTTTGTTACAATTACTATGAGGTTTAGACTTACAAATTGGTTTGTTTGGTTTTGTGATAATTACAAACACCTCTTACTCATTTTTTTAGTAACAAAAAAGTCCCTGTAGTTTATGTTTATTTTCTTGAGTAACGGAATTGATTTGTAATTATTTAAACTAGGGGGAAGAATCAGTCAATTTTAGAAATCATAAGAACTAATTTATAATTTGATTAAACATTAGGCAGGTAAATGTAATTTGCCCATATACACATATATTTGAAATTCTACCCGAACACTTTTGTTTTTAAACTTTGAGGACCCAATCAATTTCAATTTGACCAAAAACTCCATTACTAACATAAATACCAAGAGAAATTTTGCTCTTAAAATCATTCTAATGTGAATGCAGTTTGATCTTCAAAATCTATGTTAGATCAAGATTACCCAAGTCATGAAAAGTAGGAATGCTTTGAATATCGCAACAAATGCAGGCAGAATGAAGTTAGAGAGAGACACAATAAGTTTAACAAAAACAAATTGCATTAAGTTATTAATATTGTGTTAAGAAATTAAAAAATTTCAGAAAACACATACATATAAAGGAGTTTTTTTTTTAATTATTATTTTTTATTTTAGATGAATGACTTTTTTTTTTTTTTTAAAAATTTTAGAGGAATTATTCTCTATTTTAAGTAATATTCCCTCCATTCTATTAAAAGGGTCCATATTGACTTAGGTACAACTTACTATGAATGTCAAGGTATACTAGTTAAAATAAGTATTTTGTCACCATAGATTCCATTTATATCCTTACTTTTTAAGTAAGGACTAATTGTATACCACAAATAATTGTATTAGTAAGGGTAGGAGGTGTAAAAAAAAATTAAAAGTGGACTCTTCTAATAGAATAAAAAATATTTATCAAAGTTGGTCATTCTAATGAAACGGAGAAAGTACACTATATATCAGATATTATACGCGATAAGTGATAAACTATATATTATTGTAGAAATAAGCGATACATCAACAGTTAAATACGATACATCATATGCTCTAAAAGGTATGCGATGCATAAGAGGCTACAAAGGAAAACTACTTTATAAATATATATATAAAATCTTTCATTGAAAGGTCTTACTTCACTCCAACTTACAAGGCTAACTTTCAAATAGAAAGTGTAAGGAACTAGATGAAAACTGGTCTAGTAAGTATTCTTCCTCCTGACGACGGGTCACTCACGCACTACCCTTAGTTTCCCGAGCAGTTGGCCCCGAATCTCTTGCTTTTCCGGTCGTAGCCCGGTGAACAATGGTGCTTGCTCTGTTAGAGATGCCTGTCCGAGAGAACCGCTCAGTATGCCATACATACAATACTTCATAATATACATACGATATTTTTTAAAGATAAAATTGATACTCACGTCTTTATTAAAAAATATTGCATGTTTCAACAAAAGTAAATAAAATAATAGTTGCACGTTGGACTCTCTGACAAATTGGATAAAGTTTTTGCCAATTTTATAATAAGTTTAGTAATAAAATATTCGGCTCAATTCTAAGTTTCTTTTTTTTTTTTTGGAAAGGTAAAACATTTATATTAATAATACTGGAAATAGTCCAGCGACAATTTGAGATACAACCAAATTCCTATTCCCCACAAATTGGTCCCAAAAACAAACTTCTTGCCCATTCTTCCCGGACCCAGCATTCTCCAAACCAATTTCCTCACATTCTCCAAACCAAAACAACACCCAACGCCCATGAAATAGCCGCAGAACAGCAGCCACCTTCCACCAGCAAAACAGCCGCCACCTTTCATCGGCAAGATAGCCGATTCCACCTTTCTCTCCCACCGCGTTGCCACCAACGTCACAGCCATATGCAACTCCAGTCTTCACCTTCCTCTTCTTCTCCAAAAAAAACTCTCCAAAAAAGAGGCCAATAAACCTTACAAATAAGGGATAAACCCTTAGAAGAAGGAAACAAAACTTAACCTAAAGAAAACAAAACAGAAAATAAAACAAACAAATGAAGAAAACAGAAGAAAAAAACAAAATATTCAAAGGTTCATTCCCCCCTTCTCCCGAAGAAGAGAAGGGGGGAAGAAGAAAAGTGAGGCGGCGGCTAGGGTTTTTAGAGAGAAGGGGGAGAAGAGAAGTGGAAAAAGTAGTTACTTAGTGATTCTCCACTCAATTCTAAGTTTCTAACTATACTTGCTAGATTTTGATAATTTATCCCAATAGTCTCGGGCTTGATGAAATACGAACGAAAAGGGAAGAACTAAATATATTTGCTCTGGTTATAATTTTTTTAAGTTCATTAAGATTTTTATTGGTTGGAAGTTCGAGTTATCTTGGAGGAAGAAGTTGAATATCTTCTTTTCGGGGGCCAAGTATTTTGTGTGTGTGTGTTTCTTTTTTTTTCTTCTTCTTTCTCCAATGGTGATAGTGAAATATGTTGTGCGGAAACAGTTCTAAGTTGGTACTTGGTTTTTGTGGCAGTGCTTTCTCATCTAATGTCTAATCTTTTTATTTATTACGTCTAATATGTTTAATTCGGACATGATTATGCTTCAAAACTTCTATTCTAAGAGTTCTGCTTAGTGCTAGTTACCATAAAAGAATAATAATAATGTTTCCTTTGCTTTGTGAACATCTTTTGCTTCGCCTCATACAAACAAATTCTTTTTGAATCGCTGACTATTACATTATCATGTCTATTACAAGTGGATGTTCGTCATGCGTTACAATCGTTTGAGCACTGACTCGTTTTTACCTTACACAGATTCAGTATTCTTCTTATTGTGGGTTTTGAAGGTTTGTTTCAATTCTTATAATAGGAAGCTGCCCAACCCTCCATATCCCTCTGGAACCCCAGTTTCATTTGGCTGCAGAACTTGCGGCTCACTAGACAAGAGGTTTGGCGGTTTCATCAGGTACCATTTATCTGTTCAAGTTCAGGCGCTCGTAGAGACGTTATTAGTAACTCCTAAATGGATGCACAAACCCCCTAAGAAGATTACTATCTTTACAATGAAAATAGTTTTATCTTGTGGTGATCTTTCAAAGGAGTTTTTGCCTTTCCTTTTGTCATGTGTTTCAATTTCAATTACTACAATTTTTGCCTTTGCAAAACAAGAGAGGGCCTTTCCTTATTCTTAAATTCTTTCTATGGAAATTTGATACTTTCATTTATCACCATAACTTTTTTCAAGAATCCATAAACAACACAATCTACTTTTTTTTTTTTTTCTTCTAGATTGTGAACATCTCGTTATTTGCTGTAAAAATTCCCTAAAATTTTCCGACTCGAATAGTATCTAGTCATTTTCAAACTAGATTTAAGTTAAGTTGAGCAAAGACAAAGATGGCTATATCATACACATGATATGCACAGACAGTAGTTCCAAACAGAATTGCATAAGCCTAAAACATGGCATTCTGAATTTGCATAAGCACTTATACCCTATTTTTTCATACTTCAAACCTTGTTCATTCATCTGTCAGCAATAAGCAACTATAAAAGTTCATATCCAAACAAATCCGCTTACAGAAGTTCAAATGGTTGCTGTATCAAAAACAAAAGTTTATGAAAGTAATTTGATACATCTGTTCAATGAGGCCAAATGAAGAACGTTTTTGTTTTTATCATAAAAGCAAAAGAAAGGTCGGAAAAATGGCGCCTGTCACTCCTCCCGGCGAAGGTATGTAATGCTATATATGAACTGGGATCTAGCTTCAAATTTGAAAGCATACATATCTCCTGGCCGACTGTGATATCTCCGGCTCAACCTGGCCCAGTCGCACAACAAAACAGGCGAACCTGATCTCTCATCATAGAGGGCTGGCCACATCCTTCCCTTCGAACTTTTAAGCACAATAGCCTTACAATTCACTTTCGACCCTGTGAATGAAACTGATGGTAATCTTGACGGCAGAACCTACAATTGCAAGAAGAAATAAGATGAATGTATTCTGGGACAGTTTTCCCGGGTTCTATGCAGAGTGTGTGTGTACAAGGCATCAATCGATGCAGATGGTATAAAATGGTGCTTTCATTATGCATTAGTTCAATTGAGGTGTCTTCTGTATAGTACGTACATTGCCCACATTGAGCTCCAAATACCAAAAAGTTTCTTCAGGAAACAAAGATTCTTCTTTTCACTACACACGTTTTTTTTTTTATATATATATTCTTCTAACTGGTTCCTTGGTAGGGGCTTGAATTTCCATTTCACTCACAAAATTTATTTGAATTATGAAACTGAATGAGAAATCATCATCTGAGAAACTTGCCAATAACAAAGAAACTATTTGACAATCCAAAAACTAAAAACAGTTTGGTTCGTAATTTGGTCAAAACCATGAATGAGGTAAATGTAATTTATTCTTATCATAACTGAAACACATTACAGCAGGCAAAAGCAAGAAAATATACATATGGTACTAAAACATCAGGCAAGGAAATGATTGAGAATGAAGGGAAATCTTTCATGGCCATCCGTTTAACGCAAAGATGAGTAAATAAATTACCATAAAGCTATCTCATCAAAAGCTAGTTAGGAATATTAATGTCATGGAGGATGAAATGAAAGCTGCAAAAACTAACATGGTTCGGTACCTAGTTGATCTTCCTCTTGGGAGAAAAGCTGAGAACAATTGGGTTCTCGAAAATCAAAAACTAGGCTAATGGTTCCATTAAAAGGTACAAGGCTCAACTTGTGGTCAAAAGACTCACACATTTCAAATATGGCAAACAGAAGGCCAAATATCCAGGTTTCAGATAACCACCTTACGACATCCCAAATTTTCCCTAAGTTGCAAAAAACCAGTCATTCAGATTAAGAACCAACTACAATTCAATAAGGCTTAATCCATCCCATGTGAACTTTCTCCATTGGGAACATAAGGATGCAATGTAAGAAAACTGCAAAAAGTTAGATTACAGATTGAGCAAAAAACAAACACTTACTTTCACATAATAGAACGATGTGTTAATTGCAAGTTTGTACAGGAAATTTACCATAACTCTCAAAGTTTACAATAAATGAATCTCAAACACCTACCAAACGTTGTCCATCTGTCGGAGCCAAGCAAGTCACAGTGCCATCTGATGAGGGCACATCAAGTGGCTCAAGCTTCACTCGTTTGCAGTCAGTGACTCCATGCGGTCGCGACTCCAAGTCTGCAAGTGGACACATGGATTGGTAAGTTATTGGTAAGCGAAACTAGTGGTAAGTAGTTTAGCAACTGATCCAATCAAGTTATCAGCTGAAAACTGAATTAAATAAGAAAGATACCTCTTCTACTCTTTGCATGACCATGCACTGGCTCACTTCCTTCTCGTGGCTCTTTTTTCACTGTTTTCTTTACACCACCTGCTCAAATAGCATGAAATAAATGCACCAGAAAAATAAAGCCAAATTCTATCTGTTGAATAATAAAACAAAGTAACAAGTCTTATGCACGCAATAAAGGGAAAATTGATAAAGACTTCCAAGGCTACTCACTTCTTTTCCTCTTTGCATGTGCACACGTGGATAAAAAGTAATGAAGCTAGAGATACCAAAGTGACTTGGTATGTGATTTAGTAACTGATCCAATCAAGGTATCAGCAGAAAAATTAATTAAATGAGAAAGATACCTCTTTTCCTCTTTGCATGCCTATTAGGAGTTTTTGCAACACTTTACTTTAATGATGACGATGATAGAAGTATAAAATGATGGTCACAAAGTATTAGGACTTTTTGCGGCACTTTAAGGACAAAGAGCATAGAATTATAGAAGTATAACATGAAGAAAAAGTGGGAATAGATGTAGGCGTGTAACTTGTTTGGCTGTATTAGATCTAGGTGTAAAAATGAATTCCTAATAAAGACTCAGATTCAATTACTTATGACCAGACTATATTGCACAGCATTTCTACCATACATATAAATAAAAGATAGCCTCCTTGAATTCAAAACTTATCTGCAAATATTCTTTGTGTGGAAAAAGAAAATCATTTCCAAAACAACATTAAGATCTGTCAATGTTGGCGAGGATTGCCAGGTTAGGTCCTGGCTAAATCCATTTACTGGCATAGGAGGGGAAGAAACCATAGGGGTTAGGGAATGTCACAACATCAAGATAGATAGATAGAGAGGTAAAGAGAGAAACTGAGCAATTAGAAGTTTGCTTAATGTCAAATCTTAAGGAAAGTAAGAGCAAGAGATATAAAAAGAAAGAGTGGAGAAACCTAATTGGCTGACTCTAACAGCTTATTCACTAATGAAGATTATTAACATATGGCAATGAAACTTTTGGACATTGTAGAGTCTACAAATAACATTTGCCAACATTTGTAATAGCTCTCAACAAAGGAGCCATTCCACTAAGAGCGAAACATGCGTGGAAACTCAGCAAACATTTAAAAGCCTGAACATCTAAACATTAATAGGACTCTCAACAAAACATAAAGCCTTGAATAGAAAGAGGCACTACTCAATAAGTACCTGAGAGGCACGGAAAAGAAAGATGAAAATTGTAGGAAGAAAGTGTGAACCAATAAGTAACACTAATAAACTAATGCTTGAGAACAGAAATAAATGAAGAACCATCAGACTTGTACGCACCAGTAGATTTATGGCAACTATTCTTCAAGAAAGCGCCTTCACTAGCATTTGCGGAGTTCTGGTCATAGCCTAAAATGTAATAAATTAGATTTATAGTAATGGAAACAAGCAAAATGAACACAACTTGAAAGGGGAAAAACATAATTGTGAAAGGGTTTATGAGGTTATTAGTGAGTGATTCTCTGCGGCTGTGACTCTAAGTCTGCATGTGGACACATGGATTTGAAGTAACGAAGCTAGAGATACCAAAGTGAATTGATAAGTAACTTAGTAACTGATCCAATCAAGTTATCAGCTGAAAATTCAATCAAATAAGAAAGATACCCCGTTTCCTCTTTCCATGACCCTGAGTTGGGTCACTTCTCTCTTCTCGCTCTTTTATCACCATTCTATCTGTTAAATAATAAAACAAGTCTTACACACAAAATAAAGGGAAAAATGGTACAGAGTTCCAAGGCTACTCACAACTTTTCCTCTATGCATGTGGACACGTGGATTTAAAGTAATGAAGCTAGAGATAGAGTGACTTGGAATGAGATTAGTAACTGATAAAATCAAGGTATCAGCTGAAAAGTGAACTAAATAAGAAAAAATACCTCTTTTCCTCTTTGCATGTGCTTGCTTACTAATCTCTCGTTGGTCTTTTTCCTCCCTTTTCTTAAGATCACCTGCTCGTGTGGCACAAAATAAATGAACGGGAAAGGTAAAGCCATTATATCAGTTAAATAAGAAAAGAAAAAGTAACAAGTCTTATGCACACAACAAAATAGATAGATAGGTAAAGAGAAAAACTGAGCAATCAGATGTTTGCTTAATTTCAAATATTAAGGGAAATAAGAGCAAAAAATATAAAAAGATGAGGGAGAAACCAGATTGGCTGACTCAAACAGCCTAATTACTAATGAAGATGACTTAAATATGGCAATGACACTATGAGACATTGTGGAGTAGGAGTAGATATAACATCTGCCAACATTTGTAATAACTTGCAGTTAAGGAGCCATTACACAAAGAGCCAAACAAACATGGAAACTCAAAAAACATTTAAAAGCCAGAACATCTCAACATTAATAGTACCCTCAACAAAATCAGAGAGCCTTGTATAGAAAGGGTTGCTACTCAATTAGCTCCTGAGGGTTACGGATGAGAAAGATGAAAATTGTAGGATGAAAGTGGTGCACCCAGAAGAAACACTAATAAAATAATGCTTGAGCACTGAAATAGATGAAGCCCTATCAGACTTGTACATACCAGTAGATTTCTGGCCCCTATTCTTCAAGATGGTGGCTTCATTAGCAGTTGGAGGATTCCGTTCATCACCTAAAATGTAATAAATTAGATTTATAGGAATGGAAACAAGCAAATTGATACAACATGAATGGGAAAAAACATAAATGTCCAAGGATTTATGATACAAGAAAGAAAGTGACAGCAGCCAACTGTAGTTCCTATTGTGCCTCTCAGCACTTTGGAAACAGATGCACACTTTTGGCATCCCATCACCATTTGTATCAGATTCCGCCCATGAAGGGCCCAAGCAAAAGAGAATTTCAGAATACAGCCAAGAGATTGCTTTTACCTCCAGAATCTTGAGTTCTATATGTGGTTGATGGCTCAGCTTCTGCTTCAGGAGCAACTGAGGTGCTCGAACACATTCTCTTCATTGCATCCTCGTTCTCTTCAGGAACAACTGGCTGATGTTTGCACTGACTTCTTCTAGATGAGGTGATGCAGCTTTTTTCACACCCATCTCTTCCATATACTTGAACCACAAAGTGCGATCCCTTGATGTAGTTAAACACCAACATGTCTCTCTTGGTCAACTTATGATCTGCTGCAAAATCTTCCCAACCCATCTGGAAAGCATGTCCTTGATGAAAAGATGACAATGTGACTGTCCATCTCTCACCATTTGCATTTTCCAGCTCAGTTTCTCTACCTACCAATTCTGTCACAGTTGCAGCAAATGTGGGAGGCACTAACTGTGAAAAAAAAAAAAAGAAAAGAAGAAAAATTAGAAAATTGGGGAAGCCACCTGAAAAAGTATGCATAATCCAAATAGATCAGACAGGAAGAGGACTGAAACCCAATGCTGTTAATGTAATAAGAAAAGGTTCACATAATAGATCTAAATTAACTGAAACAAATAGTAGTCTTCATATTCTGCCAAAATCTGTTAGGTCAAAGAGTTAAAACATTCAATTTTATCATGAACCACTGAAACTTGAGAATGAAGATCCCAAGCTTCAGCTCAGGAAACATGAACAAAAAGGACAACTGTATATAGGTAATGCTCCTAGTCAACAAACAAGCAGTATCATTTCAGTCAACAGGTGGCAAAAAAGGACAACATATTATACCATTACTTGTTTACTTCATCCGCGTCTCAGGATATGAATTTTCATTCACACTTAACAGTTAGGTTAGACCAAACAAATTCATCACCAATAGAAAATTGAATTTTGCGATCTGATAGTCTCATGCTCATTTGGGAGACTTGAGTAAGAAAACACAGTTATCAATGTTTACTCCAGCAACGTGATCTGCCATACCAATTCATCACAGCCACACTTTCTAATTAACTTCACAGAGAATAAGGTCTCCAAACAAAATTTTTCCTCCAACACACTTTTTTGCTCCCTCCAAATAAACTATTCAACAAGAAAAAAAAAAGAAGCTCCCTCCAGAATTTTCATACATCCCAAGAAAGACATTCCCAAAAATAGCATAACCAAGCAAAGATAATACCAAACAGAGGTTCCACTAGGCACCAATAGAAGGACATGCATAGAGACCTGCGAAAAATATTGTGTCAACAAACTAGTTCACATAACATTAGAATGTTACCTATGTGAAAGCTAAAACTACAACATCTGGCAGTTCAATCTATAGTCACAAAGAAAAGGGGGAAAACAACACAAACACACATACGAATGCAAATTCTTCAACTTTAGGCAATACACAATCTATTATCTAATACCAGAAATTTTTTCCAGTCCTTCCCACGCAGGATTGTGGAGAAACGAGACACAATGGGATACAGATCCCTTTTGTTCCCATGAAGCGAGGCGCAGACTGCGGCACATTCAGCACATGCCCGGAGCTCAGCGCCGTTCCCTTCCCTGCACAACCGAAACAGCTCGACTCAGAGAAAAGAACTAAAAAAACAACATTGGTATATCAGGAAGAGCTCAATTTGAGGTTTTCAGCATGAATCATCAAAACAAAGGTAAGTCGAACAGTTTGTATCTGATTTGGGGAAATTTTTAAGAGATTTTTAAAGCAAATCACCATGGATGGATCCATGCCTTACCTTTTCCTGTTTTCCGCTGATTTTGATGGTGGCGACCTCATCGTCTTCCCGCTGCTCCCTCCCTCCTCCCTCTCCATCAATCCCTAACACTCTAACCCGCAATTCAGCAACCCTGCGATGCAGAAAATGGCAGAAAAATTAAAAATGCAGCAGAAAATGGAGGGAAATCATTCCATACCTTACCTTACCTCAATCCAAATCCGAAGCGATCAACTGAAGAACTGAAAATTGAATTACTGCAGAAGAACTGAAGAAGTAAGAATCGCTGGGGCGGAAGCTTTGGGTCAGAAACACTGAATCACACACAGTCACAAACGAAAACAAAAGTTTTGAAACTGAAAACAACGAGCGCGCGTTACACTTTAGCAATGTAACGGATGTCATTTAAGCTTATTTATATTTTGCCCCCTTATATTTTAATGTTCTTCGAGTTTTGCCTTCTCAATTTACAAATTAGTTTTTTTGCCCCCTTGACCATTGGTCAATGCACTTAAGAATAATGTCTCTCATGCCCTTTACCTTTATTTGTATAGTCCTGGGGGACAAAAACATGATTGCTCTCTCCTTTGTTTTTTCTTCCTTCTTTTTAAATTTTAACTTTGTTTCGGAAGGGTATTTTGGGCAAATTAATTTTTCCAGTTTATTCTAAAGATATTTTTTAGTTATAATATGAAGGGGTGGCATTAGACTCTCTTAACCTCTTTGTAAATTGGTCAAAGGGTGATAACGAACCTATTTCTTGCAAAAGTCAAAGAACATTAAGAACAAAAAATAATTAAAGCTATTATTATTTATTTCTTGCAAAAGTCAAAGAACATTAATAACTCCATAAATTATTTAATTTTATTTTATTTTTGAAAGGGATAAATTAGTATCTATATTAGAGAAAAAGTACTTTTAAAAACTAACAAAAGAGACAGTAAAGAAATTATCAAAGGCACAAAAGATAATTAGTTTGGTTACAAAAACAGAAAAAAGGCTAGAAATGATATTTCTAATGTATAATAATTGGAGTTTGATCTTCAAAATACTGTATATATTATTAGGCCAAGATTACCCCAAACGAATCATAACTTTATTTTGGTAACTGCCTGTTCAATTATGATATGCTTCAATCTAATAAGTTTAGTTCCAAATTCTTATTTATTCTTTAGAACAAATTTTGATTTAGAAAATAAAAATGGAATTTTCATTAATTATGATTCTGAATATTTGACCCCCACCTACAGCAATCTTAGCACTTGGGCCCGGTAGATAAGTTCAGATATTTCATTCAAATAATCCTACAAACAGGTCGAATTACTCTTAAATACGTACAAATATTGCAGGAAATAATGAGCCTATAACTCAAAAACTAATGACATATTACCCAATAAACATTCCGACAGATGCACCATTTGGGCAACTAATTCACTGTTTTAATGCTAAAACTGAAGATAAAACTCCCTAGTAGCAACTAACCAATAAATGTTGGTTTAAAGCTAAAACTGAAGATAAATTTCCCTAGTAGCAACTAAACAATATTTTAGCACATATAAAATATGGCCACTAACTGCTGAATCGAACATTTTTTTTCAAAATGGACGTAATTCTAAATTCACTGCGCACGAACTACATCTCACACTCCTGTCGGGTATCCCGCAGGCTATGAAATCCGTCTCTCAACCGGTGTAAGTCTATCTTCCACAATGTCTTTCTTTTTCTTCACCTTCATCTTCTTCCTTTACTTTTTTCCACAACAGATATGAAGTTGAAAACTTCAAAAGTGAAATAAAAACAACACTCCACAAATGGTGACCAGACACTCTCATAAAGAAAGACACAACACTCTCATGAAAAAGAGACAAGCACTTCCATTGAGGAAGATAAAACAAAATAAGAACGCTAAACCACAAGAAGAAAATTTTCAGACTTGAAGAAGAGAATAGTGGTGGGTGTTTGTGAGTCGAGAGAGAAATGGATGAGGAGAGAATAAATATGACGTTGTATATACATGTTACCCCCCCCCCCCCCCCCCCCCCCCCCCCCCCCCCCCCCCCCGCATGAAAACTAGTTGAATATGGCTCTACACAGGAGAATTTTTTCCATAAAAAATGTAAAAAAAGGCCGAAATTCCAGAAATAGGGAAGTTTTTATGGAAATTCCGGAAATCATGAAAGCGCAGGTGGGAACCTCGCTTTCAGTGGAAAAACCATCTCGTCTGCAGTTGTGAAGAAAGCGACGTTGCGAAACTCGCTTTCTTCGGAAATCGGGTGAAAACTTCGCTTTCTGAGGAAAATTTTTTTTTCCTCATTTCCTGAAGAAAGCGAGGTTGCGAAACTCGCTTTCGTCGGAAATCGGGTGAAGGGCTGAAATTCCACAGAAAGCGAAGTTTCCAACTTCGCTTTCTGTGGAACCAGAATTTTTTCCTCATTTCCTGAAGAAAGCGAGGTTGCGAAACTCGCTTTCTTCGGAAATCGGGTGAAGGGCTGAAATTCCACAGAAAGCGAAGTTTCCAACTTCGCTTTCTGTGGAACCAGAATTTTTTCCTCATTTCCTGAAGAAAGCGAGGTTGCGAAACTCGCTTTCTTCGGAAATCGGGTGAAAAAAAAAATTCCACAGAAAGCGAAGTTTCCAACTTCGCTTAATGTGGAAAATTTTTTTTCCTCATTTCCTGAAGAAAGCGAGGTTGCGAAACTCGCTTTCTTCGGAAATCGGGTGAAAAAAAAAATTCCACAGAAAGCGAAGTTTCCAACTTCGCTTAATGTGGAAAATTTTTTTTCCTCATTTCCTAAAGAAAGCGAGGTTGCGAAACTCGCTTTCTTCGGAAATCGGGTGGAAAAAAAATTCCACAGAAAGCGAAGTTTCTTTTGTGGAAACAGAATTTTTTCCTCATTTCCTGAAGAAAGTGAGGTTAAGAAACTCGCTTTCTTCGGTTTTTTTGGAAAACTAATTTTTCGTCATTTACTGAAGAAATCGAAGGTGGAAACTGCGCTTTCATTGGGAATATTATTTTGTCGGCAATTTGTTTCAGAAATTGAAATACTGAAGAGAAAGAAGTTTTGTAATTCGATTTTTTAACACAATGGGCACCCGGAGTACATGCCAAAGAAAGCGAAGTTTCCGACGTCGGTTTCTTTGTAAACAATCCGTAACATTGGTTGGAGGGGAAAAAATGAAAAAAATTTATTAAAAGATAGTGAAGTTAGCAACTTCCATAGCTTAAAAAATTGTTATTGAAAACTAAGGTGGCAACTTCCGTATCTTAAAAAATTTGGTGATGCAAAAATTTGAAAATAAATCGCACTTGCAACCGTCGCGTGTGTATAAAATAGTTCGGTTGCGTATAACAGTGGAGACGTTATATAATCTGTACATATTTGGAAAAGATATTTTTAGACAGTAAAGTTTTGACATATCACAATTTTTAAAAAAATCGGACAGAGTTTCCCCTGTAAATGGATCAAACTCCCTGTTAACAATTTCAACAGCAAATCACATCATTCATATCACGACAAACAAATCGATTAACCTACTTAAAAAAAGTAACCACAAAACAATAGTACAAACATATTCAACCTCAAGCCACAGAAGGAAACATTATTACAACATCCTTTAACTATTGCAAATAAACAGTCCCCATCAAAATAATATTTTCACAGGCACCCCCCTGTCCCACATCGGGGCCGATTGGTCGGCCTACGCGGTAGTTTCTTCATAGGTTCTTGATCAATCGATGTGTGAACAGGTAAAGAGAGAAGATGTGGGCCATCCACATTGCTAGGGGACTTCTTATGCCGCGCATATACTTTTGGCAGAAAAAGTGTGTTGTGTGAAATACTGTGTCTGCCAAAAGCTTGGAAGGTATGTTCTTGAGGGGTTTGTTCTCCATGATGATGTAACTGCCCACCTAACAAATCAGCATTGGTACTCGTGTATCCATCATTATGCCCTGGCTGTGTGCGCGATTCTTGAAACTGAGATAGATCTCCACCTTGCTGTACCGTGTAACCGGCAAAATAACTATCTTGGTGCTGTGAGTCATAATCGCCACCTTGTTGATGGTGTGCTGATGTAGATGTTGCACCATGGTCGTGGGTGGACATGGATGCTCCACCCTGCGCAGACCGTGAGAAGGACGTTTGCCCTTCTGTATGACGCGAAGTGGTTGCTCGATCCGCATAAGTTTGTATCCGACGAGTTTCTCCAGCAACTTCGAGGGCCCGAGCACACATATCGCGTACAGTAAGAAGCTTGGATTCAATTGGATAATCATTTATGTGAAGATTTGCTATAACTTCATCCAATGAACCGTACATTTGACTGAAACATTGACTCTATATATAGATATGGAAAAAAATGAAATTATTAGAACTATGAAAATGAATGTATGTATGTTAATGAAGTTGCGAAGGGAACTTACCCAATATTCAACAAGCGCTCCAAACGGTTGCATCCCTTGGTTTAGACGATGCGATGGATTGCCCACTAATAATCGGGTGATTCTGAAATACCATTGCATGTAAGGAGAATGATATGGGAGTGGGTTATTATCAGTCAAACCCTTACAAATGCACTCTTCTGCCTCCATCCACCACTCTATGAAAGTGGAATGTTTTCTGGACCATTTTTCCCCAGAACGACCCCTACGGTCTTACGGTGTAGCTTAGCATTTGTGTCAATATCTTGTGGCACAGATTGATACAACCCAAACTGACGCATGACCCTGTCTGGAGCATGCAACTCAACGACATCAAAATCGATCAACGGCACATGTGCATTCCAGATTTCGCGTTCATTCAAACAGTAGGAAGGGAGTTCACGCAACTCGATTCACAATAAGGTTGCCAAATAAACTGCGAAAAAATTATTGTTTGAGTGGACATTATGTCATACATGAATGGTGAATATAAAAAAACAATACTTACATCACCCTCCAAAAGATAGTCTAACTGGCTCCGATAAATCCGCAACACGTGTGTACTGACATTTGGAAAACTCAACGGAAACATCCATCTACAAAAAGTAAAAAAATATCAGCCATCCATCCGAAAAAAGTTATGAGAACCCAACCTATAAAAAGCTGAAATGCAAAATTAAAGTAGTAGCTGAATTACCTGCATCCACGTAGCCCACCTGAGATATTGCGAGCGTTGTTAGCTACATATTCATTTAGAATTGTTGGTCTCAATGTTGGAATTTTTTCCCATGCCCACATCTGTAGCAGTACAAGTGGTCCACTTACACTGGATGTGCCCTTTGTAACTGCCCTACACATTCCTCGATACAGGGATGCAAGAACGGCACTGCCCCAACTGTAATTTGGCACCTCATGTAAATTTTCAAACATTGGCAAGTACATTAATTTGCACTTCATTCCGGACTTGTCCGAACAAATAAAACTGATAAACTGCATCAAACGGCATCTAGTATGTTGCTCCACCTCTCGAACTATTGAATTTGGTGTCAGTGGGTGAAGTCTTAAATGTCCTGCTATGCTCTTCAATGCTAGGCGGTCACCATCAAAATCATTGGGGTATGGCGCATAACCCAACAACTCCAGTGCCATATCTTGCCATTCCATAATAGATTGGACATCTTCATCGGCTATGACTGGAAATCCATGAACAGGCAATCCCCAAATAACGACAATATCTTGCAAAGTCACGGTAGCCTCTCCAACTGGAAGGTGGAAAGTATGGGTCTCTTGCCGCCACCGCTCTATAAGCGAAGTTATCAAATGCCAATTAAGTTTTATTTTACTTGCAACATAAACACCGTGAAATCCAACATCACGAAGCACTCCTTCAACCCGTTCATCAAATGGATAACCATCCCACAAATAATGATCACATCGCCTAATGTCTAAAACAGGTACATCTGCATCATGCCACATTAATTCAGATCGATGATTATGCTGAAGAGTCAACACAGATGGATCTTGAGGTCCAGGGTATAACTATCTATCCTCCATTTGGCACGAAAATCTGAAAATCACAAAAAAAAAAAAAAAATTGGCAATGAGAGAAAATGAGAAAAACTTTTGATTTTTTATATACAAATAACATCAACATTGACTACGTGTGCTAGAATTCCATAAAATCAAAACTAGAATAAGTTAGGATGGTTAAAACACATAAATTTTAAAGTACTTACTACATATGAAGTCAAAGTTTAGTAATACATCACACATTGAAAACATAAATAGAAATAGGAAATCGAATACATCAAATTTCTAATAGATCATCATGGGTGCGCATTTGCCCTATCACGCAGTTGTGCAATATTTGGACAAGATTTCTGAGTGTGTCCATGTCTTCCACATGCCTTGCATTGTCTCATCCTTGGAGCATCCATCTCATTTGTAATTCTCAATGAAGAACTCCTCCCACGCCGAGTGTTCCGGCGCGCCACATTTGCAAACAACTTAAATGGTGACGCTAGCCAGTAGTCTTTGTGCAGAAGTGGAGAGAAATGATATGAGTACGTCGCCTTGTCTAATCATGGCAAAAGTTGAACATTGTTCATTGTCTAATCCCATTTGTGCCATCTCAAATGTTACTTTTGAAGAGCTCGATCATACTTTTGACACCTAATGCACACAATAGACCCACTCGGCGACATGCTTCTCATTGCTCAAGTACTCAAAAGATAATTACCATACACAAAAGGACTAACTAGAATATCATACACAAATTTCTCCTAAAATATTTCTCAAACAAAAGCAGAGGTTAGTGTAGAAGAAACCTAATCTCAGTTCTCAATATCCATCTATGCATGCTAATAGAATGTTTACCAAATCTACTATATGAAGCGGGATTCAAGTGTAGCACAAGGAAAATATTATGTTCATCAAAAAAAGGCTCCACCATAGGGCAATCAAGATTCTAAATGCCATAGGGAATACCTTAAAAAGCAGGATGACATTCTGAAGATAGGTATCTATAATGAATCTCCATCAACTTCAACATAAGAAACTTCACATTACATAGTAATGTGTATACAAATTTAGCTAGGACAAGCAAGGCCAACTATGCACATTGAACATTAACCAATCATGAATATATCGGATAAGACGAAGAAAGAGGGGATGCCATAATTATAACCCTAGAAAACCTCTAATTCCAGATTTAACAACTTGACTAGCCGCTATAGGAATAGTTCAATGGGTCAAACCTTGCCTTTCCATCATAAATCTTTTTAGATTTAAGTATTTGACTATTCAACATAATCCTATTAGCAAGATTTACCTCTTTCAACTAAATTTTTGCGTAAGCATTTGTCTTCAGAATTAAATTGCAAAATTACACCATCTCTTCTTTCTCCATGCATACTGCTTGAGAAGGTAGAACTAGAACAAAACAACTCGCAAATTTCGGCATTCAAACACACCAAACCGCCATTTTCATAAACATACAAACTCTTCCATGGAAATGGGGAAATTTTTTTTTTTAAGCCAACACATGTATATCCAACCTACCATACAGCATTACAGAGGCCAGCATTGCAATGTTCAGGAGCAATTTCACAGTTACCAAGCAGATTCCAACACAAAATAGAAATCCTTAAGCATTACTAATTTCGGTTTGCATAACAAAAATTACCGTGCAGTTGCCTTCTACTGTCGGCGAATGCTGCTGCAATTGCGTTTCACTCCGTGCTGCCTCGGTGCAAATCCAAGTTTCGCGACGCCGGGGAAGAGATTGGCCGGCGGACTCTGTGCTGCCGAGGACGAAGAGCTGCGCCGGAGGTTTTCTTTTCCACCAGCTTTTCGATTTTTGCCAACTCAAAGTAAAAGCGAAGTTTCAGTATGTTATAAGTTTAAAGTGTCCCGAAAAAATTCTGTTTCCACAGAAAGCGAAGTTGGAAACTTCGCTTTCTGTGAAATTTTTTTTTCCTCCCGATTTCCGAAGAAAGCGAGTTTCGCAACCTCGCTTTCTTCAGGAAATGAGGAAAAAAAAAATTTCCACAGAAAGCGAAGTTGGAAACTTCGCTTTCTGTGGAATTTATTTTTTCACCCGATTTTCGAAGAAAGCGAGTTTCGCAACCTCGCTTTCTTCAGGAAATGAGGAAAAAATTCTGGTTCCACAGAAAGCGAAGTTGGAAACTTCGCTTTCTGTGGAATTTCAGCCCTTCACCCGATTTCCGAAGAAAGCGAGTTTCGCAACCTCGCTTTCTTCAGGAAATGAGGAAAAAAAAAATTTCCTCAGAAAGTGAAGTTTCCAACTTCGCTTTCTGTGGAATTTTAGCCCTTCACCCGATTTCCGAAGAAAGCGAGTTTCGCAACCTCGCTTTCTTCACAACTGCATACGAGATGGTTTTTCCACTGAAAGCAAGGTTCCCACCTGCGCTTTCATGATTTCCGAAATTTCCATAAAAACTTCCCTATTTCTGGAATTTCGGCATTTTTTTACATTTTTTATGGAAAAAATTCCCTACACAGGACCGGTCCTATATATTTTGAGGCCCTGTTTATATTTTTTTTACTGGGCCTCATACCTAAATTCTTGTTTAAATTTAAACATGATTCAAATTTATATTATTGAACCATTTTATATCATCATATATAAAACAAAACGAAAATAAACATTCATCAATAACTTTTTAAAAATACAAAATCTTTTAAGAAAAAAAATATATATAAAAAATCACTTAAATGACGATTTTTCTTGCATATTTAGATGCAAAATCACTTTCATTCTATGAAGATAATGACCGTATTTAGAGCAAGCAAAAGAGTTCACTTAATGCATTTGAACTTGTATTTTTGATTGGGCTATTTTTCTTGCATATTTACATTCAAAATCACTTTCATTCCATGAAGATATGGAATGTATTAAATAATTTTTATCATTTAATGTTCCACCTAACAATATAATCATGTGTATTTCATAATTAGCTCACACGTTATAAATAAAAATATAAAAAGAATAAATGACATCAAACTAGCTATTTTAGTTGTTGTACCTTGACATTCATAATAAGTCAGGAGATAAGTCTTCTAATAGAACGTAGAGTGTATTTGATTTCTGAAACTGTACTTTTATTTTGTTCAAATATATTTAACTATAAATAGCTCTATTTGAATATCATTTATTATTTTTAAATTTTTTTATTAACATGCCACATATTTTAAATTTTTAATCATAATATTATCAAATAAAATTTTATTAATCGTTAAAAAAAATTTGATTAGTTTATTTTCTTATTCTATTTCAGTTTTAAAAATTATTTAATAAGTTATATATTTTACATATTTTTATAAACATCATTAATTCATATGTTTTATATTTTTATAAATTTCATTCATTAATATGTAAAGTTAATAATTTTTATTAAACTTGTCTGACGTTTTATTGTAAAGTTAATAATTTTTAGTATGTAGTTATTAAAATTAATGCAACAGCAATATCGTACAATTTTAATACTCCGAAATTTAAAAAGCATATTTATCAAACAAAAATAAGTGATTAGATCTTTAATTCAAATGTTGAAAACTAAAATTTTAACATTCACATTTAAATATTAAATTTGATCAAACACGGTAGTGTTATTATTTATATAATAGAATATGGGCCTAATTTTAGTGTATATATATAAATTTTAATTTATAATAATATTTTATGGCACCAAGGGGGCCCATTTATTAGGGGGCCCTGCGCAATCGCTTAGATAGAGCTTGCGCTGGGCCGGCCCTGGCTCTACATGACTGGTTGATGTGTGTACTTAGGCCATCTCTAGCAGTTTTTAACTATTCCAGTCACTTTCACATCTAACTTCAAGTTTCTACAATAAATTTACTACAGCAGAAAACTTTACCTTCTAGTTTTTCAAGAATATTGTAGTTTGATTCCTCCATACACATAATTTTAAATTTAATTTAATTACTTTTATACTATTCAAGTTATTTATACAAAAACCCCCAACTAATTGTTTTATTTTGCAGTTTCATCTAATATGATAAATTATTTAGTTAATAATTAAACGATAATTACATTAATATAGCAATGAAGACTGATAAAATGCAAACTAAATTAAAAGTAGTCCCGACACACGAAATTTAATAATACTAAAAAAACTTACATAATTATTTAGAAAATAAAATATAAACTACTAAACTAATATTACTAATTCGAGTCGACTACAGCATTCGAATGACGCACCCACAAGTGCTTTATAAGTGCATCGCGAAGCTCAAAGTGAGTATTTCTATCTCGAATTTGTCTATATCAAGCAAGATAACTTTGAAATCGGGTATTTTCATCTTGGCTAATTTCAGTTTCATTTGGGAGATGACTTGTGCTTATCGGTTGGACAATTGGTGCAGAAAGATTACGTTCATCCTCAATTATCATATTGTGCATGATAATGCATGCAGTCATTATATCATGCATCACTTTTTCTTTTTTTTTTCAAAGTCGAGAAGGCTCTCTAATAATGTGCCATCGTGACTGTAGCACTCCAAACGCACGCTCAACATCTTTTCTGCAAGCCTCCTATTTTTTAGCAAAATACTTCAATTTTGGAGTTTGTGAATCATGAATTGTTTGCACAATCGTACTCCATTTAGGGTATATACCATCAGCTAAATAATAACCCATAGTAAATTCTTTACCGTAAACAACATAATGAGCCGAAGGTATAATACCTTGAGTAAGATTGGAACACAAATGAGATTGGAGTAAGATTGCAAAATTTTAAAATTCTCTTTATAATTCAGTAGAGTTGACTATAATTATTTATATTTTAATCACATATGAAATAACAAATAAATAAATTTAAATTTTGAATTTATAATAATAACAAGGTTTTTTTTTAATTAATCAATTCAAATAATAGATAAAAACAAATTTAGGAATTAAAGTGTAAATAAGTAAAATAATAATAAAAATTTTAAAAAAAAGAAGACAGGTGTGAACAGTGGACCTCGAAGAGTCGAGGTCCACTGTTCACACCCCTGCACAAAACGCAGAGGTGGAGGTGGGCTGGAAGCCCTCCTCCCCCTTTCCAACACTCCAGCAGTGGAGAAATTCCGCTGATGGAGATGCCCGAGCCCTAACTTTTATTTCTAAGTCGTTGGATGCTTTTCAATACCGTTAACCAAAATTAGTTCATTTAGTTTTTTTTTTTCAAAAAACAAAAAAAAATCATCTAAGTAAATGAATGATACTTCTTGTCATAATCCACTATACTATCAAGCTCATTCCTTCGTTAACGAATCAAGCCAACCCAAATCTCTATTTTTAAAGTATATGTTTTAGTCTTACTTTTAGAGTAATAGTATAAGTCTTATCATATTAGAAGCAAAAATTTTATACAAAAATATGATTTTTACTTTTATTTTCAAAGCATATGTATTACTTTTAAAAGTACACGTTTTTAACTTCTAAATAGAAATTTTGGTTTTTTTTTTCTGTTTTGTCCGTTGTAATAATACTCTTACGTTTACACATTGTTACATTTTTAACCTTTCTATAGCACGTTTTCATTGGTCATCTTAACTGTCAATGAATTTTTAAAACCAAACCAAAAGTGTAAATATTCAAAAATAACATACCAAAAGTGTAAAATATTTAAAACATAAAGGACTAAAACTTTAGACTTTCCTCCAAGATTTTCTTACAAATATCTTTTCATGCATCACATTAATTTATTTTTATTTTTCACAAATCATCACAAGAAAATTGTCTAAAAAGTATCATTATAACTTATTAAAACATTTAGTTTATGATTACTTTTTTGAGAAAAGAAAAAAAAATCATAAATTCATAATTTAATAATAGGTCATCACTTATTGAAACCCTATTATTTTAGGGAAAATTTATATCAAGGGCATAGGAAGATAAAATTATTAAAAGGATAAAATTGAGCAAAGATGAATGAAAATACACAAAAGACTTATATGGGCCATATGGCCTGTTCTTTTTGGGCGTTTTGAAAACGATTTTGAAAACAAGTTTTGAAAAATAATTTTATAATATAAAAAGTTTATTGAAAATGTAAAAAGTAAATGCTGAATAGTAAAAAGCTGTATTGAAAATGATGAAATATGATTAAAATATATTAAATTTACTATTGAAACCAAAACCGTTTTCAAAACGAAACAAAAATAACAGGCCAATAGCCTTGTTCATTCATCTGTTCAGAATATTATTTCAGTGAGAACACATGAAGATGAAGAGGGCTTTTGTTTTCATCACAGCTGGTGAAGGATTACAATGCTGTACATGAATATCAACTGGGATACATCTTCAAATTTGAAAGCATAACTGTCTCCAGCCTGAATGCCGTTCTCCCGGTTAAACTTTTCCCATTCGCACGTTAAAACATACGAACCTGATCTCTCGTGATAGATGGCTGGCCACAATCTTCTCTTCTGATCGCGAAGCACAACGCCCTTACTATGCCCCCTTACGGATCTGAAAGCTGGTAAAGTTGACGGCAGAACCTACACAAAAAAAAAAAAAGAAGTAACAAGAATGTATACTGGGATAGTTACTGCATTGTGTGTGTACAAAGCCATCAATGGATGCAGGAGGTTTAAAATGGTGCTTTCATTATGCATTAGTACAATTGTGGCTGTTTCTTCCGTTAGTAGTGTCTTTAACTTCTCCTGTACACCTCACACGCTCTTCAGCGTAGTACATTGCCCGCATCGAACTCCAAAGCCTCAACACTAGATTATTAAATCAGAGAACTCACAATAACAGAGCATGCACCTATTAAATAATGATGTAATTTTTTTCAAACAACGCGATTTGGTTCATAATTTGGTCAAAATCTTGAATGAGGTATATCCAATTTATCCTTATCATAATTGAAACACATTACAGCAGGTTAAAGCAAGAAAATCTGCACGTGATACTATAACATTAGGCAAGGAAATGATTGAGATTGAAGGGAAACTAGTTAGGAATATATTATGAAATAGAAGCTTCAAACTGGTACCTAGTTGATCTTCCTCTTGAGCGCAAAGCTGAGAGCAAATGGGCTCTCAAAAATCAAAAGCTAGGATAATCGTTCCGTTAAGAGGTACAAGGCTCAACTTGTGGTCAAATAGCCAGGTTTCAGATAATCACCTTAGGATCCAACCTAATTTTCCCCAAGTTGCAAACAACAAATCATTCAACTTAAGCAAAATGTACAAGTTCAACAAGATGAAATATTTATTAATCATTAAGAACTTCTTGGTGTTCTTGATTCCTACCGTGATGAAAAGTTGAGTAGAAATAGAAATTGTAATTATAGAAGTTTAACTCAAAACCTATGGAGAATGTTTTCCAGTTCCTGTTACCATTTCCTAGCGAACAACAAACTGTTAAGTTTCATCCACATCAACTTTTTCCATAGTGAAAATAAGGATGCAATGTAAAAAAACTGCAAAAACTCAGATTAACAGATTGAGCAAAAAGAGAACACTTATATCGCATAATACAGAGATGTGATGATTGCAAGTTTGCACAGGCAATTAATCAAAACTCTCAATGTTTAGAATGAATGAATAGTAAAGACCTACCAAATATCGACCATTTGTCACAGCCAAACAAGTCAAAATCTCATCTGATAAAGGCACATCATCAAGTGGCTCAATCTTCACTTGTTCGCAGTAAGCGGTGTTATGCTGTCGTGACTCTAAGTCTGCATGTGAACACGTGGATTTAAAGTAACAAAGCTAAAGATACCAAAGCAAATTGGTAAGTAATTGAGTAACTGATCCAATCAAGGTATCAGCTGAAAGTTGAATTAAATAAGAAAGATACCTCGTTTCCTCTTTGCATGACCATGCGCGGGCTCACCTGCTCATGTTGCATGAAATAAATGCACAGGAAAAATAAAGAAAAATTCTATCTTTTAAATAATAAAATTAACAAGTCTTACCCACACAATAAAGGGAACAGATCCAATCAAGGTATCAGCATAAAAAAGAATTAAATAAGAAAGATACCTCTTTTCCTGTTTGCATGACATTGTGCTGGCTCACTTATCTCTTCTTGCTCTTTTTTAACCATTTTCATTACATCACCTGCTCATGTAGCATGAAATAAATGACCAAGAAAAATAAAGCCAAGTTATATCTGTTAAATAATAAAAGAAAGTAACAAGTCTTACACATGAAGTCTTAATATATACAGAGATTCAATTACTTATGAACGGATCTAATTGTATGATATTTCGACCATATATGTAAATGAAAGATAGCCTCCTTGAATTCAAAACATATCCGCAAATATTCTTTGTGTGGAAAAAGAAAATCATTTCCAAAACGACATTAAAACTGATCAATTTTGGTGAGGATAACTAGATGAGGTTTTAGAAAGAAAAAAATTCCTGGTAAGAGGGGAAGAAAGCATTTAGGGGCAGACAGAAGAGGTTAGTGACTGTCATAACATCAAGATAGATAGATAGATTGGCATAGAAAGAAACTGAGCAATTAGAAGTTTACTTACTGTCAAATCTTAAGGACTGACTCTAACCGCATATTTATTAATGAAGATGATTTAAATATGGCAATAACACTTTCAGACCTTGCTGAGTCTAAATACAAATAGCATTTGCCAACATTTGTAACAGCTTCCAACTAAGAAGCCATTCCACTAAGAACCAAAATACGTGAAAACTCAATAAACATTTAATAGTACACTCAACAAAATCATAAAGCCTTGTACAGAAAGGGGTACCACCCACTTAGCACCTGAGAGTCATGGAAGAGAAAGATGAAAACTGTCGGAAGAAAGTGGTGCACCCAGAACTAACACTACTAATAAACTAATGCTTGAGCATAAAAATAAATGAAGCACTGTCAAACTTGTATATACCAGTAGATTTCTGGCCACTATTCTTCAAGACAGTGCCTTCATTAGCATTTGGAGAATTCCAGTCAACGCCTAAAATGTAATAAATTAAAATTGTAGAAAAGGAAACAAGCAAAATGAACACAGCCTGAATGGGGAAAAACATAAATGTCAAGGATTTATGAGGTTTGCAGTAAGTGATTCTATGTGGTCGTGACTCTATGTCTCCATGTGGACATGTGCATTTGAAGTAACGAAGCCAGAGATAGCAAAGTGAATTGGTAAGTATTTTAGCAACTGATCCAATCAAGGTATCAGCTGAAAATTGAATAAAAAAAAAAAAATAAGATACCCTGTTTCCTCTTTCCACGACCCTGCGCTGGCTCACTTCTCTCTAGTAGCTCTATTTCCGCCATTTTCTTTAGATCACCTGATCATGTAGCAGGAAATAAATGCACAGGAAAATAAAGCCAAACTCTATCAGTAAATAATAAAACAAGTCCTACACACAAGGAAGGGGAAATGATAAAAGAGTTCCAAGGCTACTCACTACTGGTCCTCTATGCATGTAGACATGTGGATTTAAAGTAATAAAGCTAGAGATACCAAAGTGACATTGTATGTGATTTAGTAACTGATCCAACCAAGGTAACAGCTGAAAAATGAAATAAAAAAGAAAGATACCTCTTGTCCTCTTTGCATGACCATGTGCTTGCTTACTAATATCTTCTTGTTTTTTTTCCACCATTTTCTTAAGATCATCTGCTCATGTAGCACGAAATAAATGCACAGGAAAAATAAAGCCATTATTTCTAGTAAATCATAAAAGAAAAAATAACGAGTCTTATACACACAACAGAATAGATAGATAGGTAAAGATAGAAATTGAGCAATTAGAAGTTTGCATACTTTCAAATATTTAGGGAAATAAAAGCAAATGATATAAGAAGATAACAGTGGTGAAAGATGATGGAGAAACCTAATTGGCTGCTCTAACAGCCTATTTACTAATGAAGATGATTTAAATATGGCAATGACACTCTGAGACATTGTGGAATACGAGTACAAATAACATTTGCCAACATTTGTAACAGCTTGCAACTAAGGAGCCATTACACTAAGAGCCAAACATACGTGGAAACTCAACAAACATTTAACAGCCTGAACATCTCGACATTAATGGTACCCTCAACAAAATCAGAAAGCATTGTAAAGAAAGGGGTACTACTCAATCAGCTCTTGAGCGTTACAGATGAGAAAGATGAAAATAGTAGGATGAAAGTGGTGCAACCAGAAGAAACTCTACTAAACTAATGCTTGAGCGCTGGAATAAATGAAGCACAATCAGACTTGAACATACCAGTAGATTTCTGGCCACTATTCTTCAAGATGGCGGCTTCATTAGCAAATGGAGAATTTCGGTCATCGCCTAAAATGTAATAAATTAGATTTATAGGAAAGGAAACAACCAAAATGAACACAACATGAATGGGGAAAAACATAAATGCCAAAGGATTTATGAGGTTTGCAGTAAGTGATTCTATGCGCTCATGACTCTAAGTCTGCATGTGAACACGTGGATTTGAAGTCACGAAGCTAGAAATAGTAAAGTGAGTTGGAAAGTATTAAAGTAACTGTTCAAATCAAGGTATCAGCTGAAAATTGTATTAAATAAGAAAGATACCCTGATTCCTCTTTCCATGACCCCGTGCTGGCTCACTTCTCTCTTGTTGCTCTTTTTCAACCATTGTCTTTAGATCACCTGCTCCTGTAGCAGGAAATAAATGCACAGGAAAATAAAGCCAAATTCTATCTTTTAAACAATACAACAGGTCCAACACACACAATAAAAGGGAAATGATAAAAGAGTTCCTAGCCTACGCACCACTTTTCCTCTATGCATGTGAACACACGGATTTAAAGTATTGAAGCTAGAGATACCAAAGTGGCTTGGTATGTGATTTAGTAACTGGTCCAATCAAGGTATCAGCTGAAAAATGAATTAAAAAAGTACCTCTTGTCCTCTTTTCAAGATCATGCGTCTGCTTACTAATCTCTTGTTGCTCTTTTTCCACCATTTTCTTAAGATCACCTGCTCATGTAGCACTAAATAAATGCACGGGAAAAATAAAGCCATTATATCTGTCAAATAATAAAAGAAAAAGAAACAAGTCTTATGCACACAACAAAATAAATAGATAGGTAAAGAGAGAAACTGAGCAATTAGAAGTTTGCTTACTTTCAAATCTTGAGGAAAATAAGAGCAAGAGATATAAAAAGATAGAGTGATGAAAGATGATAGTGAAACCTAAGGTTGACTCTAACAGCCTATATACTAATGAAGATGATTTACATATGGCAATGACTAATGAAGATGATTTACATATGGCAATGACACTTTCAGACATTGTGGAGTAGGAGTACAAATAACATTTGCCAACATTTGTAACTTGCAACTAAGGAGCCATTACACTAAGAGCCAAACATACATGGAAACTCAATAAACATTTAACATCTCAACATTAATACTACCCTCAACAAAACCAGAGAGACTTGTATAGAAAGGGGTACTACTCAATTAGCTCCTGAGGGTTACAGATGAGACAGATGAAAATGGTAGGATGAAAGTGGTGCACCCAGAAGAAAAACTAGTAAACTAATGCTTGAGCACTGAAATAAATGAAGCCCTATCAGACTTGTACATACCAGTAGATTTCTGGCCACTATTCTTCAAGACGGCGGCTTCATTAGCAGTTGGAGAATTCCGGTCATCACCTAAAATGTAATAAATTAGAGTTATAGGAATGGAAACAAGCAAATTGAACACAGCATGAATGGGCAAAAACAAAAATGTCAAAGGATTTATGAGATAAGAAAGAAAGTGACAGCAGGCAACTGTAATTCCTATAGTGCCTCTCAGCACTTTGGAAACAGATGCACCCTTTTGGCATCCCATCACCATTTCTACCAGATTCCGCCCATGAAGAGCCCAAGCAAAAGAGAATTTCAGAATACAGCCAAGAGCTTACTTTTACATTCAAGACTCCTGTCATTCTTCAATTCCAAATTATTTTTAATACCTCGTTTACCAGGCTCTTCACATGCTCTGTGTGGAGCACTATGTGATAGGTTATCCAAAGGATCATTTTGACGTTTACGAGTCCTATCATCTTTAAACTCAAAAGCTTTGTCTTTATTAGACATGCTAACGTCAGTCAACTTTGTGAATATATTTGACTCAAAATTCTCAGTCCCACTAAAATCCTTGTTGGCTTCAGCTTGCCATCCCATGCCTGTATGAACCGGACTAGAAGTACCTACTCCTGCTTCAATGCTTTTCTTACTTCCATGCACTCCAAAGTGGCACATACCAGAATCCGAGCTGGGTAACTTTACATTGTCACCTCCAGAATCTCGAGTTCTATTTCCAGAATCTTGAGTTCTATTTGTGGCTGATGGATCAGCTTTAGTTCCAGGAGAAACTGAGGTGCTCAAACTCGATCTCTTCATTGTATCCATCCTTTTTTCCTCACAAGGTTTTGCCTGAGCAGTTACATTTCCTCTGAATTGACTTCTTCTAGAGCCAATGCAGTTTTTTTCACACCCATTTCTTCCATATATTTGAACCATAAAGTGTGAACCCTTGATGTAGTTAAACACCAAAAAGTCTCCTATGGTCAAGTTATGATCAACTACAAAATCCTCCCAACCCATCTGGAAAGCATATCCTTGATGACAAGATGACAATGTGACTGTCCATTTCTCGCCATTTGCATTCTCCAGCTCAGTTTTTTTACCTACCAAGTCTGTCACAGTTGCGGCAAATGTGGGAGGCACTAACTGTGAAAATTTTATAAAAAATAATAATTAGAAAATTGGGGAAACCACCTGACAAGTATGCATAGTCCAATAGATCAGAAAGGAAGGGGACGCAAACCAATTGCTGTTAATGTCATAAGAAAACGTTCACATGCTAGATCTAAAGTTAAATGCAACAACTACTAGTCTTCATATTCCAGCAAAATCTGTCAGTCAAAGAGTTAAAACATTCGCCTTGAGAATGAAGACCCCTGGCTGCAGCCCAGGAAAGGTGAACAAAAAAGACAACTGTAGACAGGTAATGCTCCAAGTCAACAAACGAGCAGTATCATTTCAGTCTACTGGTTCTACATCCACATCTCAGGATATGAATTTTCATTCAAACTTAACAGTAAGGTTAGACCAAACAAGTTCATCACGAATACAAAATTGAATTTTGTCATTAATCAGTCTCATCCTCATGTGGAAGACTTCCATAAAAAAACGCAGCCGCAAAGTAATTGAAGGAATAAAATATACTAGAAAGAGAATCATTAACACTCTGAATAACCAATGGAGTTCAAATTGAACTGCAAAACTAACATCATTTGCCATGCCATGCAATTCACTAATGTAAAGCAAAATACTAGTAACAGAGCAAACAAATCCATGTGCTTGTATGAAACCAACAAGACACCAATTCACTCCAATCAGCCACAGTGTATTCAAATTTCAGCCTTCTTTTCCAGCAATTTATAAAAAAATAAAAAATGGCAGAATTCAAACACCAAACAAAAGGATTATAATTTATAAGGGACTTCTTGAACTTTTTCATCTATCTACATCTAATACCAGAAACTTTTTCCAATCCTTCCCAAGCAGGACTTTGAAGAAACGAGCCACTGAGGGATAAAAATCACTTTTGCGCCGATGAATCGAAGTGCAGATGGCGGTACATTCAGCACATGCACGAAGTTCAGCATCATTCCCTTCTCTGCACAACCGAAACAGCAAAGGAAAAAAATAAAATAAAATAATAATAGTTAATACGTTACATGTTCTTTTCGTCTCCAGAATCCATCTTACAACCACAAAAAATATACCTTCACACACTGCACTAAACTAAAAAAAGATTCAACTTTTAAGTGACCCAGCCAAGGAAGACATGCATTACTATTTCGATCAGGCCAAGAAAAAATAAATAATCAATACGTTTTATATGATTTTTCCTCTGCAAAATTCCAGCGACAAAAATATACTTCCACAATACCAACTTTAAAGCAACCAGATGAAAAATCATAAAGAAAACATGCATTGCTATTTCCATAAGCGGAACAAACTTCACAAAACAAATGGCAGTGGAAAATCAACTAAAAAAACAATAATACAGAAAAAAGACTCACCTTGTTCGACGCTGCTTTGCTTCAGCCATGAACACAGAATCACATAGATTACTGAGCTTGAAAAGGGATAACCAAAACTCAAAGTTATGAACACAACACTTTTCACAAGAACACTGCACTGTATTTTTTTTTTGTTACTCTTTTTTAACCCTTTTATTGAAGAGAGAAAACACAAATAACAACACGCCTTTGGACGATTGGGTTATTTACCCCTTACCGCCCCCGAGGTTTGGGTAAATTACAAATAGCTCCCAGGAGTTTCACAATTTCAACATTAACCCCATTGAACTCCTATCACTATAACAACGAACCCCCTAACTCTATTAAAATTGTTATTTGTTAACTCGGCATTATAAATATCTAGGAGGTAGGGGCTGTGAGGAGAGAGAAGAACGAAGTTTTGGAGTCTCTTATAGAATATTGCCAACATGTACTCTAAATAGGTATAATTGATTGAAGTATGAATCGAACCTCCGAACTTTGAGTAAACTTCTATGCGTCACAACAATTCAGGTACTGGCTCGTTCCTATGTTTTGAAAGGTTATTACGTCACAATCACAGAAAATAACAATTTTCATGGACTAAAATATTCTTAATGAATTGAATTAGCCATAATACAACGAGACATGTATTTTTGTTGACAATACTTTCTTTTTTTTTAAATGTCGGCACTTGGTTTGTGCTAACAGCAAACAAAAACCCATTAGAAAAAATCAAGTTTTGAAAATGTAAAAAATTTTATGAGTTGCAAGGTCAACCCCTAAATTAAGTAATTTATTACTATTTTTTTCAGTAACGGTCTTACTTTCTAAATATAAATTAATTGTGAACCAACCATAATTTTATTAATGAGGGTATGAAAAGTAAATAAATCTAAACTTGACTCTTCTAATGAAATTAAAAAATAAAACTTGACTATTTAAATGGAACCCCTTTTTTTTCTTTTTTTCTTTTTTTGTGTGAGGGGTTTTCAGTCCCGCTCAATTTTTATTTTTTTTTACCATTTTAGTTCCTTTGAGTTAACCCTTGGAGGTCAATGAAATTGATGGTAAAATTAGGCACATGAGAATTCATGTTGTATGATCATTAAGAAGACATCAAAATCCCATACTATTTGTGGTTATGTACGTCATCATATGCTTTAATTCAATTTTGATTTTTTTTATCTTATATTTGATATTTTATAATAATTTTTCATCATTCTGCATAAACAATTTTTTTTAATTACTTTTTAAAAAGATATGTTTAAAAAAATATCTCTTAAAATGACATAACATAATATAATATGAATGATTAATTGTGACACCTGATTTGTATTGTTCCCCCCAAAAACCAATAGTTTACAGATTCATTTGGCTCTATTAGAAGAGGTTTTTTTTTTTGTTCTAATAAAATAGTTCACTTCAAAAAAAAATTATTTTTTGTACCCTTACTAATATTATAATATGTTGTGCATAATTAATCCACACTTAAAAAGTAATGACATGAGTGAAATGATTTTGAAATTGAACTTTTTCTAACGAATTGGGAAAAGTAATGTCTTCGTCTAATGTGAAACCAAGCAAATAAACTAGGGAAAAATCACCTATAAGGTTGTTGTATGATTTGAAATTCTTTAAAAGAGCATTAATATTTTGGCAAATGTCATTGTCAGAGCACAAATTAAGATCCAGAACATATTTTTACTCTTTTGACAAATTTACCCCTACCTAAATTGACTCCCCCGTTTAAGGTTCAGGGTGTGTGTTCTCCATTGGTAGAACAGTAGAAGACAACTACTTCTATTCTCCATTTCAATAGCCATTGAAAAAATATAAATCTATGCAAAAAATTTCTGAGAACTTCCTATACGCAGCAAAATACAATGCAAATTATCATATCAAAATTCTTAACCAACCAATTCTATGATTTCGATTCTACACAATATTCCCATTTACTCTACAACATAACCTTATGTCTTTAGCTTTCGTGATAAGCATTTGCGCCGGAATCGATGACGAAATCCTGATGCAATGAGTTTGGGACGCCAACCGGAACCCACTGTCGGAGAAAACGCTATCCTTTCGGTTGGCCGAGATGGAAATTTAATCTTTTACCAAACCAACAGCGCTAACAAGGGCGTCATGGGCATTAAATTACTGCAAAATTTGAACCCTGTGCTATATGAAAGAGTTTTGATTATCCTGTTGATACAGACTGCTAGTCGGAAGAGTGTGAGTGAGTAAACTTGTTAGCCGAACCTCTGACGTTGATGGCTCCTACTATCGTTCTTGAAGATGTAGGGTTTATTCTACACTTGAACGATTTTGGGCAACAACTTTTTTCCAATGGCTGGCCAGAAAGTTTGGGAATTTGAGTGAGATTCAATGTAAACTCTTCAACTTGGGAGACTCCTCCGACGGTAAGGTGGGAGATTATTTTGGAATTCTTCTTGGCATCATTATCAACACCAATGGGATTTAAAGAACTCAGAACCGTCAATTAATTTAGGTAAGGGTAAATTTGTCAAAAGAGTAAAAATCTGCTCTGAATCATAATTTGTGTTCCGACAATAACACTTGCCCAATGTTTTATGAAGGGTATAAGATTTTAGGCTTAATCATTATTTACCCCTCTGTGTTATTGGCTTTTGACTATTTGCCCCCCCACCTCCTCTCACCCCCCCCCCCTGTATTTTTAAAATTAACTATTTATCCCCTCTTACCAATCAATCATAAAAAATTTTGAAAAGACAAAAATACCCTTCTAGAATGCTTACATTGCACTGTCAGGTTTAAATGAAAATTTTCAAATGAATATATCCCCAAACATTAACTGCATATTACTTAAGAAAAGAAAAAAAAAACGGGTGAAGGTCGCCGCTGCATTTTTCCCGCTCCAAACCGCTACCGTTTCTCCGGAGTCGAGCCGCGAACTCCTTTATTGCCAACGTTGCACTTTTCCCACTCCAATCGCGGTTCTCACAAAAAATCCACTGCCATTGCAGTTTTTCCGGAGCCGAGCGTTTTCCCAAGGAAAAAATTTTCGCCGGCCATTTTTTCCAGCGTTTTTCCTAATGTTTGGGGGTATATTTGTCTGAAATTTTTTACGTAAATTGGAGAGTGGGATGTCAACAATCTAGAGGGGTATTTTTGTCTTTTTAAGGATTTAGGGCCTGTTTTTTACATTTTGGTTTGAGTTTCGATTTTGGTTTCAACAGTAAATTTAATATATTATAATCCATTTTCATCATTTCCAATACAACTTTTTACTATTCAGCTATACCTTTTTACATTTTCAATACATTATTTTTACATCATAAAACTATTTTTCAAAATCAAAACTCAAACCAAAACTATTGGAAAATATTATTGTATTAATTAGGTAATTATAATTATAGTAGGATTTGTTATTTGTCTATTTCTTATTAGGTTTAGTGTTTGTTTTGGGTAACCTAGTTGTTTTAGGAAATAGTTCTGAATCAAATTTATGGTAGGATTTAAGGATAGTGTAGTTTATAAATAGAGGCATTGGGTGATCATTGTAATCACAGAGAAAAACACAGAGATAAATATAAAGATACAGGAGAAACTGAATAGCCTTCGGGTTGTTTCTCAACCAAGCTTGGGCTTTGGTGCGCCGCACAGATTGTGTGCGTGCGGGTTTGTTTATTGTTTGTTATTACAAAGAAGTTTTATTCCGCTGTGCTTTAATCTCTTAATATAGTTTTGGATATATATTGTTTTTATTTTCCACAAGAACTCAAACCTTCAATAAAGAACATGCCCTTAATAGCTTGACTAGTAAGAGGGGGGTAAACAGTTAGTTTTAGAAACACAATGGTGCAACCGATTAGTTTTAAAAACACGGGGGAGACAAATAGTCAAAAACAAATAACATCGGGGGCTAAATAGTGATTAAACCAAAATTCTATTTAATATCTGAATCATTTCGTCTAATACTTTTTTACACTTATGATCTCCTTTTTTTTTTTCTAATCACAATTCTATTATTACGGAGTCGCTTATCAAAATCCTCCTCATGGCCATTGATCATATGAATCAAAAGCAATTCCTATGTAATCATTATTTACCACAAAACTTTTCAACAAAATCCTCGCGACGGTCATTGATCATATAAATTAGGACGAACTATATTTACTTCATTGAATTTGGGAAAAACTACAAATAACCCTCCCCGGTTGACCTACTTGAATGGCCAAACCATTTGCTACAAAAGTGAAAAAAACATAAAACACAACACATTACCGGCAATAGAGGCCAAAATACATCTCAGAAATTATTGTGAAATTGAAGCATTTGAATTTGAAGTGGTGGCTTCGGCACCAGCACTGTCAACTCCACCGCTAACCCTTTTTTTTTTTTGTTAAATATGAGATAAGTGTATTTTTATAATTCATAATTGAATCTTTATGATATCGGTGTGCCATGCCAACATTTAGATCGATCTAGTAGGGTTACTAGCTAAAAATTCAGGTAAGTTAATAGGAGCTTAGATGTACATTTTAATAAGGGTGAAATGCACCAAATACCACTTAACTATCGGGTTTTGCAAAAAATATCATTTTCCTTTAAAAACTCCAAATACAAGCACTTTACTTTCAAAATGTGCGCCCAGTACCATTTTCGCCCTAACGGCCGTTAACTCGATGACGGGACAAAAAACACAGGGGCAAAATCGTCTTTTCACTGTTCATCTTCCCCAAAAAAAAAATTTTAAACAAAAAAACTGAAGAAAATCAGAAACCAGAGAAAAAAAAATATGAAGAAAATGATTTCCAGGGAAATCTTTTTCTTCAGAAACCATAAGGAAAAAAAAAATATGAAGAAAATGATTCCCAGGAAATCGTTTTCTTCAAAAACCAGAAGAAAAAAAAATATATGAAAACGATTAAACTGAAGAAAACGAATTTTTTTTTTTCTTCTGGTTTCTGAAGAAAACGATTTCCTGGAAATTGTTTTCTTCAAAAACCAGAAAACGTCTTCAGAAACCAATTTGGGTTGGTTGTGAACGACAGTGGAGACAGACCCATTTACAGAAACATGCTCAATTCACCAAAATATGCTCGGACAAGTACTCGGAAAGCATTGGAAGAAGAAGAAGAGGAAGAAGAATAAGAAGAGGAAGAAGAAGAGGAAGAAGAAGAAGAAGAGGAAGAAGAAGAAGAAGAAGAGAGAAGAAGAAGAAGAAGACAAAGAAGAAGAAGAAGAAGAAGAAGAAGAAGAAGAAGAAGAAGAAGAAGAAGAAGAAGAAGAAGAAGAAGAAGAAGAAGAAGAAGAAGCGGAAGAAGAAGAAGACCCGATTTTCAGTCCTCGGGGGCATCCGAAGAAGAAGAAGAAGAAGAAGAAGAAGACTCGATTTCCAGTCCTCGGTGGGCATCGGAAGAAGAAGAAGAAGCTCGATTTCCACCCTTCTTCTTCTCTGCAAATCCGTTTTTTATTTTTTCTGGTTTCTGAAGAAAACGGTTTCCAGGAAATCGTTTTCTTCATATATAATTTTTTTCTTCTGGTTTCTGAGGAAATCGTTTTCTTCATTTATATCTTTTCTCCTAGTTTTTTATTTTCTTCAGTTTTTTTGTTTTAAATTTTTTTTTGGGGAAGATGAATAGTTAAAAGACGGTTTTGCCCCTGTGTTTTTCGTCCCGTCATCGAGTTAACGGCCGTTAGAGCGAAAATGGTACTGGGCGCACGTTTTGAAAGTAAAGTGCTTGTATTTGGAGTTTTTAAAAGAAAGTGGTATTTTTTGCCAAACCTGATAGTTAAGTGGTATTTAGTGCGTTTCACCCTTTTAATAATTGGGGAAGAGGGGTCATTTGTAGTCTTTTCAAAACTCGGGAGAATGTAATCTCAAGTTTTTCAATAACTGATAGAGAATATATAATTAATCTCAAGTTTGAAGGATTTCATATTAGTATATTAGAGGATTAATCATATTCCGATTGAGTAGTCAAGTGTGATGAAAATATTATAATGGAGAAAGAAGAGTAGGATAAGACTAAAAATGTATTTGACAAAATATTTAAAATGTTAGATACAGTTTTATACTTTAATAAAAAATTATAAAATATTCACACTTTTTTGTGAAGAATTTCAAATCTTACAACACTTGTAAAGAGAATTATCCATAAACAAGGGGGATAAAACGAATGAGAATTATTGAGATTAAAAATTTTAACTTAAAAAGGAGAAGAGTTGGCTTGTGTGAAACATATTCATGTATGCGTCCATTGAACACAAAAATAGTACGCACACTCTTTTTTGCATTTTTTCTTTGAAACTGATACATAAACTAAAGAAAACTGATACTCGTGATACTGTTCACGAGTATCAGTAGTATTATCCTGAAGTATCTCTTTGTTAAAAATAAATAAAGTAAAAAAATTTGATACTCGGGTACTATTCACAAGTATCAATAATACTCTATTCAAATATCACTTCGTAAAAAAAATAAAAATAAAAAACTGAGAGTGCTACTTAAAAAGAGTAGCAGTGATAAGAAGACAAGTTCTACTCTTAAAGAGTAGCAAGAAGAAGAAAAAAACTATTGATAGTGGCTTTGTTCTCTTAGTGACCCAACTTGGGAATTTTTGGTTTTAGGCAAGGAATTTTGTTGAAGGGAATTTTCTTTTGAAAAATTGTGTAGGAAAGAGATGAAAAAGTGTAATAATTGTGTTATTTTTAAAATTTATGTAAGTGAAGATTTTGAGGAAAATTTAAATTTTGAATTTTAAATTGAGTAGAAATTGAGGTTGTTTCTTTGGGTTAGATTTAAGAAGAAAAATTGATGATTTTCTTGAAACGGGGATGGAAAAGAACAAAGCCAAGAATAGTAGTGCTACTCAAAAAGAGTAGCGTGCTACTCTTGATGGAGTAGCATGCTCTTCTTGACACAATAGCACGCTATTCTTAACGATCTAGCATGCTACTCTTGAAGGAAATGCATTATGCTCTTGACGGCGTAGCATACTACTCTTCAAAAAAACTAACTGATACTTGAAATTATTTTGAAGGAATATGAGTTAACTCTTTAAAAATCTAATTGACATTCCTTTAACAAGTAAGTTATACTCGAATTTCTTATGAAAGATTAACACTTAGATGTAACGGTTATTCATTCAACAGTAAAGTAATATCCAAATTTTACAACTAAAAACGCATGTATAAACTTGTTGTATATATAACATTTTTATATGTGAGTTTTTACAAAAAAAATAATAATTCAAACACACACAAAACGGATTAAAAGAGATCATGAACTTTTTCATCTATCTACACCTACCAGCAATCATGACAAAGAAACGGGAGGGATACAAATCATTTTCGCTCTAGTGATCATAGAAAACAGACGCGAAAATAAAGATAAACAGAAACAGAAATACACGCACACCCGCACATGCACACGCGCACGCGCACACACACGTCACACACACGTGTGTTTCAAATCTAGGTTATCTCGATTATATTAAATACAAATATTGGGGAAAAAAACACACGTATCAAATTTAGTGACTAAAATATCACGTGTCGAAGCGTCAAACAATCAACCCTTAACTAAAACTCATAGAACTGGTAGTTGGAATATTGGAACTTTAACAGGTAAAACGATAGAATTAATAGAAGCCATGAGGAAGAGGCGCATTAATATTATGTGTCTTCAAAAAACTAAATGGGTAGGTGAAAAAGCAAAAATTTTAGATAACACAGGATATAAACTTTGGTATACTAGTAAAGATAATAATAGGAATGAGGTGAGTATCATTGTAGATTCGTTGTAGGTAGAACAAGTAGTGGGAGTAGTTAGGAAAGGGGATAGAATCATTGCTATAAAAGTTATTATTGGAAATGAACCTATAAACATACTTAGTGTATATGCACCACAAATAGGAAAATTTAAAAACTTTACTTCAAACAGTTTCACATAATGAAAAAGTTATCATAGGAGGGGATTTAAATGGCCATGTGGGGGAGAGTAATGAAGACTATGATAAGGTCCATGGGGGGTATGGTTTTGGGTTACGAAACAATGAAGGAAAAACTATTTTAGATTTTGCATTAGCATATTATTTAGTTATAGGTAATACTTTGTTTAAAAAGATAGACGAACACTTAATTACATTTAATAATGGTTCTAATAAAACATAAATTGACTATTTTCTAACTAGAAAAAGTGATAAAAAATTGTGTAAAAATTGTAAAATAATACCAAGAGAAAGTCTTACAACACAACATAGGCTACTAATTTTTGATATAAAACTTAATAACAAATGAAAGAGGAAAAAGTCACCCACCATACATAGGATTAAATGGTAGACTCTTAAAGATAAATACATAAAAGATACTTTTGTAAAAATCATATTAGAAAATCTTTTCCTTTGAAAGTAGAAAATGACTCCGAAAGCACATGGGAAAATGTAACTGAACAAATGAAAAGAATTGCAAGTGTCTTAGAAGAGTCGAAAGGTAATAAATCGAATAAGGAGTCATGGTAGTGGAAAAAAGATATTCAAGAAAAAGTGATGAGGAAATCCAAGGCTAAAACAACATAAGTTATGAGTCAGAATCCATGAACACAAAGGAAGCTCCAATAAGACGGAAATGAAACTTACAAGAGTTACCCTACTCTCCATCAAAGTGGAAATGATGGAAATGGTAAATACTAATCCTCCCAGTTAAGAAACTGGTGGAAATGGTATTTCCATGTTCTGAAAATGGTGGGAATGGTATTTACAAGTTAAGGAAATGGTGGAAATGGTAACTATTAATCTTTTCAGTTGAAGAAATGGAGATTTCACAAATTTGAAGAATTTTGGAAATGAAATGTTTTTGAGTTTACAAAATGATTCCGGAAGCTTCCAGAAGCTTCCTACATCTACATCATCATGCTACGTCAATTGGGCCGAATTCCATCAAGTTCATCTTCTCTAGATTCGGCCAAGCCCAACATGCTCACAAGGAAGCCCATATGCGAATTAGGGTTTTTACTTAAGTGTTCTAGGGTTTAAGAGAAATGAATGTATTGTGCATGTTACCTAATTTTCTTCATAATTTCCATCTTTGTTATTTCCAAAAATAAGAGATGCTTCTTTTCTCCTTGTTTCTAATTCTTGTCAAGGTTACTTAATCTCTTGGTTAAGTTTCCTCTTTTCTTTTTTCATCTTTATTTTGAAGTTTCCCTTCTTTTTTTTTTTTTTTTTTACTTGAGAATTTCGTCCATAAGCTTTCCTTATGGCAGCCGAAATTTTCCCTTCTTTTCTTTTACTTTTTCAGCAAGTAAGTTCATTTTTCTTACTGAATTTTGTGAGTTACTTAATCTCTTGATTAAGTTCCAATTTTGTGTTTTCTTTCCTTATTTTTCCTTGTAAATTTCGTGCTCCCTATACCTATAAATAGGGGTGCATGACTTCACTATTACAGAGTGACTAATTGAATGAAAGTTTATACTTTATTATTCACTCTTCTCTATTTTGGCTTAAGTAATTTGCATGCTTATTAATTGCTAATGCACAGGAACTATAGGTGATGAGGTCATCCCTAGCTCAAACCAGCCAAGTCAACATCTGCTGATTCAACCCAAAGGCAAACCTTGGATAGAAGTATTAAGAAGGACAAATGGTTCACCTCTTCACCATAATTGGAGCCGTGCGACCTATAAATCCCTCTCGACAAAGTTCAAGGCATTTCTTGAAGTTCTTGAAAGCTTTCTTGAACTTCCTGAAACATTTTTTGATAAATCTTGAAGTTGTCAAACTTCTCGGTTTATTAAGTTGGTTACTAATTACGAATCTTGAAGAAATATGAACAATCTTGATTTTCTTGATTTCCGGCATTTCCGACGGATTCAGAAAGCTTCTCATTGCATCCAGAACAGTCCGAACTATTTGGTGAAGTTTTCCTACACAAATCAACAAAGTCATGCTACGCCATTCATTGGGCCGAAACCATCTAGCATCCATGCTCCATCAATTCGGCCAGCCCACTCAGAAGGCCCATAGCTGAAACCCTATTCCTGTTAGGGCTAGGTTTTGAGGTTCTTGAATTGGATTAGGATTTGTGCATGTTTTCTAATTATTTTCCTTGTTAGTTTAGGATAACTTAAGGTTGTTACAAATTTGTTACAACTTGACAAAATCCAAGAGTTAGTAGTTTCCAAAAAGGGTTCACTTCTTGGAATCCTTTTTGTAATAGTTTTAGAAGTTCTTTTTATTCTTTTTTTCATGGGAATTTCGTGCACCATACTTCCATAAAGGTGACAAAATTCTCTTTCCAATGCCATGCTTCTTTTGGATTTGGAGTTGTAAGGAATTTCCAATTCTGATTGGTATCCACTTTTTCCAAAAAAGTTTCACTTCTTGAAATCTTTTTTGTATTAGTTTTTAGTAGTTTCTTTCCTTATTTTTTTAAAGGTGAATTTCGTGCTCCCCATGTCCTAGGGCAGCCGAAAATTAACCAACCAATTTCCATGCTTCTTTTGGAAATTGCTTTGTAAGGAACACCAACTCTAGTTGGATTCCACTTTTAGTTGTTTCCTTTTCTTTCTTATTTTCTGATTGTAAAAGGCACACAACCTCCTTCCTATATAAAGGGGGTTGGGGCGAATTTATCAATAGACAAATATTAGAATTCACATTATTATATCTTGTGAGGTTTACTCCTAAGCTTTAGAATTCTTATTTTGCACTTGTGTAATTTGCATGTTAATGTTTAGATAACACAAGTGAGACTAAAGGGTAATTAGGTTTCTTGCTTCACCTAATTTCTGCTGGTTTCAATTCATTTATTCTTGCTAGGTTATAGCTAAAGTAGTTTATCTCACTATATGTGATGAGGAAATCCAAGGCTAAAACAGCACAAGTTATGAGTCAGAATCCACGAAGACAAAGGAAAGCTCCAATGACCTTAATGAGAAGGAAATGAAGATTACAAGAGTTACCCTACTCGCCATCAAAGTGGAACGGTGAATACTAATCATCCCATCTAAGGAAATGGTTGAAATGGTATTTCCAAGCCGTTGAAATGGTATTTCAGTGAAAATGGAATTTACGAGTTAAAGAAATGGTGGAAATGGTAATTACAAGTCTTTCTAGTGAAGAAATGGAGATTTCACAAAGTTTGAAGAATTTTAGAAGTGAAATATTTTTTGAGCTTCTGAAATGATTCCGGAAGCTTCTACAAGATTCCAGAAGCTTCCTACATCTACATCATCATGCTACATCAATTGGGCCGAATCCATCAAGTCCACTCCATGAACCCACATTCGGCCAAGCCCAAGCCCAAGGAGAAGCAATTCATAATTAGGGTTAGGGTTAGGAGGAGAATTAAGGTTTTGTGCATGTTACCTAATTCTCTTCATAGTTTCCTCTTTTTCTTTTCTCCTTTATTTTTTGGTTTTCCCTTTTCTTTAAAGGTAAAATCTGAATTTTTCCTTCCTTTTTCTTGTGAGAATTTCATGCATTGCTTACCTTAAAGCAGCCAAAATTCTTCCTTCTTTTCTTTTACTTTTTCAGCAAGTAAGTTTCTTTTTCTTGCTGAATTTTGTGAGTTACTTAATCTCTTGATTAAGTACCAATTTTGTGTTTTCTTTCCTTATTTTCTTGTGTAAATTTCGTGCTCCCCATACCTATAAATAAGGGTGCTACATTTCATAATTCTACAGTGATTAATTGAATGAAAGTTTATACTTTATTATTCACTCTTCTTTATTTTGGCTTAAGTAATTTGCATGCTTGTTAATTGTTAAAGTACAGAAACTATAGGCTAATTAGATAATTGCTCTATCTAATTGCATGCTTTGTTTCGCCTCTATTATTCTTCACTTGGTTCGAATTGCATGTTTTATTTAACTTGTTAAGTTAGTAGTCTGCCGAATCCAAAAGTAAGGATTCTAGAGTTTTGAGAGCTGCGTCTTGCATACAGACTTTCCTTGGCAATTTTCCGCATTGAGTTCTTGTTTTCACAAGTTGAAATCAAGGGTTCACATCAACTCTGCTTCCTAAATTGAGTTGTGTCCTAAATTGTTTCAACTCTGCTTATTACTCTTGTCTCGTCACTTGAATTGCCCAGCTTCTTAAGCCTGTTTATGATCTTTCGTGCTACCTTGAACATTTACTCTGAAAATATAGCTTGAATTTTATCTTCGTGCACTGTCAATATTTCTGAACTTTGAGGGCTTCTCCCCAAAAGTTCCTTATCGGTGTACTTCTTATTTGAGCTATACTACAAAATTTCTTTTTGGAAAAGGTGTTTTTACAAAATAAAACCAAGTGTCGATTTCGAAAATTTTTTGCTACTTTCCTATATAGTTGTTGTGCTTGTGTGATTACCTGTTGCTTGTTACCTTTGCCAAAGTAATCTGTGAAAACTTTCTACAGGACTGAGGTAAAAGGCTAAGTGTTACAGCATACAAGGGCTGCCAACCCTAAAGAGCGATACACAGGGTTTGTGTGTAGTTCATTAGGAGGACACTAGGGGGACAAGGGAGTAAGGTTACTTTTACTCACTTTTACTTGTTCTTAGCAGGATATTTTCTGGTACTTTGAGAATCGGTCAGCCTTGAGCAAATTGACCCCGCTAGGGAGATTTGGTGCCAGGTTTGTCCATGGTTCTTTGTGACCTATGAGGGTTCCGTTCTACGAGACCCATACAAACGGTGTATAAAGCTACAACTTTGTGCAAATTGACCCCTATAGGGAGATTTGGTGCCATTGTTGTTTCTTCTTACTTGGTCTCGGAAGTCCAAATGGAGAAGTTCTTAGAACTCCATCAGATTTTCGCTCATCTACAAGAAGTCGTGCCCACCGACATTGGACGGCATGATCCTTGTACCATTCAAGTTCCAAAGCAGTTTCTTTGCTTATTTAGGGGATGTGTATGGCGGTTTGATATGCATATGAAGTTTACTCTTGTACTTCATATGTCTTACTGAAAATTTGTTTACAGATTTTTGCTCACTAATTCATTTGTCGGGATACCTCCGAGCAACATTCTTCTGTTTGTTTTGTATGGATTCCACTAGTTGGATTGGTGCTTCTACGACGCATAGCAAGTTGATGGCAATTCTACGAGGGACTCCGGCAACTCTTGCGCCTGGGAATCGAAAGTGTAAGTCACAGTATAAGATATCTTTTAGCTCTTGCTTCATGAAGGTACACTTTTACTTTTACATTGATTCTCTTTCTATTGGTTACCATTCATGTAAAGATTTTACTAACTCTAGGGTTTGTCAATCTTAAACATGTGCATTGTTTTACGGGATACATCTTTTGGTTTAAAAACTGCATACTTTGTAGTTCACTATTCCTTAGGATGTCTTTCTCATAAATTGTCTGTGTTATCATTAATTGGTTCTCATATCAGTTATACATGCAATTTCTGTTGGTTACAATAACTTGTGAGTATGAGTCATGCAATTCTTGTGATTATGGCTCCACAAGTTTCATCAAAGGACCTTCTTGCGTCCAGGGATTAAGGTAAAATAAGTATCAGGGTATCCTTTAGGTATGCCTTTAAACTATTTCTCCTTTTGATTCCATTATTTCAGGTTATAAGCATGACTAAGAAATTCCAATTTCTGAAATTGTGACTAACCTCCGTTTGGGCAAATCGACCGTAGGTATCTTTTCCTTCTTGTTGATGTTAACGCTCGAATGGTTTTCTAAGTGTTGGATTGCTTAACTGGTGACGTCTTGTGTTCCACTTTTGCAATTCTTACTTGTTTCGACATGAGGATGTTTTTCTACTTAACATGCCATATTGTCTGCCTGAAAAACTGTGAATTATTGTGTAACGTGTTACCTTTAGTTTGCATGTAGGACGGGTTTTTCTTCATTTTAGGATCTTCTTATGCTAGTTTGTATGTCATACACATGATGCATAAATTTGTCGTCCTAGTTAACGTGGTAAATTTTGCTTATTGCATATGCTTGGCCAAAATGCTGTACTTCGTGTTGATAAGTAATTATTCTTGCGGAGTATAGATAAATTCATGAGATTTTAGATGCTTCCTAATAGTTTCTTGCAAACAACTAAAAGGTTCTCGAGAGGTTCTTGAAGAATTAAGAATGATTATCAGTGTCCTTGAAAGCAGTGTCTGGTAAGTATGATCTATGTTCATGTGGTAATAGTACTGACTTGTTCTGTTTGTGTTTGCAGCAATTTGGATTCGAGGACGAATCATTTCCAACCGGAAGGGAATGATGAGGAAATCCAAGGCTAAAACAACACAAGTTATAAGTCAGAATCCACGAAGACAAAGGAAAGCTCCAATGACCTTAATGAGAAGGAAATGAAGATTACAAGAGTTACCCTACTCGCCATCAAAGTGGAAATGGTGAATACTAAACATCCCATCTAAGGAAATGGTTGAAATGGTATTTTCAAGCCGTGGAAATGGTATTTATGAGCTAAGGAAATGGTGAAAATGGTAATTACAAGTCTTTCTAGTGAAGAAATGGAGATTTCACAAAGTTTGAAGAATTTTAGAAGTGAAATGTTTTTTGAGCTTCTGAAATGATTCCGGAAGCTTCTACAAGATTCCAGAAGCTTCCTACATCTACATCATCATGCTACATCAATTGGGCCGAATCCATCAAGTCCACTCCATGAACCCACATTCGGCCAAGCCCAAGCCCAAGGAGAAGCAATTCATAATTAGGGTTAGGGTTAGGAGGAGAATTAAGGTTTTGTGCATGTTACCTAATTCTCTTCATAGTTTCCTCTTTTCTTTTCTCCTTTATTTTTTGATTTTCTCTTTTCTTTAAAGGTAAAATCTGAATTTTTCCTTCATTTTTCTTGTGAGAATTTCGTGCATTGCTTACCTTAAAGCAGCCAAAATTCTTCCTTCTTTTCTTTTACTTTTTCAGCAAGTAAGTTTCTTTTTCTTGCTGAATTTTGTGAGTTACTTAATCTCTTGATTAAGTTCCAATTTTGTGTTTTCTTTCCTTATTTTCTTGTGTAAATTTCTTGCTCCCTATACCTATAAATAGGGGTGCTGCACTTCATTATTCGGCAGTGATTAATTGAATGAAAGTTTATACTTTATTATTCACTCTTCTTTATTTTGGCTTAAGTAATTTGCGTGTTTGTTAATTGCTAAAGTACATGAACTATAGGCTAATTAGATAATTGCTCTATCTAATTGCATGCTTTGTTTTGCCTCTATTATTCCCCACTTGGTTCGAATTGCGTGTTTAATTTAACTTATTAAATTAGTAGTTTTCCAAATCCAAAGGTAAGGATTCTAGAGTTTTGAGAGCTGCGTCTTGCATATAGACTTTCCTTGGCAATTTTTCACATTGAGTTCTTGTTTTCACAAGTTGAAATCAAGGGTTCACATCAATATGCCTTGTATGAATTGCAAAATCTAAGTAAGTCAAGGTGTGCCCTTCAACGATCCACTTTCCTGGGCAACATTCCGCATATGTGAGCTCTTCTTTGAATAACTCACATCAATAGGCTAATTAGATAATTGTTCCATATAATTGCAGTCTTTGTTTCGCCTCTAGAATTCATCACTTGGTTCGAATTGCGTGTTTAATTTAACTTATTAAATTAGTAGTCTGCCAAATCCAAGGGTAAGGATTCTTGAGTTTTAAGATCTGAGTCTTGCAATGAGACTTTCCTTGGCAATTTTCCCCATTGAGTTCTTGTTTTCACAAGTTGGAATCAAGGGTTCACATCAAAAGTAAAAAGAAAAAGAGCAAGCTACAAAATGTTATATACTTGTAGAAGTAATGAAAATATTGAAAAATATAAAAATGCTAAGAAAGATGTGAAAAAAGTAATAAATGAAGCAAAGACAAAAGCTTTTGAAGAATTCTATTAAAAAAAAAATTTAGACACTAAAAAGGGTGAAAAATATATTTATAAGATAGCTAAAATGAGGAAAAAGAAAACAAGAGATTTGACACAAATTAAATGTATAAAAGATGAAAATGAAACAATTTTAGTTGAGGACGAAATAATAAAACGTTGGAAAAATTATTTATATAAATTGTTTAATGAAGTTAATAATAACAAAATTACATTAGGAGAGTTGGCCCATTTAGAAAACAATAAAAATTACACATTTTCTCAAAATTCAACCCTTAGAAGTAGAAAAAACACTAAGAAAAATGAAAAATGGTAAGGCATTTGGTCCCTATGATATTCCAATTGAGGCATGAAAGTGCCTTGGAAAAGTTGGGATTACATGGCTTACAAACTTATTTAATATAATTCTGAAAATTAAAAAGATGCATAATGAATGGAGAAAAAGTGTATTAATTCCATTGTATAGGAATAAAGGGGATATACAAATTGTTCAAACTATAGAGGTATTAAACTAATGAGGCATACTATGAAATTAAGGGAAAGAGTAACAGGAACAAGATTGAAAAATGAGACTAATATAGAAGATAATCAGTTTAGTTTTATGCCAGGTAGATCATCATTCAATAAAAAGACTGTGTGAATAATATAGTGAAAAAAAACAAGACTTACATATGGTATTTATAGATTAAGAAAAAACATATGATAGAGTAAATAGAGATATAATGTGGTGAGTATTAGAAAAGAAAGGGGTAAGGGTAGCGTATATAGAAGCTATAAAAGATATGTATAAAGATATAACAATATGTGTAAAGATACCAGTAGGAATTTATGGTGATTTTTCAAATAACATAGGCCTATATCAAGGATCGTCTTTGAGCCCATATCTCTTTGATTTAGTAATTGATGAGATTACTAAACATTTGCATAATGTAATAATTGAATGTATGTTATTTGCAGATGATATAGTTTTAATAGATGAAACGAAAGCAGGGGTAAATGCTAAATTAGAAACATGGAGAGAAGCTTTGGAATCAAAATGTTTTACACTAAGTAAAGTTAAAATTGAATATATGAATTGTCACTTTAATAATCAAGTAGATAACAATACTATAAAAGTTAAAATTTGAGAACATGAATTAAATGAATCGAATAGCTAGGATCTATCACAGAAGAAAATAGAGCAGTTGATAAAGATGTAACTCATAGGGTTCAAGCAGGGTGGACTAAATGGAGAAGTGTGTCATTTATACGTTGTGACCATAAAGTGCAGCAAAAGCTAAAAGAAAAATTTTATAGAACAGCTATAAGACTGGCGATGCTTTACAGTTTGGAGTGTTGGGCGACTAAATATGAGGGTAGCAAAAATGAGAATGTTGAGATGGATGTGTGGGCATACTAGATTAGATAAAATAAGTAATGTAAGCATTAGAAATAAAGTATGAGTAGCCCAATAGATGAAAATAAGAACAAGCCTGAAAAGGTTTGAACATGTACGTAGGAGGCCCCTAGACACCCCAGTAAGATGGGTAGAAAATAGAGAATCAATTAATAGTAAAATGGGTGGAGGAAGACCTAAAAAGAATTGAAAAATAACTTTAAAATATGATATGTCATATTTGAATATAAATGAATAGGTGTGCCATGACCGTACACGATGATGAGATGTGATCATTATAGCCGACCCCACATAGTGAGACAAAGGCTTAGTTATTTTTGTTTTTGTTTTTGTTTTTAGTTCTTTCTTCTCTCTTTTTTAACAGATGGGATGTTTCCTTTCACGTTTTTTTAAAAAAAATTTCTACATCTCCGATTTCCCTTTTCTTTTTCCTTTTTTTATTATTTGTTTTTGCTTTCAACTTTTAAATAATTTTAGTTTGGCCCAAAAGTTTACTATGTCATGCGATTAACTTCCTCCTTATAAAGACAAAATTAATACTATAATTTTACATTTTTCCACATATTATCTTTATTTTTTACTTCCCCCATTCCATTAGAAGAGTCCACTTTATTGAACTAAAACAGAGCAACAAAGTGGACTCTTCTAGTGAAACATAGGGAGTATTATTTTATCTTAATATCTGTAACTTAAATTTCATTTTATTATCTTTAATTATCATTATTTTTCTTATAATTTGTATTCTGTTTATATTTTTCAGTATTTTTGAGTTTGTTTCTATCATTACCATTAATATAGTTTGAGTGGTTAACTAGTTTGGCCAAGGGTCACTATGTTTTTGAAGGTAAGTTGGGAAAGAGGAATTGGTTCCGTAACCTCCGATCCCGCGACTCTATCCAAAATATTAAAAAAAAAAAGCCTGGCCAAAATTCCGACCTGACCCACAACAATTGAGTCAAAACCCGAGTGGATCCAGACCCGTTCGTGTCGGGTACATGCACTTTCTCACCCCTAATTTTATTTAATTTTTCTTTCAAAAAATTAGTTTACTTGCGAGTAAAACATGTCAATTTGTCAAGCCAAATAGCATTGCAAGTTAAACGGGTCAACTAGTTGAGTCAAATGGGTTTTTGATATGGCTTTGTTACAATGATATTGACGCGTTGCCTACTGTTAGAACTTAGAATTATGAGCACACATTTTAAAAAAAATGTCTTAAAATTGTACCTAAAAAGGTGCGACATTGCAAAAGAGGCCCGGGAGGATTCAAAAGTTGTTAGGGATTCAAAAATAAAAAGTTTACATTAAGTCCCTAACTTTTATAAAATTACATAATAACCCCCAACCAGTTTTAATATTTAGTAGTAGTAATTGACTTCAAAACCATTAATAGAAATGCCATGGATTTTAATTTGAGTTATTTCATATATATAATAAGGAGGGCAGTGGGACTATTTTTGAGACACATGGGGTAAAATGTAAAAAAATTATGATAGTTTTTTTTTTGGGGGGGGGGCGGGGGGTGAAGCATAAAGAATTATTAACTTTTATACTATCCTTTTTATTTTTCCTTTTCAACTCTCTCCTTATTCTTTAAAGGGTGAATGATTTCGTCCTTACCTCCCTTGTTTCATTTGGTCCCTCATGTTGAAAACAGTTCATTTTAGTCCTTTATGTTTTATTTTCATCTTTAACCTATGTGATATTTTTATAAGAAAATAAGATTAACTTGTGATCACACGTGAGAAACACGACAGAAGGGCATTAATGGAAAGACAAAAACTATTTATTTGGACACACAATTATTTTTCACCATTTATTTGGACACAATAACAAATTTAATATCTTCAACTATCATTTAAAAAAGTCAAATGTGTAATTTAATGAAAGTATGGGTAGCAATTTTGGTATTAAACCTAAAAATAAAAAAAGTTTCGTTAGCACAAAGGAAGAATAGCGGAAGAAGTGCCAAAGTGGCTCGTTTCCTCAAAGTAAATGTAACTTTTATGCGGGAAGAGAACACATATATTTGGATTTTTTTACCCAAATATTCATTTAGGCCCCATATAAATACCAAAATAAACCAAATGGAAATGAAATTCCCAAAATGAAGAAAACGAAGTCGGGAGATTCATTTTTGAATCTCCCGACTTCGTTTTCTTCACAAAAAAAAAAAATTTTAAAATTTTTTCCCAGTAGAAAACGAATTCTGGGAATTCGTTTCCTAATGGGATTTTTTTTTTTAAATATTATTTCATTTTCGCACAGAACATTAATTTTATTTTGTAAAAATTTAAGTGAATTCATTTTGTTCCTACATTTTTTTTTTAAATTTAAAATAAAATTAGTTAAGTAATTCTATGTAAACTAATGTAAAAAATTAGTAAATAATTATTTTGTAATTGAAAACGAGTTCACCAACATCGTTTCTAAGTTTTTATGGTTTTTTAAATATAAATATTATGTAATGTAAAACGAATTATGGTGATTCGAAATTGACACCCGTAATTCGGTTTTCAGTTTTAGGGGAACGAAGGCAAGAGATAATTATATAACTGAAAGTCTAATTTGTAATTAGAAAAAAATTTTAAATAGTTTTTATTTTGTTAAATATTTGTGAAAAAACGAAGTGAGTGAAATAAAATTATTATTAAGCTTATTTTTTAAGAAATAGAAAAAAATAATTTTAGTAGAAAACGAATTTATTGAAATAAAATTATTTTTAAAATAAGTAATATAGTTTTAGTTAAATAATACATTCAAGAGAAAACGAATTCCGCGAATTTGTTTTCACTTGAAAATGAATTCAGTGCATTCGTTTTTATAGGAAAACGAATTCAATTCATTTTCTACCAAAATTGCTTTTTTGTAAAATTTTTTCTAAGTTTTTATTCATTTTAAAAAAATAAATATTATTTAATGAAAAACAAAATTTAGGGTTTTCAAAACGAACCCCCGTAAAACGTTTTTGAGTTGTTAGAAAAAATTTTAAAAAAGGCAAAACATAATTATATAACTGAAATTTTAATTTGTAATTCAATAAAATTTTAGAGAAAGTAATTTATGGCATTTTTTGAAATACATAAAATCTCCGTATAAATGAATTTGGGGAATTTATTTATCTTTGAAAATTTAGTCACGCATTTATGTTTTAAAAATAATTAATTCCATTAAAAACAAAACTCATAAATTCGTTTCTCTCAAAAAGAAATAACATTAAACCGATATTGATGTTTTCATTTTTAATTGTTTTTAGTTTAAATGAGCTTGCATAGGGAATACTAGTGGGATTAGGCGACGCTATCGCGCCTACCTTTGATATAGAAAATGGAGAGAATAAAGAAGATAAAGGTAATTGACCACCATTTCAAAAAATGCCGTAAATTACTTCCTCTAAAATTTTATTAAATTACAAATTAAAATTTCAGTTATATAATTATATTTTGCCTTTTTTCATAACAACTCAAAAACGAATTACGAGGGTTCTTTTGAATTAATGAAATTAATAAAAAAACAAAAAAAAATTAATTTCTCCAAGAAACGAATTCATTAATGAAATTAATAAAAAACGAAAAAAAGGAAGAAACGAATTCATGCAATTCATTTTCAAAAGAAAACAAATTGCCCGAATTCGTTTTCTTCAAGAATTTTTTTTTTTTTTTTTTTTGTAATTTTTGAAGAAAACGAAGTTGGGAGATTCATTTTTATAAAGTAAAATAATAATTATAGTTAAATCAATATGAATAAAATAAAGGGATAGTTTCAGAAATCAAATATGAATTATTGAAATAATTATTACGTGGAGCATTAAGAGATAAGCAATAAGTTGACTTTTCTGCTTAAATTTTTGTAACGGAAATAAGCAGTGCTTAAACGATTAAGACGTCTGTATTTCCGTTATCAAACACACTAAAAGTCATTATCTCTTAATCAAATAATTTTAAACATTTAGTTGGGTCATCAAACAAGCCCTAGTCTTCAAGCAATACTCTATTCATATATTTGAAAATTGATCAATTCAAATTTATCATAATATTACTCTTATCTCATTCTTTTCATTGCATCCTTATTAGTAATTCTTTTATTGGGTTCATCTGATTTGATGGATGACACATGCAAAAGGACTCCAAATTATCAACTTTGTGCCTCGATTCTTAGGAGCGATCGTAAAGGTCCTACTGCTGATATTAGAGGCATTGCAGTCATCATGGTCTACTCTCTTAAGTCCAAGTCTACTTATGTTGTGACAACAATCAATCAAATTTTGAAAATCCAACCAAATTTGACAGTTCCTTTAAATGCGTGCTTGAAGTGTTACAATTTTATTATACAGTCTGATGTTCATGTAGTTGTTGATGCTATTTACGGTCCCCCAAAATTTGCTGAAGAGCATACTGGATATGCGACTTCTGAAACTCAAGAATGCGAAAGTGGCTGCAAACCGCACCCCTCTCCCATTTCCAACATTAACAATGATGCTCGTAATATTACGGATATTGCAACTGCAATAATCACACATCTACTTTAGTTTGGTTAAAATTTTAATTTGTTGAACTATATTACCATTGTATGAGAAAATATAAGAGCCACATGTTAGGCATGTTTTTTGCTTTTTGAATTTCTTTTTTTTTTTTTTTTTTTGTTTAATAAAACGGATACCCAATTTCACTTTTAATTATAAAATAAAAAATGTATTTAGTACTCCCTCCGTCCCACTCAAAGAGTCCACTTTAAAATGTGTACAACTTATTATGGGTTGTAAGGTACAACACCTAAAATAAGTAATTTACCACTATATTTTCCATTTATATCCTTACTTTAGAAGTAAGGGTTAACTGTGAATCACACATTGTTATATTAGTAAGGGTATATAATGTAAATAAATTCAAAGTAGACTCTTTAAATGGGACCAAAAAAAATTTGAAAGTGACTCTTTAAGTGGGACAGAGGGAGTAATATTCAGTGTTTTTAGTTTTTCATTCACACCCAGAAGTAATCTAACCAACTTTTTATCACAACTTAACTTATCACATTGATTTTGTAACTAGTTACTTTGACAATAGTTAATTTTGGATGAACAAACTCCAAGTTAATAAACAAACTAATTAAAATGGTCCATAAAAATAAAAAAACTAATTAAAATGAAATCGTTAATTTGATTTCCAACCAAAAAACAGAAAAGGAAAAAAAAACTAGAAACTAGGCAATTTTTCCAAGCGGAATCAATCCGAAAATTCAGTTTGAAACAGGCATAAAAGATTTTCTTTAAATAACCTGCCTTTCTTACCTCTCTTTAGCCGCATTGTAGGATTTGCATATGTGATTTATAAAAACTAATATATTCAGACTGTTTAATTTCCCTTGGCTATGGATTCACTGTTTCATTAAGTAGTTGGTCATTTGCAAGTTTTTGACTTCTTATGGGCACTACTTAGTTTGAGTGATTAAAGAAAAGCAAATAAAAAGAAAAGTGAAAACCGTATTTTTCACTAATTTTATACTTTCATTACACTTTTGGTTCATCTTTTATGTCTCGTTACATTTATGATCCCTCTTCTTTCATGTGTTGGCACTTTTAGTCCTTAAGACCGACAATAGATGATTTTATCCGGCATTTTAAAGGTTGTTGTGTAAATTTTAAAATTCAATTTTGAACCAACATGACCGATAAAACCTTCTACTACTAGTCATATGGACTAAAAATGCCAACACGTAAAAAAAGAACCTAAGGGTGGAATGGGTTACGGGTTGAATGGGTTACGGGTCAAAAATTAACCTGTATTTAACAGGTCGGATTAGGATTAACCCACGGATTACAATTTTTTTCCAACCCGCCCAACCCATAGTTTTCTTCTTCATGGCTGACCTGCGTGGGTCAGATTGCATACGAAGCAAAACTGACCCGCGGGTCACACCTATCATATATATACGTGTGTGCGACTGCGAGTGCCACTCTGTGTGTGTGTGTGTGTAAGTGTTTTTTTTTGTTTTTTTTTTTTTGGAAATTAGTGTGTGTACGTGTTGTGTGTGTGTGTGTCTTGTGTGTGAATATGTGTCTGCTTTTATATACATATATATATATATATATATATATATAAACATAAATTATGGCACATATATAATAAATGCGATAATTCATTATAGTTTTATAAATTGAAATTAATATATGTTTTTTTTAATTTCTTGGTTTATTCACCCACATATTCAAAGGTTACAGTAATTTTTTTCATATATAATTAATTTAAAATATATTAAAAATAAAATGACATTAATTATAATTAATAATTTTAATTTAATTTCAGAAAATGAGCAAATTTACAAGTAAAATGAATCAAATCTTTGGGCCAAATGAGTCATGATCTAATGACCCACAAAGTTATCTAAATCACTTATATAAAATTAATTCTGAAAATATTTAAAAATCAAAATTATATTAATTTTAGGTATATTTTTTTAACAAAATATGAACAACAATTATATGTATAATTAATAAGGAATGACTCAATTTAATTCAAAAAAAAAACTTAATGACTCAACAACCCAAAAACTGAAACCCAACACGTTTATATAAGGTTAATTTAAAATACATTTAACAATAATTTTATTAAGTATATGTATAAATATATATATAAGTGTATATAAGTGTGTGGCTTTTATATATATATATATATATATGTGTGTATATATTATATATTACATATAGATAATATTACTCTCAGTTAGAGGGAGAGGATGGGGGTGGTTTGGGTGTGTGGGTGGGTATGTTTACTGGCAGAAGTTGTGCTTGTATTGTGTTGGGGGCGGGGCGTGGTGGGTGTGGGTGGGGTCGGGGAAGATTTAAAATTATTGCTACTATGAGCTAGAGAGGTGTGTGTTACTGGTGGAATTTGTGTAGTTTTTTACAAAAATAACACATTTTACAAAATTAATTACCAAAATAACACAAATTCAAAACTAATTACTTAAATAACATTTTTTTTGCCCAATCAACTTTTAAATGTCCAGTCTGCTTGCCCAGTCAGATTCTTCTTCCTTCCCCTCCTTCTTCTTCTCACCCACCGCCGCCCACCACCGCCCACCGCCGCCACCAACAAACTCTCATCTTCTTCTTCTTCCTCTTCCTTCTTCTCCTTCTTCTTCTTCTCCTTCCTTCTTCTCCTCCTCCTTCCTCTTCCTAAATACTATTTCTGTTACCTACAAACAACAAACTCTATCCCTAAAGAAAAAAACTTTAAAAAAATGGTTTGATTCAGAGCAACTGCAAAGAGGGACTATTTCAAGTCTTTGCATGAAGATGGTAATCTCTGGAGTGCCAGCAACAAATCATTCATCCTAGCTATTTGATTCAGCAATTGATCAATTCTCTGCACCAATTCACATCACGCAAAGCAATCAAAAAACACAAACTTTGAAAGAAAGAAAAATTGGAATCCAAATTTCACACAGGCATTTCAACAAACACTTTGTATTACTAGTATTGCTCATACGAACCTCATCTTTCTCCTTGATAATTCGAGCCACACGATCACTACTACTTTGCTCTGTCCTCCTCCCTCTCCCTCGCCGCCAGAGATACAGAAACCCGACCACCACCGCCACCGCCGTGAATGCCGATTTCTTCGCGGGAATGCGATTTGACCCATACGACAACACCCATTTGACCTTCGAAAACAACACCTCCATCCCTAAATTCACCCACCTCGCCGCGCCGACCACCTTCCTTCCCCTCGGAACACGAGGAGGAGAATCTGCCTCCGTCGAGGGCGAGCATAAAGTCGACGTCGAAGAATCGCCATTGGATTGATCTTCATCGATAATTTCAGAGGACGAGGAGGAAGACAAAGAAGAAGACGAGGGAAACGCCAACGTCAATGACCTTCCGTGGTGTTTGAAATCGAGGTGGAGATTTTCGTGGTTGGTCGGAGGGAAAATGAGGAAGGAAGGATCGTCTCCTGATTCACAATCAGGGTTGTCCTTGATTGAAACTAATGAGGCGGACTGAGACTGATACCATCGACGGAGGACTTCGTTCGTAGTGTCCGGTGAGTTGGGATTCTCTTGGATTCATCTTTGTATACTTCTTCTGCATCTAAGATGGAATCTCCGGCCGCCATGGATCTATCGGATTCAGCTTCCGCTGGCAAATATCCGATGGTAAGTGTCGAGTGTGTTTATTTGATTGGACATTATTGGTAAACCAAAGAAGGATCGGTAAAATAAGGAGGAGAAGAAGGAAGGAGAAGAAGAAGGAGAAGAAGGAAGAGAAGAAGGAAGAGGAAGAGGAAGAAGAAGATGAGAGTTTGTTGGTGGCGGCGGCGGCGGTGGGCGGTGGTGGGCGGCGGTGGGTGAGAAGAAGAAGGAGAGGAAGGAAGAAGAAGCTGACTGGGCAAGCTGACTGGACATTTAAAAGTTGACTGGGCAAAAAAAATGTTATTTAAGTAATTAGTTTTGAATTTGTGTTATTTTGATAATTAATTTTATAAAATGTGTTATTTTAGTAAAAAACTCGAATTTGTATGGGTGTGGGGGTTGGGGTGAGCAGAGCTAAAATTATTTTATAATTTATTTTTTAAAAATTTATGTTAGTTAATTCATGGTTAAAGTACGGGTTGAGTTACGGGTTATAACTTGTCGGGTCAAGCAAATTTGATCCTTTGGGTCAAATAAATTAACCCGCGGTTTGAGAGGATTATAACCCAACGCGCACTTGATCCGTTAGTCGACGGGTCAGGTTGGGTCATGACCCGTTAAGTACGTGTCAAGAATTGACCCAACCCATAACCCGCCCAACCTGCCAATTGCCACCCCTAGAGGAACCACAAGTGCAACCAAACATAGAAGAAAGACTAAACGTGCACCAGCTCTAGTCACTACATTCAGTCTTGGTTGTAAGGGAACTATGATTGATGTTAACAAGTAGAGACACTAGTAAAAATTAAAAGTGTGAAATGACCTATAACCACTTGCAGTAATTCACAACACTCTACTTATTAACTTCTTCCTTACACCTCAGCTCTATTTATTGGGTTGAGCTCTTATTTAAAATTAATATTTGAAGGGTGAAATGCAACAAATACCACATAAATATCGACTTTTGTAAAAAATACCATTTTCCTTTAAAAACTCAAATTACAAACACTTTACTTTCAAAACTTGCGTCTAGTACCACTCTGTTAGTCAATTCCGTTAAGTGGCTAACAGTCAAAAAAAGACAGGGGCAAAACCGTCATTTCACATGTGCATCACTGCTCATCGTCTTCTCCGATGAACAGTTCCGACACTGTTCATCTGCCGGAACTGTTCATTGGCAATTTTTTTTTTTTTTTTTTTTGATGAAGCCTCAATTAAATTGGGTCTTCTTCTTCTGCTTCTTCTTTTGGGTCTCATTGGGTCCAATTTGGGTCTTCATCGGAGGAGGAAGAAAAAAAAAAAAAAATTACCGATGAACAGTCCAGAACTGTTCATCGACTTTGATGAACAGTGCTGCACATGTGAAATGACAATTTTGCCCCTATCTTTTTTTGACTGTTAGCCACTTAACGAAATTAACTAACAGAGTGGTATTGGGCGCACGTTTTGAGAGTAAAGTACTTATAATTGGAGTTTTAAAAGGAAAGTGGTATTTTTTGCAAAATTCGATAGTTATATGGTATTTGGTGCATTTCACCCTATTGTAAATATGTAGGTATTGAAACATTGTAATGCTACAATGAAAATTTTATACTTTAGTTTCTATTAGTAAATTTACGTTGGCTTTACATCAATACCTACTTTAGTTTCTATTAGCAAATTTACGTTGGCTTTACATCAATACCAACTTCTGCACAACTATTCCCTATTAAAATTAGTGCTCTCATAATTATTTCAATTTTTTTCGCAATAATATATTTCTCATATTACAGGTCACCGTACATAGCGCGGTTTAATCCACTAATATTATATAAGGGAGTAACTGTCATTTGCCCTAATTTTAATAGGTGTGCACGGGTATTTGCCATTAAATTTTACCCCATCCAACACCTACTTGCAAAGTTAAACCCGTCTAATTTCGCTTGTTTCCACCCATAATCACTGTACAAATTGGCTGATAATTGGCCACCCATCCAACAACTACAGTTGAGAAAGGATAAAATGTCTCTGCCATACAAATATAATGCTCAGCTTGTGGTTCCAAACAGGAAACATGGCATTCTGAATTTGTGTAAACACCTTTACTCTTTTTTTTTTTCAAACTTCAAACATTGTTCAATCTTTCAATAACAGTCTAAAACTTATATAGATCTTGCAAAATGTCGTAAGTTCAAATTCTACCCAGGTGAGAAACATTTGTAACTGGATTTGACCTAAGTGAAATGGGTCCCTTTTTTTGTTATAGTTCAACAGTATAAATTTTTTATAGAAGAAGGAAAAAAAAAAAAAAAAAAGACGATGGGGCTGTAGCCCTAATTTAAATTGCAGCGGCGGTGGCCAAGGCGGGGCTAATAGGTAGTAGTATTACTGCCCTTAGCTCGGGAGGAAGGCGGGGTATCGGCACCAGCCTGCCCCCACCCTCGTACCACCACTGTTTGTAAGGGAACAGGTCTCATAGGAGACTCCAATGCAAAAACTAATAATAATAATAATAATCTTTCAGATATCCTAACAAGCTCCTTACACAAGTTCAAATGGTTGTTCTATCCAAAACAAAAGTTTATAACAGTACTTTGATGCATTTTGCTTTGATCATAAATCCAAACGAAGAGGATAGCCTGGCGGTAAAACACGCCTCTCACATGATGCGGGGTCGAAACCCGGGGAAGGAAAAAGGTTGAAATAGGGGTGGGAAAAAAGAAAGACTAGGAAAATGGCCCCTTACTCCTGCTGAATGATATCAACTTTATATGTGAACTGGTGGGCTGCAGTTGCACCTTCATTCCTGAAAGCATATTTCTCTCCAGCCTGAACGCCATTTTTCTGGTTAAAACCCTCCCAGTCACATATCAAAATATGCGAACCTGAACTCTCTTGATAGAGTGCTGGCCACGGTATTTGCTTCTGATCCACAAGCACAACAGCCTTAGTTTCCATTGGCCCCCTTCGGAATCTAAAACCCGGTAATCTTGACGGCAGATCCTGCACATCCAAGAATTAGTAAGAATGTATCCTGAGACAGTTTCCCGCGTTTTTTGCCCACATCGAACTCTAAACGCAAGAGGCTAAATCAAAGATTTAGGCATGTTACAAGAATTATTTGAACTGTGAAACATAATTGAAACATGTTACAGCAGGCCAAAAGCAAGGAAATCTATACTTGATACTGTAACATTTGGGCAGGAAATGATTGAGATTGAAGGGAAATCTATCACGGCCATTGTTCACAACAAAGATGAGTCAAGATATTACCATGAAGCTGTCTCATCGAAAGCTGGTTAGGAATATATTAATGTCACTAAGGATGAAATGAAAGCTACAAAAAACTAACAAGGTCTGATACCTAGTTGATCTTCCTCTCGGACAAAAAGCTGAGAACCAATGGGTTCTTAAAAATGAAATCTAGGCAAATGGTTCCACTAAGAGGTACAAGGATCAACTTGTGGTCAAAGGCTATACTCAAAACATTTCAAATGTGGCAAATATAACCCCAAATAGCCAGGTTTCAGATAATCAATCACCTTAAGCAAACAACCAAACATCAACTTAAGCAACAAGTACAAGTTCAATAGCGCCAGAAATATTTATCAATTATCAAAAACTTCTAGGTACTTTTGATTCCTAATGTGATGAAAAATATAGTAGAAATTGAAGTTGTAATTCTATGCGTTTAACTCAAAACTTAATGAGATTTTGCAGATCCAGTAACCATTTCCTAAGGAACAACACACTGAAAGTTTCATCCACGTGAACTTTCCCCATTTGTGAAAATAGGATCCAATGTAAGAAAAACCCCAAAAAGTTAGATTAACATATTGAGCAAAAAGAGAACGGTTCCTTTCACGTAATACAGAGATGTGACAATTGCAAGTTTGTGCAGGAGATTAATCAAAACTCTCAATGTTTAGAATGAATGAATCTTAGAGGCCTACCAAATGTTGACCATCTGTCACAGCCAAGCAAGTGACAGCATCAGAAGATGAGGGCAGAGCAAGTGGCTCAGGCTTCACATGCTTGCAGTAAGTGATTCTAAGCGGTGCCGGTGATGACTCCAAGTCTGCATGTGGACATGGGGATTTAATGTAATGAAGCTAGACACATCCAACTGAATTGGTATGTAATTTAGTAACTCATCCAATCAAGGTATCAGCTGAAAATGGAATCAAATAAGAAAGATACCTCTTGTCATCAGTGCCAGACCATGTACTGGCTCAGCTGTCTCTTGTTCCTCCTTTTTCAACATTTTTGTAAGTTCACCTGCTCCTGTAGCATGAAATAAATGCACAGGACAAATGATGCCAGATTATATCTGATAAACATTAAAACAAAGTAACAAGTCTTACACGCACAATCAAGGGAAAATTATCAGTTCCAAGAGTACTCACTACAAGGCACAAACCAATGCATGTGAGTCATCAACAAGATGGAAAAAATTTATAATGAAAAGTAACCACCAAGCATAATTTTTTCCATTAAAATGAATGGCAATGAACAAAAAGTGGGAATAGAAGCAGGACTGTAACTAATTCGAGTGTAAACTTTCATATGATCCATTGAAATATTTTGCTAGATAGATAGGGAGGGAGAAAAATGAGCACTTAGAAGTTTGCTTACTGTCAAATCTCAAGGAAAATAAGAGAGAGAGATATAAAAAGATAAAGAGTTGTGGAAGGTGATGGAGAAACCTAATTGGCCGACTATAACAGCCTATTTACTAAGGAAGATGATTTGAATATGTTAATGACAGTGGAGACATTGTTAAGTTTGAGTACTAAAAACATTTGTAACAGCTTGCAAATAAGGAGCCATTCCAGTAAGAGCCAAACACACGTGGAAACTCAACAAGCATTTAACAGGCTGAGCATCTCACCATTAATTGTACTCTCAACAAAATCATAGAGCCTTGTACAGAAAGGGGTGCTACTCAATTAGCACCTGAGAGTCAGGGATGAGCAAGAGGAAAATAGTAGGATGCAAGTGGTGCACCAACAAGAAACCCTGATAAACTAATGCTTGAACTGAAATAAAGAAAGAACTGTCGGACTTGTACATACCAGTAGATTCCTGGCCACTATTCTTGAAGACAGCACCTTCATTAGCATATGAAGAACTCCAGTCGTCGCCTGAAATGTACTAAATTAGATTTACAGGAATCAAAACAAGGCAAATGAACACAACTTGTTTGGGGAAAAACATAAATATCAAAGGATTTATGAGATGAGAAAGAAAGTGACAGCAGCCAACTGTAACTCCTGTTGTGCCTCTCAGCACTCTGGAAACGGGTGCACAATTTAGCACTCTGGAGACAGGTGTACACTATTGGCATCCCGTCACTTTCTCTACCAGGTTCTGCCCAAGCAAAGACAATTTCAGAATCCACCCGAGTGTGCTTTTACATTCAAGAGTCAATACCTTGTTTATGGGTCCTATCACCTTTAAACTCCATAGCATTGTCTTTTTCAGTCATGATAACATCAGTAAACTCAGAGAATATATTTGACTTAAAATTCTCAGTACCACCAAAATCCTTGGTGGCTTCAGCTTGCAACCTCATGCCTGTATGGCCCAGACTAGAAGTACCTACTCCAGGTTCAATGCTTTTCTTACTTTCATGCACTTCAAAGTAGCCCGTATCAGAATCCGAGAAGGGTGACTTTACGTTGTCACCTCCAGAATCTTGAGCTCTATTTGTGGCTGATGGTTTAAATTTATTTCCAGAAACAACTGGGGTACTTAACCCAAATCTCTTCACTGTATCCATACTTTTTTTCTCACATGGTTTTGCCCGAGCAGATACATTTTCTTTGCATCGATTTCTTCTAAATGATCCTTCACAGTTTTTCTCACAACCACTTCTTCCAAATATTTGAACTATAAAGCGTGAACCCTTGATGTAGTTGAATACCAGAAAGTCCCCCATTGTTAAGTTATGATCTGATACAAATTCTTGCCAACCCATCTGGAAACCGAATCCTTCATGAAAATATGACAATTTGACTGTCCATTTTTCACCATTTGCATTCTCCAGCTCAGTTTTTTTACCTACCAAGTCTGCCACATTTGCGGCAAATGTGGGAGGCACTAACTGTGACAATAAAAAATATAAAAAGAAAATTTAGAAAATTGGGGAAACCACCTGAAAAGTATGCATAATCCAAATAGATCAGAAAGGAAGAGGGCATAAACCCAATGCTGTTAATGCAAAAAGAAAAAGTTCACATGGTATATCTAAAGTTAACTGCAACAATTAGTAGTCTTCACATTCTAGCAAAATCTGTCAGGTCAAAGACTTTAAACATTCAAAATTGGCTTTAAACACTCAAACTTGAGAATGAAGAACCCTGGCTGCAGCTCAGGAAAGGTGAACAAAAAGGAAAATTGTAGACAGGTAAGGCTCCTAGTCAACAAACAAGCAGTATCATTTCAGTCTACTGCTGACAAAAAAAGTACAAAATATTCTACCATCACTGGTTTACTACATCCACATCTCAGGAAATAAATTTTCATTCACAAGTAACAGTTAGGTTAGATCAAACAAATTCATCACGAATAGAAAATTGAATTTTGTGTTCAATCAGTCTTAGGCTCATTTGGAAGACTTCCATTAAAAAACGACATCCGTCAAAGTAATTGAAGGAACAAAAGATACAAGAAAGAAAATCATTAACATTCTGTAGAACCGATAGAGTTCACATTGAACTTCGCACTAACATCATTTGGCATGCCAGGCAATTCACTAATGTAAAGCAAAATATTTTTACTCTATTAGTAACACAGTAAAACTAATCTATGTGTTTGTATGAAACCAGCAAAACACCGATTCACTCCAATCAGCCACAATGTATCTAAATTTCAACCTTCTGTTCCAGCAATTTATAAAAAATAAAAAATAGCAGAATTCAAACACAAAATAAAAGGATTATAAGGGAATCATTGAACTTTTTCATCTATCTACATCTTATACCAGCACTCTATTCCAATCCGGCCCAATCAGGACTTTGAAGAAACGAAACACAGTGGGAAACAAATCACTTTTGTGCCAATGAAGCAAAGAGCAGATGGTGGTACATTCAGCACATGCACCAAGTTCAGCACCATTCCCTTCCCTGCACAACCGAAACAGCATAACTCACCCAAAAAAGAAGTACAATAATCAATACGATGCATATACTTTTTCCTCTACAGAATCCCTCTTACAGCCACCAAAATATACTTTCAAACACTGCAACATACTAATAAAGATTCGATTTTTAAGCGACCGAGATGAGAAATCTTGAAGAAAACATGCATTACTATTTCGATAAGCCTAAGGACTCTGAAATGGAAAAATAATGAACAAGTTTTATATGAATTTTCCGCTCTTAAATCGACAAGAATATGCTTCCACACACTGTAAAGCACAACAAACATTCAACTTGAAGCAACCAAGATGACAAATCATGCAGAAAACATGCATTATCATTTCAATAAGCCAAAAAATTACGAGGAAAAAAAAAGAAAAAAAGACTCACATCGTCCTTGTAGAATCCTGATGCTTTCTGTGCTCTGCTCCACCCATGAACACAGAGTCACCCACAACACAAGAAAATTCCACAACTCAACTGCACATTAGAAGTTAATACGATCAGGGAAGAAATAAACACACAAAAACAAAAAGGGAAAAAGGAAGAGAAGCTAGAAAGTGGAAAACCACACGAAAAATCAAAACCAAAACCCACCCACGTTGTTTTCAGCTTCAGTGTGTACGTACAAACAAACTCCAACCCTCTTATAAACACAAACCGAGTGCGATAAATGCAATTCGCCCCAACCCTTGTCCAACCCCGTTGGACGAATTGAACGTCATCTCTGCCTCCCTCCATGTGATCCATCCAAATTGATTCCTCCATTCCAATCCGAGGCAAAAAGTTGAGCTCCGCCAGGCAAAATCGCAGCCCCCTTTTGGAAGCAAGTTCCGAATCTAGCCAAGAAGGATGCAGCTTTTATTTCCTTTTTCGGAGGAGGCAACTTTTTCTGCCAAATATTAATTTCTTCCTTGGAATGGAATTCTTCCACATCATCAGCTTTAGCTTTAGCTTTGGCTTGATCATGGGGGGTCGCATGAATATGTTGTTTGTCTCTTTCATCTTCTTTTTGAGTTTATTTACTTTTGGCTCCACAACTATTATCAGTAATTACTTTTGGCTCCACCGAATTTAATTCCCAGGTCCCTGCTCAGCTTATCCTTATTTTGAACTTTCACGTTTTTCGGATCAAAATAATGGACTAGAAAGATTTATTTTTAATATGTGATACTAAAAAGCCTAATTCTCTAAAATTTGAGGGATGACTTTGGTAATTTAAAAATGGACAATGTTTTTTTTAACATAACTAATTTGCAAATGTGAAGGGATTAAAATAGGAGAGTACTAAATGTTCGTACACATTTAGAGGAAATATTATATTCTTTTTATGTAACCATTCATTCACTGAATAATTATCTATGATAGATTACTAATGCAATTGCATAGGCCATTATTTAATGGTTGAATGATTCCATAAAAGGACTACAGTCGGACCCAACATTTAGTAGATGCCAGAACTATTTCAAAATTGTAATGAATAAAAATACGTAAATATCCTTAAATTTTACATGTGTTATACATAATTTTGAAAAAAATATGGGGCTGATAGATAGGAGTGTTCAATATTTAGGTTAAACCCAAAAAACCTACCAAATTCGAATTAGTCGAATTTGGTTTTTAAGTTTCGATTCGGTTTGGTCTTCAAACCGAATTCCAAATTAGGTTTTCAAATTGGTTTTCGAATCGGGGTTCCAATTCGAAAAAAAAACCGAATTCAAAATATATTAGTATTATATATTTTTTTAAATATTAAATATTCTGAAAAAGATTATGAACTCTATAGAAATAATATTTGTTGTAGCTGCAAGCAATTGTGCCTATTTGTGCTTTGTAATTTTTAGTTTGCGACTGTGTGAAGATTGTCATATTTTGAATTAGATTGTACTAGAGTTTCTCAATTTATAACATCTTTCATTATCAAAATAGGTTGGATGAAAATGGATGATATTTTGATGTAGGAAATTTTAATATAATTGTTGCCACTAGTACTTACTACAAGTTTGCCGCCACAGACTTTAATTTGTAAAAAAATAATGGGAGCAAAATTATTTTGGATTTTTTGAATTAATTCAAATTCGAACCGAAAATCGAATTCAAATTTGGTTTGGTTTCAGTTTGGTTTTTCCGAGTTTAATTCAAATTAGGTTTGGTTTTCGAATTGGACTTATAAAAAATTAATTCGAGAAAATCAAATTGAAAAATCGAAGAAACCGTATACCGAACCGATGAACACCCCTACAGACAGAGGTGGTTCCTTCCTTGCAGACCAACGGGGGTTTTCTTCAAGGGGTTTTCTTCAACTTCTGCTGAGTGCTAGCAGGGCGAAAGACCACATTTGTCCCACCCATTTTTTTTAATTTAAATAATAGTTAAAGGTAATAAATTCCTTTGTAAGTACAGAGTCATTCTTGTACTTTTGGGTCTTAAAATTTTTAAGTGATTACTGTATTTAATAAAATGGTTATTAAAAATAAGATAACCATATTTTCAAATCAAACTTGAAGAGTATTAGTCGTTTTCCTAATGGGTATTAGTTTGGTTCAAGAGTCACATTGTATCAGGCTTGAATATAATATCGATATTTTTATTAATGAGTACCACTTTTGGTTGTATCAAACTCGAAAAGTATCAGTTGTTTTAAGTATCAATTTGGTTTGAGAATAACATTGTATCAAACTTGATGATCAAGTAACAATTGTGTTACTTACGCGTATCAATTTTGGCTCAAGAGTAACATTGTATGAAACTTGAGGAGTATTGAAGATAAAGGGGATCTTTAAGACTTAAGAATAACAAGAAATAAGGAAATTGTTGTGGAAAGTAAAATAGAAATGTAGAAGGGGTAAAGACTTTTCACAAGTCACCCACTATATATCTAAGAGGGAATTTGGCAAGACCACATATAGGATAAAATATATTTTTCGTAAACAACAAAGTAGACAATACTTTGATTGTTTAGACAAGAAAGAATATGAAAATTAGTTGATTTGATTCTAAGTCATTCATGATCTATTTATAGAGTTGAAAGGTTGCAAACTTGGGTTGGGATATGATCATCTTATGAATGGATACAATCATCCATTCATTTGTTCGGATGCAACATTTCAACCAAAAGACGTATCTTTCGGAAGAAACAAAGCAGTCGCATCTTTTAGATTCTTCTGCAGTACGTGTGACATGCCGTGCAAGTCGCATGAAGCTTCGCATGGCACAATTTTTCTTTAGCAAATTGAAAAAATGTTTACCGGAAATCGTCCAATGTGCCGTGCGAGTCGCACATCGTGTCGTATACGTAGAACAAAACCGCAGCTTGCATTTTAGCAAGTTTCTACCATCTATGCGACTCGACGTGCGAGTCGCACGTTGTGTCACACAACATCTTTCCTTTGTTCAATTTTCCTAATCGTTTATACAATAAACTATAAGAATTCTCAATGAATATTAGTTATGTTATTTAAGGGTATCACTTTCGATTCAAGATAAACACTCTGAGGCTCTCTTATTTTTCATTCTCACTTCAAGAAAATCATCATTTTTGTTATAAAGTCTTACACAAAGAAACAACTTCAATTTAAAATTCTCTCAAAATCTTGACTCACATAAATTCAAAAAAATAACATAATAATTACACATTTTTATCTCTCTCCTACACAATTTTCCAAAAGAAAATTTCCTCCAAAAAATTTCCTTCCTAAAAACAAAAAATTCTCAAATTAAATCACAAAGAGAACAAAGCCTCAAAAACTTGATAAGCATCACAAATGCTTCTGAGCTGTGAGTTATTAATTACACACATCCTTATCCAGTCATTAACACACATAATTAATTCCGTCAATAGCCCGTTGGGCATATAAATCGGATTTATATAAGATTTTGTGACATTTGTACATGGACCATTTTTTTCTTTATTTATTTGTTGTTGTGGAAGAATTGCATCACAATTTTGATAAATCTTCATTTTTCGTTTGCCCAAGATTAGCAATACCGATACCATCACCCCATGTCCATTGTCCACTGTCCACTTACACACGTTATATATAGTTTGAAATATATTGATCAATGACTGAAAATATAATTTATTGGTTCGTCATAAAAATGTAATGTAAAAATTAATATTTCAATAGGAATCGAGCTGTGATTTAATAGTTAGTCACAAACAAACTCATCGCAGAAATCGTAAACTCAAATCCTTCCCAAGGCAAAGGGGAGGGGAGAATTTAAGGATGGGACCTACTATGGCCCATATTTAAAATTAAAAAAATATCAATCAAACATTTGATGGAAAATAAGTTGAAATTTTTAGTGGTAATTTTTTTTTTTTAAATAAGGGAAGTTGATGTTGATTTGAAATAGATTTTAAGGGAACAAATTAGAAATATTTCAAATGGATACTAGAGTGGACTAGTGTATAATTAAAATTAATTACAATAATAATTACAATAAATGCAGTAACTTTTTTTTCTTCTATTTGTTAATATTATGATTCCAATCAATTTGGACTTAGATGTTACTTTTTTTTTGAAATAAATTCGATGAATATTATTGTTTCTATTCAATGTATGAAAACAAGATTCTTCTATACTATAAATTTAATTTATTTCAAATAATGTACATCTAAATTCAAATTAATTGGAATAATAATATTAACAAATAAAAAAAAAGGGTTACTACATTTCTTATTACTCAATACTTTCTTTCCAGACTTGATAAGTACAATGAATATATGAGAAGTAAGAACCAAATTCATCTTATGATGATGATTGGCTTATCGTGAACAATAATGTAAATGTCCAAATATGCAAAAATATTAAATTTAAGAATAACTTTACCACCCAATTTTGATTAAAATCACGCCTTATGGTTTTGAGATTTGTGAATTTTTATCTTTTCCATAATTTTTTAACTAGTGAGGATTTTTTTTTTTCTTTTACCCCCAGTTATCAAACCCATGACTTCAGAGTTACAAAGGCCACTCATTATCCACAAGTGAGGGGATATTTATAAGTTAATACTCCCTCCGTCCTACTCAAAGAGTCCACTTTGAAATGTGTATAACTTATTATGTATTGTGAGGTACAACACATAAATTAAGTAATTTACCACAATATTTTTCACTTATATCCTTACTTTAGAAGTAAGGGTTAATTGTGAACCACACATTATTATATTAGTAAGGATATGTAAAGTAAATAAATTCAAAGTGAGCTCTATAAATAGGACAAGATTTTTTCTTGAAAGTGGACTCTTTGAGTGGTACAGAGGAAGTAATATTTTTTTCTCAAAATAAAATCATTAGCTTTTTTCTCTTCCAAATCTTCTATTATCAATCGCCTAATGTGATATTCATACACTAGTATTTACCTTGGAAAATAGTAATATTATTATTAATAAATGTATTAAAAGATGGGAAAATTTCTTCTAGAGGCGTTGCAAGAATGATAATTATTATAAAGGGCGTAACTTTTTTTATTTATTGTTAAGGGCGTTGAAATACTTTAATAATTTTTTAATTATTATATGACTATTTTATCCTTACTTATTAAAACACATTCAAAGTAAATTATTATTATTATTATTATTATTTTTTTTTATTTTTTTTTGAAAGGAAACTTCATTCTCATTAAACATTTAAATCTATTACATGAGATGGCATTTTGCCAACACTAACTGCCATATTATGGGCTTCACACCTTCTTGATACTGATGCCTGGAAACGACCTACAATACCTGCGGATATCTTCTAGAATGGACTGCACCTCTTTATGCGTTGCTAGCCTATTCCCAAGTTGGGAAACCAGCATGAGACTATTCGTGTACACCAACAGAATCCTTCCCTTGGCCACTGCAAATTGAATTGCCTGTAGACATGCAAGTGCCTTCATTTGGAGAGGTGGCATTCCTATCATCTTCCGTCCTGTTTTGTGCAACATTGTCCCATGTTATCTTTGATTACCCAACCGACTGCTTCAGAATACTCACCTTGCCGGCATGCCCCATCTACTTGAATCGTGACATTTGGTGCTGAACCCTGTTGGCTAATAGAATTCCCCAAAATCTCACTGTCTTCCTACCTCCCTGTATGATCACCAATTCGTCTGTTCACTAAGGACTGATTACCTCTCATGATCGACCTCTTCACGATCCACCGAAGCTCCTCCTGACTCTGCTCCCAATTAAATTCAGGAGGAGCACTTTGTCCTTCCTATACTAATTTATTCCTTGCTAACCAAATACCATATAAAATATATATAGATAATTGGATTGCCTCAGGAGCCTCCAACATCCAACTCCAAAACCATTCTCTAAAAACTATTGGCGATCCCATACTAAAGTCAGAGCCAAGAGTCGATGCACACTCTTCTCGCATACTCACACTGAAAGAAGATGTGTTATGTATCTTCCTCATCTACCCTACACCCAATACAATTACTCAGAATCTGTAACCCTCTTTTCCTTAGATTCACAGCTGAGGGACAAGCATTTTGAATCAACCTCCATATAAAGAATATCATTTTCTTAGGGATGTCCATTTTCCACAAATTCTTCCACAACTGCTGCTGAGCTAGATTGGTAGCATCCAACTGAACATGGCTTCTGGATAGCACTGCTTCAAGGGCCTTGCGATAACCGAGTAACTCCCGGTGCTTACCAGCACATACCAGTACCTATCTTCCCTATCTGGCCATGGAGAAAGGTAAATAGGCCTCACCCGATCCTGGATGTGCACTGGAAAGAGTACTTGTAGTAGAGGCTCCCTCGTTTGAAAATCCTCCTCTTTTGATGTATCTGAATATGTTTTTGGGTAAAACTTTAATGAGATGTGTATCTCTTGATGGTAGCCGCATAAGCATCTCTTTTTTCCTTTCAGACCTCTTCGCTTTCATATATTATCTTCTGGCTACTTTGTTGAGAGAATAAAAATATTAGCTCCGTCTTCGTATGCCATCGTAACTATTTTCAATTGTTTGGTTCAGCCTTTTGGATTCACATAAATGGACACCCATTCATCAGAAAACCTTCGTCACTTAATTTATTAAAACTCACAGCTCTTAACTTTCCTTGATTAGCATGCATCAATTTGCATTAGTCCAAATTTGCGTGATTGAGTTTGGTGGCATCAATATTTTGGCTTGAGTAAATTGTTTTGGTTTAGAAGTCTTGCTATTTTCGTATCTTTGTGGGTTAAACATAATTTGGGTCCAACAACCTCAAGGGTATTCAAATATCCGACTCGACAAAAGAAACATTTCATTGAAACTAACTTGATCGGTGTAATTATCAGACAAAGTTTACTAGGAAACGGAGCTGATAGATCGATTTCAAAGAAACTCTTCTGCAATCTTCTCCAACGATGTCATCATCCTTATATTCTGCTGGAATCAGATGAACTGGATAGATCTTTTTGTTTTAAAGCCTGCATACACGGGTTTGTAATTCTGCAATTGTATTTACTTTGAATATGTCTTAATGATTAATAAGAAAGGATAAAGGAGTTATACAATAATTAAAAAATTATTAAAGTATTTCAACGCCCTTAACAATAAATAGAAAAAGTTACGCCCTTTATAATAATTATGTTTCTTGCAACGCCCTTAAGAGAATTTTTTCCTGAAAATATAGAGAAAAAATATCGTCCCGTGGATAATGATTCATTCATTCATTGCATTTGGCGTCGGATGCATTACTAGTACAACTGCATAAGCTGAATTCAACGAATAAATAATTTTTTTAACAGACTGCGTCTCACCCTAAAATATAATGCTCAAAATAAGATATTCATTAGTATTAATTTTGTAACTATTTCTTTACATGTTAATCATAAACTATATATTGTAGTATTATACTTGAACTCAAAAAAAGTGGTAACATAATTTTATATTTGAAAAAAATCAATTAAAAGTTGGGATGGGCTAGAAGAAAAAGATCGTAAAGTAATAAATGATATCTTGAAGGACTGAAAATGCAAAACAAAAACAAATACAAAATGGTCAAATTCAAACGGAAATGTTATTAGACTGAATTTAGGACATTTTCAAAAAAAATTTATTGTGAAATTACTAAAATACCCTTTAGTAATTTAATAGACATTTTACCGTCGAATTCCAGTCGAAATTCTTGGAAACTTTTGCCTGGATTGGGTGCAAGTTTCCAAGAATTCCCCCACATGATGCACAAAGTATTGGATACTTTTGCCTGGTTTGGGCAAAAGTTTCCAAGAGTTTCGCCACAGGACGCACAAAGTATTGAATACTTTTGACCCTGCCAGGCGAAAGTCTCGCAAACTTTCGCCTGATTCAGGTGAAAATCTACTGGAACTGAAATTTTTTCCTTTTTTCTACTGTTTAGGTTAATGTTGGTATTTTTTTATATAAATAGAGGTAAGAATATTTTTGTCTTTTTACTACTGTTTAGGTTAATGTTGGTATTTTTTTATATAAATAGAGGTAAAAATATTTTTGTCTTTTTACTACTGAAATTTAAAAAAAAATGTCCAACATATAATAAAAAGTTCAAACGAACATGCCCAAATTCAAATCCCTTAGAAAGTTCAAACTTGAGAATTAAATTCATAGGGCAAATGTGCATTTTTGCCACTAACGTTTTTCTCAGGGTCTAATTTTGCCACTAATGTTTTTTTAGGTCCAAAAATGCCATTGACGTTTTTAAAAGAGTCCAACTTTGCCCCTGCCCCAAATCAAAATTATTTTGGGGCAATTGTATAATAAAACAATAATAAATTGGCACTTTTGCAATTTAAAAAAATCCACCTTCCTCCATGAATTCCGGCCACTCCTTCTCTTTCTCACCCACCGCCGCCCACCACCGCCCACCGCCGCCGCCATCATCTTCTCTTCTTCTTCCTCTTCCTTCTTCTCCTTCTTCTTCTCCTTCCTTCTTCTCCTCCTCCTTCTTCATCATCTTCATCACTCTCATCTTCTTCCATCTTCTCCTTCTTCTTCCTTCTTCTTCTCCTTCTTGTTCTTCCTTCTTCCTCTTCTTCTTCATCTCTCCTCTTCTCCTTCTTCTTCTCTCCCACCGCCACCCACCTCCGCCGCCCACCGCCGCCGTCGCCAACGACTCATCTTCTTCTTCTTCCTCTTCCTTCTTCTCCTTCCTTCTTCTCCTCCTCCTTCCTCTTCTTCATCTTCAAACCCATGTCTCATCTTCTTCCTTCTTTTCTTTTTCCCGTTCCTTCTTCATCTCTTCTTCTTCTTCTTCTTCTTCTTCTTCTTCTCCCTCTCCCTCTTCTTCTTTCTCCTCTTCTTCTCCGGCGCCGGAAGTGATGGATTGGAAGTGGCGGCGTGGAGAAATGGTGAGGCGGTGGCACTGGTCTGCAGCCCGGAATTCATGGAGGAAGAGTCCAATTTTTTTAAATTGCAAAGTGCCAATTTATTATTATTTTATTATACAATTGCCCCAAAATAATTTTGATTTGGGGCAGGGGCAAAGTTGGACTCTTTTAAAAACGTCAATGGCATTTTTGGACCTAAAAAAACATTAGTGACAAAATTAGACCCTGAGAAAAACGTTAGTGGCAAAAATGCACCTTTGCCCTAAATTCATATCACAGTCAAACGAACACCCAGCAGAAAACCGATAACCTCTTTCTCTTTCTCTCTCTCTCTCATTCTTCTTTGTTTTTTGTTTTTTGTTTTTGGCTGAACAGAAAGATAGTCAATAGGGGCAGAAGATTACAAATTCAAGTTTCAGTGTCACTGTCATCAATCCCGCAGGACAACATCACCATAACCGAAGACTAGTCTTGCATTGAAATTGAAATTGAAACTGAAACTGACCCCCTTTTGTCTCTCCACACTTTCTGTAAGCATTTGTTCATGATTTACAGCGTATTTACAGTTGTATATGAAGGTGGAGAAACCCATTTTCTGAGTGAGGAATTGGGGACCATTTTGGTGTTTTGTTCAAAATTCTAAGTCATAGTTGGGTTGGGTTTTCTTTCTTTTTTGATTTTGTCCCGTGAAAGAAGAAGCTTTTTTATTAGTACTGGGTTTTTGAAATTTTGTTGAGTGGTTGATGATGGACTATTATCAGTTTTTGAGTTCCAATTCTTATCAAGAATCCATTTTGGCCCTTGAAGCGGACGTTCGTCATGCGAATATGTTGTGAGTTCTCCTCACTTTTTTTTTTTTTGGTCTCCTCACTCTTACTGTGACTTCTGTGTGTTTCTTTTGGTTTGAATGAGGTGGGTTTTTTTTGGTTGTTTTTTTTTTTACTTGGTTTGTCTTAATTATGCTAAAAAATTGTGAAATTTGATGATTGTGTATTGGTAAATGTGGATGCTTCGGAGAATCATATATGATGGCTGGTTTTTCTTTTCAATTATTTTCTCATAATTGTGTGTCAAATTGGGTTCTGATCAACCCCTTTTGAGACTAATAGTTTCTTCGTTTGATTATTTTGTTCGTTTTTTTGCTCTATTTGATTATAAGGTTTACTTTTTTCCTTCTATTTGATTATTCAGAGTTTACCTTTCTCTGAGATTGTGTTCTTTTAACTGCAACTTCTTTTGCTCTAGGAAGATTACGCTCCAATTGGGCAATTTTGAAGTTATAGCCCTTTTTCTTGTTTATTTCCCCCTTGGTTTTAGTTAATTCTCTTATAAGCCTAGTACCAATCTGGGATTGAGAGGAATAAATGCCTTTATTTATATAGAAAGTTTGACTGTTGAGGGAATTGCTGGGATTTTCTGAGTGAAATAAGATTTTAACCTCTTTTAATTCTGGCTGTTTGTAGCTTGGATAAACTCACTTAGTTGAAGTAACAATGCAATTTCAGGGCCGCTTCTATTTCAAGAACAAGCAATCATGCTGGTCTGCAATTGAAATTGGTCTATAATCATCTGGCCCCAGCAATCCTATTTCTGTTGCAATGGCTGGATTTCTCGTGCACGTGCTTGCTTCCGAGCTACCTAAATTTATTTCACATAGTTGTATGCGAGGTCTGTTTTTTGTTTTGGGTTCTTTTTCCTGCATTCAAACTCCATTCCTGTTACTTATTCTCCATCTTTCCGTGCCTTTCAGATTACATCTGGCGGGAAGAAGATGTTCGCCTCTCAGGAAAGGAGGGCAACGATTAAAGAATTTTATGGTAAGGGGTGTTTTTTTTTAATTGCTGGAACAGTTACTGGTGTTACTTAATGCTTGCAGAAACATACCGATGAGATTTTCTCAGGCAAATGAAATTGATCAATTGATAGTTTTCTGTTCTTGGTTGGGAAGTAAAAGATTGTAGTTAGTCAGTTGTAGAATTAATCTGATACTAGTTCAGAGAATGAAGTTTGTATTTTCAATCTGTCATTCTGTTTGTGCAATGTATTCTCTTTCTAACTATTGCAAGTTTTGCAGCTGTTATATTACCCTCGCTGCAATGCATCTACGATAACTTATCAGAGCTACATAGTGATATGGAAAAAGGTCAGGGCTTGAAGATGATTGTCAAGAACAATTTTGCAGGAATCAACAAGCGTGTTGATGGTGAATCGGAAAGAGAAGAAGAATGTGGGATCTGCTTGGAACCTTGCACCAAAGTGGTGTTACCCAACTGCTGCCACGCAATGTGCATCAATTGCTATCGTGACTGGTAGGCGCGATTGCTTGTTTATCTATTTTGTTGTCAAAAGTTTCATTTAACACGTCGAATGAAAGAAGACATGGTCTTACAGTTGGTTCACTTCCATTTTCAGGAATCTGAGATCAGCCTCCTGCCCATTTTGCCGGAGCAGCCTGAAGCGAGTAAATTCTGGTGACCTATGGGTTCTCACATGTGACAAAGAGGTAGCTGATCGCGAAAGCATTCTGAAGGAGGATACGCTGCGCTTCTACCTCTATGTAAACAGTCTTCCCAGAGATACTCTTGATGCTCTTTTCTTGGTTTATTATGAGTATTTAATCTAATGATATTAGAGGCAGTATGTATAGAAAGATTATTGCAAACCACCGACACCCTAATGAAAGTTGGCTGAGCCTTAGTCCCCATTCCTTTTGCCTTTTGCTTCTTTAACCCTTAGGTAAAATTCTCTCTCTGTGCAAAATCATGTACATCCTACTTGTAGAACTGAAAATCAATATACATGGAACATATCAACTTTTCAGCTGGCCTCTCCTGTTGTTTCTTGTTTTCGTGATTCCAAAACGTGAGCGCGAAAGCTTCCCATTGGAGGCTGCGCTTCGTAGTTGGTGTTTGAATATGTCATATTCAATTAGTATTTGCTGGATTCTTTTGGATTTTCATTTGATTAAATCCAAGCTTAGGGAGGTAAATGTAGACTAGGTTTTCAAACTTTGAATTGGTCTGGCGTTGATGCATTCCATCTTCTGCCTTTTTTTGCTTTCCATTATGACTCCCTCTGTTGCTAGGCAAAAGGGCTTGCTATGTATTTCACCCACTAGCAACAAAGGGATGTATTTCAATCCCCGACCAAAAGACAATCTAAGATTCATGTAAAGAAAGAATGGGATAATAATTCAGAACTTGCAGCAAAAGAAAATTCATATTTTCGCCGAAAGTAAGCAAAAACTTGCTCAAACAGATCATATGGATCCAAGAGGCAAAAGACACCAAAATTCCAGTTAGTCACTATCAAAGAACAAATGCTTCTGATAGTTTCTACAAAAGGATTTACAATGGAAAGAGGTATCTGCAACATTACTTCAAAATGCAAAACCAGTGCCACAAAAGGTCAATATCCATCCCAAGTCTAATTATTCTCAGTGTGCTACACAAGCAAATAATACAGTATGTTCTTCTGAAAGCAAAGAAATGAATTGTAAACCAATTCATCACACATTTCTCCTTTCGATACATACCGAAATCTGTCAATGATGCTATCAAGTGTAAAATCATCTTTGAATTAGAGGCAATGACAAATAGGTTTCAGCCCAATGCCAATGTGTTTTGTCCAACGCCAATGTGTTTTGTCCAATCCGGACATTATTGAATCAGACATCAATGGAGGGAGTCACCCCCATAGAATCAGATGGGAAAAAAATTAGGTTTTCCATCACTTAATAATCACACTGATTTCAGATAACAAATCTTCACTCCCAGAACTTTTCAGATGTTTAACCACATTGTCAACATAAGCTGCTTGTACCTTGACACCTCTCAGCAACATTAACTTCACTAGCTTTGCAGCTTCCAGTAAATGTTTTTCTTCACAGAGTCCAACCAAAAGTATTGAATAAAGATCGGTATCAATGGTAACGTTTCCTGACATCTCAATATCTTCATACAAGCAAAATGCATCTAGCGACCTTCCAACTAAACAAAGCTGCCTCATAACAGTACTTGAAGCAGCACCATCAGGCTTAAACCCCCGAGCCAACATCTTCTTCAAAACCATCTCTGACTTGTCGAGTTTTCCAATCTGCCAGAGCGATATTACAAGAGAACTATAACATTCATCATAAGAAACACTATCTCCAACAACTTTATCAATGACCCTGTAAGCCTCCTCTATTTGCCCCTCTGAGCAAAGCCCCTTAATCAGAGCACCCATTGTGATTCTATTTGGTTTGCATCCGAAATCCATCATTCGATCTAAAATTCTCAATCCATCCATAGGCTGACCCTTCTCACAAAATCTCTGAATCAAAGTTGTATAAGTAAGCACGTTCGGCTTAGAATCCCCTGTTTCTTTCTCCATCCCTGCCAAGAACTCCATTGCCCTCTCCGAACTCCCAAACCTACAAATACCATCCAGAAGTGCTGAATACACAACTGAATTGGGCAAACAACCATGTCCTTTCATAACCTTAACCAACCTACTAGCTTCCTCCAACCTACCCACATCACACAACCCCTTGATTGCAGAGATATAAGTGATGATATCTGGATAAAGATCAATTAAACCCATCTCTTTCATCAATTTCAAAGACTCGTCCACCTCCCCCTTCTCAAGAAACAACCTAATAACCACATTATATGCAGTTGTATCAGGCCTGCAGTCAAACTCTTTCATTTTCCTCAAAACCCACAATCCCAATGTGGCATCTCTAGCCTCTCTACACAAATTCAACAAAACTTTAAACATTTTAACACTAACAGCACAATTTTCCACCCTATAGGCATCAATAACATCATTGAAAATTTGTGGGTTCCGCTTAATATCCAGCAACTCACAAGCTTTACTATACATGTATGAACTATGTCTGTACCTGGGTTGAAGGCCAGCCCAGATGAAGAACCTGAGACCCATTTGATGTTCATCGACGGAGCACCTCTGCAAGATTTCATCAACGCATGGTGCATTGAGATCGATTTTGATTCTGCTGAGAGATTTTTCCATGTTGGACCCATCTTTCTGCAAATGGGCCACGATTTTTTCCACCGAGGATGCTGATGTGGTGAAAAACAAGCAAAAGGAGAAAGAAAAATGGGGAGTTCTCGTTGGAATTGATGATGAGAGGGAGCGAGGCAGAATGAACATTGGTTGGTAGAAAAGACGAAGGATTCTCTTGAAGAGGAGTCGATGGCCGATGTAGGCTTCAGAAAGTGCAAAGTTGTGAAAAAAACTGCAAATCAAATTCATGAGAAATTGAGTAAAAGTTTATAAAAAGAAGGGCAAATTATCCCCATCAGGTTTCACACAAATAGAAAAGGGCAAATTATATGAATGACCACTAAAATGTTACTATGAATTACTTTTGGCCACTAAACTATTTTTAGCCTATTTTTGACCACTAAACTAATAAAAGTGGCTATATATGGACATTCTGTTAAAGAAAACTGTTAAGGTGGACGGACATCATTAAATTTGGGGGCAAAAATGTGAAAACTCATATGTTGCCTTTTTGAACTTGTTTTTAACCACTCTAACGATTATCTGAACTTTTAACCCCACATTAAACAGCCTTTCTTGCATGCTTACTCATGGGTAGTTTAATCAGAGATGTGGTTTGAGTTGTCCATCATCATTTGAATTCCTATGATCTGTGACACAATCGATGAAGAAATGACAGTTATCTCGTGCTATAAGATATGTTTAGGGGCGCTCCTCCGGCGCTGCCGCCTCTGAAACGTCAAAACACCAAGGTACAACCGCAACTTCATCTTTGGTTCTCTTCCACAGTAATCCCTTTTCATATCCATCTATTGCAGCCCAAACAACAGAGACTACTCCCATTTGTTTGCCCGGTTCGCCTCAACCCTCACTGGTCATAACAATAATAAATTAGAGCAGGGAGGAGGAACAATACAAGAACACGAAAAATGAATTGCAGCAACTGGAGCTCGAACTTAAGGCTGAACACTACAATAGTTGATTTAGCATCCAGATTTAAACCCTCCCTGGCTCTTTTTGCTGGTGTTGTTGCTGTTTTAGCTTTTCTATCCAAATAATCCAAACCCAAAAATACATCTAAGACTGCTTAGACAACCAAGTCATGCTGTTTCTTTAAGCATAAGAAGAAGATGCACGGTAACCGTTCGATTAAATGCTTAGAATGGATAAGAACAAGAGCAAGTAGACAACATATGAGTTTTCACATTTTTGCCCCCAAATTTAATGATGTCCGTCCACCTTAACAGTTTTCTTTAACAGAATAGCCATATGTAGCCACTTTTATTAGTTTAGTGGTCAAAAGTAGGCTAAAAATAGTTTAGTGGCCAAAAGTAGTCCATAGTAACAGTTTAGTGGTCATTCATATAATTTGCCCAATAGAAAATAAAACCTAAAGTTTCAAAAATTACAAAACAAACTCTAATTTTTCAAACAAGTTACAAAATGAACTCTAACTTTTCTTTATATATATATATATATATATATATATATATATTAAAAAAAAGGAATACACAAAATAAGCCCTCCAATTTTATAATAATTTTTTTGGGTACACAATTTTATAAACTTAGTTCATCTTGTATATTTTTTATTAACTTCAGTGTCGATTACTTTCAAAATGATACGGGGTGATTTGTATTATGCCAAAAAAATGTAATTTCAGAAAATTATCATTATTTCTTAAATATTCAAAAGAAAATTCAAGTAAAAAAAGCCCTTAAATTTGTATTTATCTTTTGCTCGAATGGGATTATGACAATGACCAAACCAAGGGGGTTGACAATAATTTTTTTTAATGGACATTTTTAAAAGTAATAATTTAAAAAAAAAATAGAAGTATCATTTTTAAATGTATGCATTTTAATTTTTAAGTACATATCTTTATTAAGTATAAATTTTACTTTCAAAAGTACAATTTTATTTGAAAAGTGAATATTTTTAAACAAAGTATAAGTTTTTATTTTCAAGCTATAAGTATAATTTCAAAATAAATTTTCTAGATGAAAAACGTAACACGTTTAACCAAATATTGGAGGTTTTTTTTTTTTTTTTTTTTCCTTTCAAAATATCTATCTTACTTCAAAAGTATATATTTTAATTTTCTAGTGTAAATGAGAGCCGTAACATTTTAGGGATCAATATAAAAAATATATATATATATATATATATCTATTAGGTAGGAAAGACATCTAACATTTAACAAAATCAATCCCCACAAACTTTCGGAGCATTGAAGTAAAATCTCACATAATAGTATTTTGTGAATCGTTCACATTTATTGTCAATGAATATGCAACTGCATTCCCCTCTTTGTAAATATGCCAGAGTGTTAAGGCCCTGAATTCACTCACCAACTCCCTAATCCGCTGCAGTGCTATCCTGATATTCCATACCCTTTGATTCACCTTCCAAACATTGCAATATTAACTTGTTTTTGTCTTATTTTTTTCCCAAAATTAATTATTTTTATTATAATAAAGAGCGATGCCTATGAACAAAAATATGGGTTTTTATTGGAAATTGTTATTTGTAGGTATAATTTTACTAAATGCAAGTACTAATTAAGAGTGAAAAATATAAATAGCCCTGCACTAATACAAAGAGAGAAGGCGCCCGGCGGCGGTTGGAAGGTGTTGATCGACGATGGTATTACCAGAAAAACGGGAAGAAGAAGAAGAAGAAGAAGAAGAAGAAGAAGAAGAAGAAGAAGGAAGAAGAAGAGGACAGAAGAAGACGGGAACAAGAAGACGACGGAACTGGCCTAACCTTCGCCACAGGGAGCCTTCGCCTGCAAAAAAATGTATTTTAAAAATAAAAAAAAATTTAAGTGAAAGATTTTTTGTGAGTAGAGGATAGTTTGGTATTTTCACTCTTTAAATTTTTTTAAATGAAATTACCAAATTGGTACTGCAAATAACACCTCCCTTTTTATTTTCAAAATAGATGTTTTACATTAGAAATATATTTTTTCATTTATGAAAGTATATGTATTAATTTCAAAAGTATAAGTCTTACTAAAATTTAATAATAATAAAAGTAAAGAAATAAAAAAACCTAAAGAAAAAGAAAAAAAGCCCGCGAAATGCAAGTTTTTGTGTCTGAGAATTGGGGTTAAATGCCATAAACTTGTTAGATTAAGAAACAAATTATAATTATACCAAATTATAGGGGTTAAATAGTGATAAATACAAAACTATTGAAAAAGTAAGTAAAAGAAAGAAGAGGGAAATCCTCAAAGCCCTCTCATATAAACCCTCCTCAATTCCGCTCCCAGCTCTTCTTCCCTTTTTCTGTTCTATTGCGTTCAACCACTTCCACGCTTCCAAGTTTCTGCCGCAATCTTTCTTTTGTTCTTTTTTCATGTAAATTGACGAGGGATGCTCGGCCATTGATGGTTGAGTGAGATAAGCCATTGGGTTTGGTGGGTTTTATTTGTTTGTGTGTTTTTTCCTGCATATTTCTACTGCTGTTGTTGTTTGAAGGTTGAAGAGGGGGAGGAAGGGCGGTGGTTGAAAAATGGCTTGGAGAAACGAGATTGTGATGCGTGATGTTAGCAAATCTGGTCTTGTTATCAGCAACTGTATCAGCAGAGAAGTGGTGGGTCAGCTTGACCTGGAGGAAGCCTTGGAAGCTTCTAGATATGCTAGCCATCCCTATACTGCTCAACCCAGAGAGGTGATTTTACTTCCATCCCGCAATTTGTTATTGTAGTAGGAATAATATGCATTATTTGCAGTTTTATTTGGTTCTCCTTATGGAATTTGGACTTAGACGAGGCTTATTGATTTTCTTTTCATGTATATTTGTGAGGGTTGAAATTGACTTCGGTATTATGGGAATTGGAATGAGAAAGAAGAGATGTTTGCTTCGGCAAATAATCTGGGATTGATAATAGGAAGTGGCACTTTCTAGCAATTTTGTGTTTTGGTTCAAAGGATTCTTTAAAGACAACATAAAAGGAGCTCAGTTGTTAAATTATCTTAAAATAAGAGGAAAGGAAGTTAGTGTTTGGAATTTGGGTTTCAGCGTATTTGGGCTTCTTGTTTAGTTTGCTCTAGTGGGGCTGTCGTCTGTCGGGACAATATTTAGTTGTTGAACAATGGGAAAGACTAGGGAATTTTTTCAGTCTGGGGCTTTGTAAATGAACCCGTAATAATGTGCAATGTGAAATCAATGTGATTCCTTATTTATCTATTTGGTTTGGTGTATACACAGTTTTTTATTTTTCCTTGGTGGTGGTTGGATTTTATTTTTGTTTATAGAAAAGGGACAACCTTATGCGCAGAATCTCTAACAATTGTGGTGTTTGGGTATGACATGCCATTAAGGCCTAATGTTAACTGCTCTTACTGTTGTGATAAGGCTTATCTAGAATGGCAATATGTAATTATAATTTTTATTCTTTGCTAGTCATTCTACTGATAAAATGGTGAAAATTGTTTCTTGTGAGTTTTTGTGAAGAGTAATAGTTGAGCAGTTAATGTCAATTTAATGAGAAAATAGTGGTTGAGATTTGAGATTATGTTAATCCGAGAGAATTTGAGTGTAAAGCTCGTGCAAAGTATCTTATTTGAGTATAAGCTTGCATTTTAGGTGTTAGCTTAGATGGTGAATGGGAATTGTTTCTATGCTCTCCACATTTTGATTCACATTCTCCAGGCTTTGGTGATTTCGAGGTAAAAATAGTAAATTTCCACAAAGGAAATGCCATTACACAGCAATAGGCCACACAGGACTAGCAATTTTTTTTTCAAAGTTGCTATTTGAGTATCGAGAGAAAGTCTATGGATATAAGTTTTTGCTTAATACTTTGAGCTGTAGAAACTTAGTGTGGGTTAAAAGGTCTCCACTGGAATGTTCAATTGAATTGACCAACTTTTCCTTGTATTTTTCCTAAACCTATGTATGTTCAATATTTATATGTATGTTCAATATTTATATGCAACATCCAAAACAGATGCTCTTTAAGGATGAGTGAAGAAGCCAAAATTTCACGGACTTTCATGTGTGTAGTTTTTCTCCGATGTATTATTTTTGCTCTAACATTAAGTGTGATCAGTTAAAACCTTTAGATGTTTGAGTTCTGGAACCTTTGACTTGGTGCTTGAATTTGTTGCAGATGTATTGCTAACTTTTAGACACTTCTTTGTCATTTTGTAGTATATGCCTTTGGCTATTTTGTCAGTTAGCATCTGGGAACTCATCAAATTTCTCTTTTTCATGTTGTTGCAGTGGCCGCCATTTATTGAAGTTGTGGATACTTGGGAGTTACCTTCTGTACTCATTGAAAGATACAATGCTTCTGGTGGAGAAGGAACTGCCTTATGTGGAATATTTCCAGACATACGTAGAGCATGGGCATCGGTGGATAACACTTTGTTTCTTTGGCGGTTTGATAAGTGGTTAGTGTTGTGCAATTGTCATTGAACTCTGTTCTGAATCTTTTAGTTCTCTTTCCCTCTTTAATCTCTGCTTGAACTTTCAGTCAGAGATATGACTAACATGACTTATCATTGTCTGGTCAGCTGGTGAGTTACTTATGGTTGCCTCTTGCATGATAATGTCATGATTGTAACATGCTTCTTGTTGATGAAACTGGAGAGCTTTAGGATACTGTTGCTTGTTTGTATATGTGCTATTGCTTTGTTTTTAATCACAATTCATCAGTAAGCTTAAACATCTTTGGGACTTTGTTGCTTCTTTACGTATTTTCCTTTTAGTTGATCGTGCATCTCTTGTATGTCAGTATCTCTCTTATTTTCCTGTTAATCACGTGCCTGTTGTATTTGTCATCATCATTCTCTCTCTCTCTCTCAAAATTGTGTATAAATTTATATGCTTTGGGTAATGGGTTTCTAAATGGCTATTAATATGCAATTCCTTAGTGTGATAGTATTCATTTTGTACTATGAATTGTTGGCTTAGAATGAGGTGACTCGACTGCTCTCAACTTTTGAGTGCGGAAGTTAAAAATTGTTACAGGATCCAATGGCCTACACTGAGTTATTGTCAACATCCTGAAATAAAAACGAGAAAAAGCCTGTGGACAGTTTCTGTAGTTATTTGAAGATAAAAATCTGAGCATCTTTATGTAGCAACAATATGTGTTGTTACTAAATTGTGCTGCATTATGATCTATCCTGAATCTTTCTATGTTGAGCTCGTGACTTTTGTATCACTTTTAGTATCCTTTAGACCTGAAAACTTTCATTCTTGGGGATGATATCAATCATTTGAATTTGAGGCTAACAATATCCATTTTCACACTGGTGCTCATTTTGTATGGAAATTGTCCTTAGTTATTGACATTGTACTTTCTTTCCACATTGGCCTTTTCTTTACTTAAACTTATTTGTCTTGATTTAGCCTGGTTGGATTGTCTCCTCTACCAAGAGATGTGATGAGACTATCTTAATCTATGTTTCCAATTAGAGGATCTGTTTCTGTGCTTATTTTTTTGCTTGGACTTTCTTTTCAAGTAATGCTTTTGTTCTGCACAGGGATGGACAATGCCGTGAGTATAGTGTGGATGAACAAGCCATTTGTGCTGTTGGCTTGGCTAAAGCTAAGCCAGGCGTTTTTGTGGAAGCGATCCAGTATCTTTTAATCTTGGCCACTCCTGTTGAGGTAATTATATTTTCTTTATGACCCTGTTTCAGCATTATTTTGTTTTACTGTTATCCTTTTGGCCTTTGCTGTTCTGGAATAGATGCTCACTCTGGAGATTTTATGCATCTTAACCATATGGAAAAATTATTTGTATTTCTTCTGCTTTTTCAGAGTACGTATCCTTTATGCTAGATCGTATCCAGGCAAAAAAAGGAAAAACACTAAAACATGATGTTCTACTTGGCCAACTTTTTTGTGTGGTTTAATGTTTTATAGTTTTCTGTATCCTTCCCATAATACTCCTCTGCACGGTTGTGCTATTTATGCTTGGGATTTAAAATATTGATAACTTGTTCCCAGTCTAGTATTTATCGCACAAAAAATTATTATCCTCATGTGAGATAAATTAACTTCAATTTGAAGAGTTATCGTTATTGAACTAAGGTTTCCGATTTTTTATTTAATCATTATCACCTATATTGGTATCCTTGACTAATAATGGGCGTGCTGTTTTATGGAACTCAACCCTTTGGAGGGATGTACCTAAAAATATATGTGGGCAACAACCTATTCATGTGCTATTTTGTTTCAGTTAATAGCTTTATGAGCGTCATTTACCTTACATAGCTCTCCTTTAAATTTATATCTCTGCACCTTTGTGTGTAAATATGTTGCCATAAAATTGTGAGCTTGTCATCCTCTTTCTACTTTTTGCAGCATTACAAATATTTCCACCAATCATATTTACTTTACAAGTTTGAAGTCATTGTTCTTGCTTTTGGTACTTGACGCTTGTCATTATCTTCCAAGTTTTACGTAATGTGTGAATGACTCCACACTTATATTAGATTCTTAATGAATTTCAGTGGTTTCTGGATTTCTTAAGTTTCTTGTTGGTTATGTATTTTAGTTTGGTTAGTTACGCTTACTTTGGCTGTACATAGTTGATCCTCGTTGGAGTTTGTTGTTCCGGGACGGGTGATGGTACTGATCCATATGCGGAGGTTGCACTTCAACCATTGTCAGAATATAGAATTCCATCCGACGGAGTATCAATGACCTGCATTACTTGCACTGATAAGGGTCGAATTTTTCTAGCTGGGCGTGATGGCCATGTATATGAGATGCAATACACGACAGGTTCAGGTTGGCAAAAACGTTGTTGCAAAGTCTGTGTGACAGCAGGTTTGGGAAGTGTAATTTCAAGGTATTTTCTGAGTCTTAAATTAGATTGACATCTTTATTCTACCTGTTAAATGGTTCAAACTGGTGCTTAAAACATATATCATCTGTGCCAAACTACAGCTGACTTGCTATTCTGTTGAGATCTGGCAATCTTCACTTTCCAGTGATTTTGCTAGCACCTGGGTCATATTTGTGAATTCTGCTTTGATTGCTCAATGTGGTCAATGCTGTTGCTGTGTATAGTTTTGTGATTTGTAGTTGCTTCTACATTCCACAGATGGGTGGTACCAAATGTATTCAAATTTGCAGCAGTTGATCCAATTGTTGAAATGGTTGTTGATAATGAGAGAAATATACTCTATACACGAACTGAACAGATGAAAATCCAAGTTTTTTCTCTTGGACCTTATGGGGATGATAATCTGAAGAAGGTTGTAGAAGAGAGGAATTTGATTAACCATAAGGATGCACCCTATGGTGGCAGGCAACCAGCAGGGTCAAGAAATCCTTCTCGATCAACTAAGACATCTATGGTTTCCATTTCACCTGTGTCTGTGTTAGAATCAAAGTCGCTACATCTAGTTGCTGTTTTATCAGATGGCAGAAGGATGTACCTTACAACTGTTCCATCAGGTGGAAACAGTGGTGTTCTTGGAGGTTTGGGTGGTCTTGGAGGCTTGGGTGGTCTTGGAGGCAATAATCAGAGACCAAGCTGCTTAAAAGTGGTAGCAACCAGGCCTTCTCCTCCTTTGGGTGTGGGTGGTGGGCTTGCATTTGGAAACCTTTCATTATCGGGTAGGCCTCAGAATGAAGATCTATCTCTTAAGATAGAATCTGGCCATTATTCAGCTGGAGCTCTAGTCCTTTCTGATTCATCTCCATCAACTAGTTCTTCTCTTCTGATTGTCAATAAGGATTCAAGTGCACAAACTTCTTCCAGTGGGTTGGGAGCTGGTGTTAGAAGCACTCGTGCACTCAGGGAACTGGTTTCATCCCTACCTATTGAAGGTAGAATGCTTTTTGTGTCAGATGTACTACCTCATCCTGATACAGCTGCTGTTGCACAGTCATTATATTTACCGATAGAATTTTGTGGATTTGATAACACATGGGAATCCTGTGAAAAGACATCTGGAAAACTCTGGGCAAGGGGTGACCTTGCAACCCAACATATACTACCAAGAAGGAGAATCATTGTTTTCAGTACCATGGGCATGATGGAGGTAGTTTTTAACAGACCGGTTGACATCCTGAGAAGGTTGCTGGAGTCTAGCTCACCAAGGTCAATATTGGAGGATTTCTTTAATCGTTATGGGGCAGGAGAGGCATCTGCAATGTGTTTAATGCTGGCTGCAAGGATAATCTACACTGAAACTATCATTAGCAATATTGTTGCTGAAAAAGCAGCTGAAGCTTTTGAAGATCCAAGACTAGTTGGAATACCCCAGCTAGAAGGCAGTGGTGCATTGTCAAATGCTAGAACTCCAAGTGGAGGCTTTAGCATGGGGCAGGTTGTTCAAGAAGCCGAGCCTGTATTTTCTGGTGCTTATGAGGGGCTCTCCTTGTGTTCATCAAGGTTACTTACACCTTTGTGGGAGCTTCCAGTTTTTGTAGCCAAAAGTGGCACAACATCATCCGATGCTACTAGTGAAGACATGGTTGTTGTATGCAGGGTCTCCACTGGGGCAATGCACACTCTTGAAGACAAAATTCGCTCTATAGAGAAGTTTTTAAGTTCTCGAAGAAATCAGAGAAGGGGGCTTTACGGTTCTGTTGCTGGTTTAGGGGATTTAACAGGTTCAATTCTGATTGGAACTGGCTCAGATATGAGTGCTGGTGACAGAAATATGGTTCGTAATTTATTTGGTCCTTATTCCCGCAATTTAGAATCCAGTGATGGAGGCTCTTCACATAAAAGGCAGCGACTTCCTTATAGTTCTGCAGAACTAGCTGCCATGGAGGTAAGATTGATTCCAAGTTACTGTATTAGTATGTTGTCTATTGCTTCATAAGTATGATAAAGAACAAATTGGATTTTGATCAGGTGAGATCAATGGAATGTATCAGACAGTTACTCCTTAGGTGCAGTGAAGCTCTGTTTCTGCTCCAACTCCTTTCCCAGTATCATGTAACGCGCTTGATTCACAGTTTTGATGCAAATATGAAGCGGGCCCTGGTTCAGTTGACATTTCATCAGCTAGTTTGTGAGGAAGAGGGTGACAAACTTGCTACCAGGCTGATAGCTGCTTTAATGGAGGTACTGCATCATGCTAATTGCAATGTATCCCCTTATTTAAGTTATATTATCTGCATATTAATTCTGTTCGATTGTTATGTCGATGTTGCTTTCTTCATGGATATGCTTTTTTTCTTACTATAGATATCATCTGTTTTCCAGTATTACACTGGTTCTGATGGCAGGGGTACAGTTGATGATATTAGTGCTAGACTGCGGGATGGTTGCCCAAGCTACTACAAAGAGTCTGACTATAAGTTCTTCCTTGCTGTTGAATGTCTTGAAAGAGCTGCAGCTACTTCTGATACAGGGGAAAGGGAAAACCTGGCTAGAGAGGCCTTAAACTACCTTACCAGAGTTCCAGAGTCTGCAGATCTACAAACTGTTTGCAAGCGCTTTGAAGATTTAAGGTCTGATTAATTTAACTGGCCAAGTATGCTTTTTTACCATAAAGAGAAACTCTTCTTTCTTCTTGAAGTCAGCTTATTTTTATATGAAAATTGCAGGTTCTATGAAGCTGTTGTTCGGTTACCTTTGCAAAAGGCACAGGCATTGGACCCTGCTGGTGATGCTTTCAATGAGCACATCGATGCAGGGGCTCGTGAATATGCACTGGGCCAACGTCAGCAGTGTTATGAGATTGTAGGTAGTGCTTTACGTGCTCTAAAAGGAGATATTTCACCAAAGGAATTTGGGTCTCCTATCAAACCTGTTGCTCAATCTGTACTTGATCAGGCCTCCCGTAAAAAGTTTATTGGCCAGATTGTGCAACTTGGTGTTCAGTCATCAGATAGATTGTTTCACGAGCACCTTTATCGGACATTAATTGATTTAGGACTCGAAGATGAGTTGCTGGAATTTGGAGGCCCAGATTTGGTGCCATTTTTGCAAAGTGCTGGTCGTGAACCTCTACAAGAGGTATGGTTGTTGAACTGTTTCTGGATGTTAATGATTATATCCCTAATTACTTTTGTATATGTTGAATGTCACATGTTTTCTCTTATTTGTATACTCTCATTTTGTTTATTAGGTTCAAGCTGTTTCAGCTCTGACGTCTTCAGCTTCTCCACTTGGACATGCAAGATTGCCAATCCCGTTGAATCAAGCCAAGTATTCTGAAATTCTGGCTCGGTATTATGTGCAGAAGAGACAGCATTTTCTTGCTGCTCATGTCTTGGTAAGATTGGCTGAAAGACGCTCCACTGATGTTGGGAATGCTCCTACTCTGGAACAAAGGTTATCTCTGTTCTTATCTTAACTGCATCTATTTTTTCTTGGATGTTAGCATTACTATGTTATTGAAATTAATACTTGGTTGTTTCCTTGTGGTCCTGAAAAATTGATCCAATAGTATAATAAGTTTGTAGTTTTTTAGATGCAAGTGGCTTCTTCCCGAACTCATTATGATCATCTATCAAATTTTTAAAGTTAAGAAGGTTGTCAAAGGAAAAAAAAAAAAAAAAAAAAAAATGTGCTGGCTGGCTCCTATGCTATGATAGGGAGACAGCGGAAGAAAAAACAATGGTTTAGCTCTCAATTGTGGCTATTACTGCGTGCAGATGAGAGCAAGGAAGCAATGGCAGTTCAATACATTCTATTGTCTACATTTCCATTCTCTCCTGTTATCTATCCATTCTGTTGCATGCCACTGATTAAATCTGGCTGTTATTTTGAACAAAAAAATTAGTGCTCAGTTTTCAGTACTGTGCATGATAATGGGATTTTTCCTCATTTTCTTGTATTTCTCAATGCCAGGCGTCAGTACCTAAGTAATGCTGTACTTCAGGCAAAGAGTGCCTCTGAAGTTGATAGTAGGAGTGATTCTGCTCGTGGCATTTTTGACAATGGGCTTCTGGATATGCTTGAAGGAAAGCTTGCTGTTCTTCAGTTTCAAATCAAAATTAAAGAGGAATTAGAGGCTATAGCCTCCAAATCTGAAGCTTCCTTGAGCAATACTGAATCTGTTCCAAATGACTTGCGACAAGAAAATAATTTATCGAGTGATGGCAATTTCTCAAGTACATTACAAGAAAAGATAAAGGAGTTGTCAATGGATTTGAAGAACATCACTCAACTATATAATGATTATGCTGTTCCATTTGAACTCTGGGAGGTACTGTTTGCTATTGATTTCCTCCTCCCACCTTTACAGTTAACTACAAAAAGGTTCAGAAAGAAAAGAGACATTCACTCCGTTTGCCTTCCAGGGCCGCGCCCCCCTTTAATTTCTTTCCCTCTACTCCCTAAAGAACCTTGTTTATGTACATGCTAATATCTACAATCACAGGCTATTTCACTTGTGCACGGTTATTTTTTTCCTTGGAGGCGTTTTCGTTACACGTAGGTAGTTCAGGATAAGTACGGAAATGTAATCTCTAAACCTGGTCATATAGGAGTGAGTCTTTCAGGAAATAACAGATGAATGCTCTAAATGGATGTTGAACAAGTCAAGAACTACTAAACTAGACAATTTCTTTTCTAACTGAAAGTTCCTCTTTGTCCATTCATGTATTTACTCTTTAAAGCCTCTAAATTTTGCACTTCCTTGTGTGCCCCTTCTGTGTAACAGAAAGAACTGCTTTTGTTTTGATTATGGGGCTAAAATAGTGGCTTCACAGGCAATAAATGTCATGCATTCTTCTGGAAAGTCATATGCCAGCTTTACTCCATATGTCCTTGTTATGTTTGTCTGAAGGTGGGGGGGAGATGGTCCTTGGGATAGGCTTAACTTAAACTTGAAGTTATTTTTGGGTGTAAACCTGCTAGTGCATTTCTTATATTCCGTGAGGCTAAAGCTTTGTAAAGTTGTGCCCAAATATAAATGTACTCTTACCATCTGTTTCTTGATGTTTTCCTGTGCTGGTTTGAAATTATCTCATCCTACGTCAAGAATATTAGTGATCCCTCTGTGGCATTCTTACATATGATGAGATGGGGTATCATGAACTTTTTCTATTGTTTCTGTTGGATGATGCACAAAGAGTCATTCCTTGTGAGCTTGCTTTATTCATGTTGATTTTTATTTGACTTTTTCTTTGGTATCTATCTGGCCTACAGATATGCCTGGAAATGTTGTACTTTGCAAGCTATTCTGGGGATGCTGATAGTAGCATTGTAGCAGACACTTGGGCTAGACTCATTGATCAAGCTCTTTCTAAGGGTGGCATTGCTGAAGCTTGTGCAGTACTGAAGAGGGTTGGTTCCCATCTTTATCCTGGAGATGGAGCAGTGTTACCCTTAGATGCATTGTGTCTACACCTCGAGAAGGCAGCCCTGGTATGCTCCTCCTTTAGCCTCTTCGGCTCTACCCTGTGTTGTTCCGAGTTTTCCCCTTTCTTTTGTTTTTCTTCCCCAAATGCCGTGCGAATTTTATACTATATGATATCAATGGATAGAGTTATTTAGTGGAAGTTTGATTTTGTAATTTTTTCCCTTGTTAAAATTTAAATTCCTTGTAGGAGCGAGTAGTTTCAGGGGTTGAATCTGTTGGGGATGAAGATATTGCAAGAGCTCTTTTAGCTGCTTGCAAAGGTGCAGTGGAACCTGTACTCAACACTTATGACCAACTATTATCGAATGGTGCAATTCTGCCATCTCCAATTTTAAGGTTGCGCCTTCTTCGCTCTGTTCTTGTGGTGCTCAGAGAATGGACAATGTCTGTCATGGCACAGAGAATGAGTACAAGTACCACAGGAACTTCTTTAATATTTGGTGGGTCATTTTCGTTTGGGCATGCTTTAGCAGCTAACCAAGGGGTTCGTGACAAGATTACTAGCGCAGCGAACAGGTTAGCTCCTCCTTTTCTCTTTAATAATTAGGCTTGATACCGTCTCTATAAAATAATGAGGGGAAAAGCCTTGAAAATTACTGTTACAATTAGTAGGACAATGAAAATGCTGAAAATATATCTTTATGCTCGAACTTTCTCTGAAAGCTTTGAACATGACAAAAAGCTAGCCTTTTTCTTTCCCTGTTTGGGAGATGGATTTTCTGACTTGATTTTCTAAGTTGAAAAGTTACTGATAATCTGAATATCTTCATGGCTTTATATGAAATACGAATTTTTCTTTCAATATTTTAAACTATCCATCCTCATAATGTCTTTGCAATAACTTTCCCTACTGTGTCGCACCTTGTGAAACTTCCGTGTCCTGGGGTTCCGGTCATGACCTCCTCCCTCATTTCATGGTTTTCAATTTGTTGATGCTATGAGTTTCTGTATTGTCTTGGATGTAGCTTTCAAGTTCTTTCCCGCGTGCCCATTAGGGTTCTACGAGTTGAATGACTCAGTCGAAGAGTCGTTTCTTCAGTGGCATTATGCATTTCATTTGTAGTGCCTTGACTGGAGATTTCAATTTTTTGTATGCGTAGGTACTTGACTGAGGTGAGGAGGTTACCTCTTCCACAGAATCAAACCGAAGCCGTGTCAAGAGGTTTTCGAGAGCTTGAGGAATCGCTGCAGAGTAATTTTCCTTTCGATCGGTTTTGATACTCAATCCTAAATGCTTTTCTTGTTGTACTAAACACTACCTGTAGCAAGTAGGTAGCTTCACATCCTGTAATGTAATCAGTGACTAGTCTTTGTTTTGCCTATAATTTGATTCATAAAAGATGTATTTGTTTCCTTCTTGCTGGTCTATAACAGTTCCGACAGAAATGAGAGATTGAGAGGTCTACTTTATTTGCTCTTTTCACTGGATAAAGATAGTTTTAGGAATCGAGCAATGATTTATTGGTTAGTCACAAATGAATCTATTGTAGGGCCAGTGAGCTCGATCCTATTCAGGGTAAAAGGAGAGGAACTTAGGTGTGGGATCCATTGGGGTCCAAGAATAGAAAAACCTTTGTCTTTTACATGTACATCACTCTCCTAAAATAATACCAAGAGAAAAGTTTCAATTATGATTATGTTTACGTTTTATTGTATACAAAAAGTACCAAGAGAAAAGTTTCAGGTGGCTCATAGTGGAGCCAAAGCTTAAATTAGGTTAGTTCTGCAAGTGAAACTGCAAGGAAATTAAGTTTAGAAACATATAAATTGTACTCATAAATAATTGGGTATTTTATTGGATTCAATTAACGAGACACGAAGAGTAATGAAAAATTAAGAAGAAATAAGAAACTTTTTATACTGATAAATTACAATAGGAATCCAATCAGCAACCAACAAATAGTTAAAAATAACAGAGATCCCACTAACAAAATCTGTTTCCTAGTCGATTTTGCTGCAACAACAGATGAAACACAAAATACATCCATTGAGTCAAACCCCATTAAAACTGACAGGAAACTTTTGACGGGTCTTAGACTCACTGTTTTTCTCCATTTGTATACAAGTAAGAAAAAAAAAACCCAATCAAACACTGAATTTGAAGCCCTAATTATTTCCTGATTTCCTCTTCATGCTGAGCAAGTACTGAAATGAAGGCTGACAGAAATTCCCAACAAGAAATGAGTCTGCAACAGCCTTATACATGGCTTCAGTGAGATGAACTCCATCCCAATTAACATACTCGGAAGGGTTTGCACAGGAAGTAGCCATAGCTGATCCACAAGTATTAAAAATATCAAAATTGTATGCTGCAGAAGTTGATCCACAGCAGGCATTAAAGAGCTCCTTCATGCCATATTTCTTGGGATTTTTCACCACTGACATGTAGGCATTCCAGTAGTCTGCATATACTATGGTTGCTTTTGGATAATTTTTTCTCAGATCATTCAGCTTGGCTTGAAGCACTGTGTTGTGTTGATAGCTTTGCTTGTTGGAGCTCGCCACGCAGCCGTAGGCGTCCCTGTCATTTTCAGCAGCCAGAGCCATTGCTAGTGTGAGGCAACCTGTGGGAGGCAGCCCTTGAACTACAATATACTTTGTACCTTTGTTCAAAATGGCCTGTCAAGAATTGCCAACAAGTGATTTTTTTTTTTTTGGGTTCTTTTGGGGTCATATTAGTATAGCAAGATTACTGATGAAATTCATGTGTCCCTACTGAATGTTTCTTGCAAGTAAACTTGGAAAATGATTTTCAATTATGTTGGGGGGAAAAGTGGAGACTTGGAGTTTGTAAATTACAAGTAAATGATGGTAATAGAGAAAGCTACATGCATGTGGGTGGGGATATAATAAAGGTAAATCACATTCATAAGTTTTGCAAAACTACCATTAATCCTCTAAAGTTTAGGAAATTAAGATCACCTCCATATCCTTAACTAGGTAGTAAGTATTAGCATAACAACCAACCTACTGACCCGGTCAAATTATCATCATCTCCCTATCACAAAAAATAAAATAAAAAAACACAAATAATAGAGGCTTTTTTGTTGAAATTTTTTAGGAACATTCATGGAGTAATGGTAGTTTCACAAAATTGGTCAAAATCTAGCAAAAGTGCTACATCTTTGGTTTCAAAATATAAATCATTTTAGTTTTTACACACGTATTAAGAAGTGTTTCAAAATAATTTACTAAACCCTTTATTAACAGTACATCATGTGAGATAGTACTCCCTCCGTTCTCACATAAGTGGCCATTATAGAAAAAACACACATATCAAGGAGATGAGTGAATTTCCTTTTTAGGAAGAATGACACTTTCTGTCCCTAATGTTTGGGAATGTGGCACCTTTGGTCCCTAATGTATAAACTTTGACACTTTTGGTCCTTAAAATTTTGTTTCAGTGACACTTTTGGTCCATCTACCTACTTTATAGGTAATTTGGGGTCAGAATGTAATTTCTCTAAAATATTGGGTTCAATAAAAAATTTTGAAAAAAATCCCCACTTATCAAAATCAAAAAATATTGAGTACTTTCTAGAATGAAATTGCTGTTGTCTCTATAATGGAATTTAGTATATTAGTATTGTAGTTATAGCTATAAAATCCTTTGATGTTATGTGGAAATAGGGAAACCAGTACTAAAGTTCTGTCGAAATTTTTATAATCAAAGTTGGCATAATTGGTTGATGAATAACTTTGGAGTCTTGAGAGAAAAGTGAATGACACACGAGTTCTGTGAGGGGTTAGAAAAGTGTCATATTAACTAGAATCTTCTTTTAGCAAAGAAAAACTGCAAAACATTTCAAAAATTATACTGTTAGAATAAAAAGAAAATTCTCAACAGAATCAGATTTATTATTATTGCATTCACAAGCACACATAAAAATTATGCCAACTTTGATTATAAAAAAAAATAAATTCCGGCAAAACTTTGGTTCTGGTTTCCCTGTTCCCACATAACATCAAATCATTTTATAGCTATAGCTACAGTACTAGAATGCTACCCATTATACAGAGACAACAACAGTTTTATTCTAAAAAATACTCGCTATTTTTTTTGTTTTAATAAGTGGTGAATTTTTTAAAATTTACAATTGAACCCAAAATTTGAGACAATTTATATTTTTGACCCCAAATTACCTATAAAATAAGTAATAGCAAGTAAATGGACCAAAAGTGTCACTAGAACAAAACTCTAAGGACCAAAAGTGTCAAAGTTGATACATTAGGGACTAAAAGTGTCATATCTCCAAACATTAGGGACCAAGAGTGTCATTCTTCCTTCTTTTTTACCCAATTTTTGTTATCGTGTTTGACTACATTTCCAATGTGAATGTGTGCAATGTATGTGTATTTAAAATAATATCTTTAAATAAAATCAATTAATTAAGGGGTAATATTAGAACTATTTAATTTTTTGTCTGTAAATGGACACTTATTGGGGAACAAAATGATTTTCTATAATGATCACTTATTTCGGAATGGAGGAAGTATCATACTAGTAATTAATATAGGCAATTAATTGTCATATTATGATAGCAAGGTCATTATAGCAATGATGTTGAGGGCAAAATGGAGACTTGGGGATATAATAAAGGGTAAATCACGTTTACTTGTCGAGATTTTGCAAAACTATTAACCATCTAAAATTTTGAGAAATTACGATCACCACCATAACTAAGTAGTAAGTATTAGCATAACAACCAGCTTACTAGTTCGGTCAAATTACCATCATATCCCTATCACTCAAAAAAACAACTCAAATCATAGAAACTTTTTAGTTGAAACTTTTTTGGAACATTCATGGGGTGACTGTAGCTTCCCAAAAATGGTTATAAAGAAAAGAGGAATACATTCATATCATCAACCCAATTTATCGTGTCTTATTATGTCCAATATACAAAACTACATAATTTCAACACATTTGAAAATTATTGTGCTTTAGAGATAACATTTAAAAATCAAAGTTGACATTAACTGCAACACACGATCAACTTAAATTTAGATTATGACTTGGGAAGTGGTAGCACTACATCATAAATGCACATATAAAGTCCAACTTTCTAATAAAGGTTAAGGTTTATTATATTTCTTTTTATCATTTTTCACTCAAATTCTAATAAAGGGTCCTCCTGTCCTTAATCACTTAATCGATTATTCCTTTTTAAAAAAAAAAAAATGTTCAACTTTGAAGTAGGGTAATTTAGTAATTTACCTCTAAGAAACGGGTTGCACTACTAATAGCAAGCTTCTGAATCGTACTGCCTGAAACAGTAGATCCAAGAGTATATGCATAATCATTTACACCAATCTCCCCAACCCAAATCAAAGAGTTCTCAAAAACAGCTTTGCACTCTTCAGGAGTCACTGATGAGTTCCTACACCCCTTTCCCTCCAACAAGCTGTTAAACCAACCGAGCTCAGTTAAAAGCGACTGAGGAGTAATATTCAGAGTAAGATTATTCCTCACGAAAAAACTGTGAATTATAGCCGTTGAGCCTGCAACAGCAAAGTTCACCCCCGAAGAAGTCGCTTTTTTTGCTGTCTTGCCAAGATAAGGAGGCAAGAAAGGCAAGAAAAGCTTCTGCGCCACAAAGTCGATCACGAGCCTTCCATCAGAGTATCTGTTCGTGGGGTGATGGAAGAAAGTGTTGCCATATGGAGAGTTTGAGACATGGAGAAATGCATTGGGGCCTGAGGATGAGTCTGTGTTTCCTGTGTCAGTGTAGGAGTCTCCAAATGCATAAATGGACTTGAAAGGTTGATCTGGTTTGTTGGTTTTTGCAGCCATGGAAGGGCCAAGAAAAGATAAGATGATGATGAGAAAAAGAGGGATGTTGAAGGAAGAAGAAGCCATTTTTTTATCTGAAAAATTAAGGAAGATCATGTTAATTGAGGAGGGGAAGTTTAAGATGGTTATATAGGAAGTGTACATTGTGCATTCATTGTCTTCTAGAAACGGGGAATTGAATTTTGGCATTTGGTACTTTCCCATCTTCCACCTCATCAATCAATTAGTCTAAAAAATGTCCTTGTAACTCAAACTTTTTGTGCTTAAAAAATGTCACATCTAAATAAAGTTTCATTTTTATCCTATAGGAATAAATTAAGAAAGATAAAATTTTTATTAATCAAATGTACAAGTTAGTGGAGCAATTAATTGAGATAGAGGTCAAGATGACAATCTTACAATTTTCTTAATTTGTGTGTTTTTTTGTTCTAGTTACATTTTTTAGAGGACATAGGGAGTATTAAGGATCAAGTAAGAAATGCTCAATGATGTTATTTGTTAGAATAATAACTCCCAAGTCGAGTAAATTTATATATAAAGTCATATAAATTTGCTGTAATAATAATAACAATGTTAAATCATTCTATTGATTCATCAAACTTGGGCTGTTATCTCGCTTGGTCATTCAACGTCTTGAAAAAAACTTTATTTTTGTCTCTGCACTTGAAAAATAGTTTCAAAATAGTCTGGTCTCAAATTATTTCTAATTAGCAAGTGAGATGTTTTAGGCCAAGTTAAAGACGAACGAAGCTATATTTCTCTTTTTTATTTACTATATTAATGTGTATAAATTTCTCATGTATGTTAATTAAAAATAGTTCAAATGTAATTGAAATTTAAAAGTAGAATGATTTTATAACTATTTTCAAGTTGAAAACCAAAAGAAACAACATCCCAATTAAGGACCAATGATCTAATTTAACCTAACAACAAGCAATGTACAAATGTCATTTCAGGATATTAACAAGTCGTGAAGTGAGAAATCCAAATGGAAAGACAATTATTTGGAACGCCTCATTGTTTGTTAGGGAATACTATTGCATACGAATAATTGCTCCATTTATAGTATTGTCCATTAATAATTTCTGAGTCCAACTACTCAACGGCTGCAAGGTTAGCAAATAGTAGGTGTAGATAGAGATGTGACAATAAACCCATATCATTATCCTTCTATTTTCTTTTACTCATTCAATCTTTAGAATTGAATGACTCACCAAGAAACACAGGCAAGTATTGAAGTCAGTCCACGTGGAATTTATGACAACTTGTAAATAACGGTATGATGATGCGCATATCGAGTTTAGCTTTTAATAAATCGCGTATTGAATTTAACTTGATCATAGCTGATGATGTATTCCGATTATGAGTTGATCTACTAATGTATTGTATATCTCTTATAGTATTTGACGTATGATATATTGAGTTTATCTGCTGATATATCGTTGCTATATTAAAACAATATGTATCACCTGTAATGAAAAAAACACATATACAAAGTTTGACTTCTGAATTATTATGTAATGATAAAACGTGTATATCGAATTTAACTATTAAAGAAGAACGTAGAGATTCTTGGAGGCAAGGTGGGCAAGAACCGTATTCTAAGACAAAATGGACGCTGTGTCTGTCCATGCGTTGTTTGGGTAAAGAAAATTAAAAGAGGTTAGTTGTTGGAACGTTTGAGATATCACAAATGTACAACTACCACTTACAACCTACTGTGTCGGTGCCACAATCAATTATGGCTGTTAACCGTACCATGCTGCAATGGATCCGCACTACACCAATATTAAAACGCCAAAAGCAGTAACCATTTTACTATTCGAAGTAATTATTTTAAAATTTTAACGATATAAACTCTTAAACTTCACTTGTGACATATACAATATATTTATTTCAAAGAAAAACGGGTTTAGCAGAAGTGGTCTTCTACCTCTGCCTGCACCCAGCTCCGCTGGCCTCTCCACTGCAGGCTGATGAAGGTTTCTCCAACCTCAGCTGCAGGCCGGCAGAGGTTTATTCTTCCTCCACTGCAGGCATGGGGAGGTGGAAGAGGCCAGTGCCCATTTCTTTCTTTTTCTTTTTATTTAAAAAATAAAATAAAATTCAAGGAGATAAACTCTTTTGTGAGTATAGGGACATTTTTGTACTTTTGAATCTTAAAATAATTAATGGCGAAAGACAAATACCTCCCTTATAGTTTATCCCAAAGACATGTATCACCCTAGTACTTTTAAAATATCCAATTACCCCCTTAAGGTTTGGATTAACTTAGAAAAATAACAAAAAAAAAATAAAAAATACAACTAACATTAAATAAAATAAGAACTGCTAAAAGAAAAGTTAGAAATATACAGGCACTCTAATTAATTCCTCATTCGAACAGAGACCCGTCTGTTCACCCCTGCTTTCCTTTCTGTTGTTGATAGATACCAGTGACCAACATTTTGTTTTGGGTATAACCTGATGAAATGCCATAGATGATTCCAAAACTTTTAACTTGCTTCGACTTCTAATTGTTAGCGGTAAAATGTTAATGGCCACTCATTGAATTTTCTGTTTTCTATTTTTTTTTTTTTTTTCCCCTGCTGACATTGGTTCCATCAGTTAGATTTTAAGAGGGGTTGGGTGGAGGAAAGAGAGGGAAAACTCACCCAAGATAAACAATGAAAACCTGCTTCTCGATCTAGCTAGCAACTACTTTAAGTGCTCATTCACTTCATCTTTGTTCTGGTGCACAAATTGGGGCTAGTAATGCTTCGTTGAATGTTTTCTCATCATTTTTACTTCGAAAATGTTATTTACAGGCCACTTTTTACTATTCGTAGGTCACTTTTTAAAATTTATACGTGAATTTACATTTTTGCCCTTCATAATTTCTAACTTTATAAAAAAATTACTCAACTTTTTTAACTCCAGGAAAATCGCCTGGCCGAGACGATTTTCTTTGGGAAAATCGCCCAGTCCAGGCGATTTTCCCTGGGAAAATCGCCTCGGCCAGGCGAGGCGATTTTCCTGGAGAAAATTGCCCCGTCCAGGCGATTTTATCAGAGACAATTGGTGTCCTGTGGCGATTTTCCCTGATAAAATCGCCCAAGCCAGGCGATTTTCCTTAAAAAAAAACGTTTTTTCGAAAATTTAGTTGTCGTTCGCCGGAAAAATGATTTTCCGACTACTGATTGGGAAAACCTGAAAAAAACGCCATCATGTGGCGTTTTTTTTAGGGAAAATCGCCACAGGACACCAATTGTCTCTGAAAAAATCGCCCAGTCTAGGCGATTTTATCTGGGAAAATCGCCTGGACTGGGCGATTTTCCCAGAGAAAATCGCCTTCCTAGAGTTAAAAAAGTTGAGTAATTTTTTTATAAAGTTAGAAACTATCAAGGGTATATTTGTCTTTTTATCATTTAAAATTTTAAAAAGTGGCCTACGAATAGTAAAAAATAGCCTGTAAATAACATACCCCTTTTACTTTCCACAGTCACTGAATCACTTTCTCCTCTCTCTACAATATGACACACGGTATTCAGTCGTGAGGTACATGCATTAGAATATTTGAATCCGATGAAAACAGAGTTTGATGGGTTTTTTCTTTTGATTTTAATTATATTATTGTTAAGGGTATTTAGGGAGCAAATTTAACTAACGGTCTGCCTTATTATATTCTATTAGTTTCCTTATTTAGTCCAAAACTTAGGTGGCTAAGGACATTTTAAACTACAAGAGGTATTTGTCTTCGAGTCAAACCACAAGGGTGGTATATTTGTTTTGCCCACAATTAATGCAAGTAACACAACCAAAAAACACGTATTTTCTTAAAGAAATTTCTTACACCCCTAGAGATTTCACTACTACTAATTACTTTTAGGTTCAAAATGTAATTCTTCCATTTTGAAAGTCGCTTTTACTCTCCAAAAGTATAAACTGGTAACGTTCATTAGTATCAACTCCTGCACTTTACTCATTAGTTTTCTTAAAAATACTTTTGTTGTCACAAACTATATCACCGATATTATTTACGAGCATCAATTTCTTTTTATTTATTTTTTACATTCAAATCCAAAGGAAACACAAATGCATCTACCGGATGAGTGATCTCATAAATGAACCAATTTCACGTAAGACCACCTCAAAGAGTTAAGCCAATCACACTAAGCACAAATCACTACAAATTCACTAATCCGTATTTCAATGCTATTTCGAAACCCTAAAACCCTGAAATAAATAATAAAATTTTCTTTCTATACTGAACAACTCCAACTAGAAAATTAAACCAAAAAGGGAAAGCAAGCAAGCATTTGAATCATGGGAGTTTTTAGTTTTTACTGCATAACCTCACTTATATTTACAAAAATACTACATCAAAGATAACCCCCTGACCCCCCCTAAAAATTTGACTACAGAAACACAAACTGTTAGCTGGAAGATCATACAGAGCAGTTCTCGCGATCAATGATGAAAGCCAACCTTAATAAGACACCGCTACTACAGCTCAACATTGGCTTTGTTCCCGGCCAAAATTAGAGAAATCTCCAATCCGCGACTGAAAGCTTGGTTGAAGAGCAAGCGAGACTGGAAGGTGGAAATGAATGGGAACCAAGACAACATTGCAATTGGAGCAAATATTAGCATGCCCATTCCAGCATCGTACATTCGCGCGAATTCCTTTACTGAATCCCATAGCCCTAAGATCCTTACCAGCTTCTTCCAAGTGATCGCGAGCTGTCACCAAAAAACCCACCAGGGAATTGCAACTGTTCAGCAGAAGTACACTAGAAACAAAATATCACTGAAATAATGCACAATGATAAAGATTAACTATATGAGGGGAATGATTTAAAGATTAAACAGAGACGGATAATGATGCTATCACTATGCAACGTACAAAACTAAGTAGCATGCATGCTTTTTAACTTACGCATAAAACACCCCATCCAGTGGGAATAAATGCAAGGATACTAGCAAACAAGTCCGCCACCGTAAGGGATGTAAAGACCACCACAAGGATAACTGCGGTGATAAGTCCCAAAGATGTAACTCCTTGGGTAAACCGGAGCATTAATTGAAAGTTTGTGGACTTTTTAGGGCTGAAAGTGAAGATCTGCCGAAGGTCACAATAATCAATTGAGTTGAACAAATATGTGCTTCAACACAGAAGAGAAGAATTAAGGAAAGAATATAAGGGACACGTGAAATGAGGGTAACCTTGAAGATCATGACAATTCCAACAAGTACAATCCAAGAGAAGCCATAGATCTGAAGAATGAATATAATGTTAAGGTCACTCAAACAGAACAAAAAGAAGCAAAAAACTTTGGAGATAGAGACCATCACATCACCAATCAAGTGCAAGCACTTGACCACAGTAGTATATCATCACCAACACAAATACAGTTTTCTCAAATAAAAGAGAAGTATGATATGGTCAAATAGAATCTAGAAACAGAAAATGACGACAACAATTTACCTGAAATCAATTTTGACATTAAAACATCAGAATAAGGAAGTGCATCTGTTCTTGCATTCTCTCTCTCTCTCTAACTTGTATCAGTATTCAAGACAAAATTCAGTACCAATTCAGGAAATATTGCAGCAGCGTAAACAGAGAACCCAGAGGTGATTTCTTTCTAAATAATTATACCACATGTGAAGAACTACAACTAATCCAAGTTCCCTGACCTTAGAATTTGATTGTAATGATGAATCACCACTTAGTAGAATGTAGGGTTTCAGGGATAAGAATATAAATAATAAAGTATACAAATTAACCTCACATCTAGATGTAATCACTCAAGGAGTGTGAGAACTGTACCGCAAGTGAAGTGTTTTTCGCAGTTAGATGGAGTTTGTACACAATGCCATACTGGAAGACGAAAAACCTTAAGCTCAAAATGGTCTCAAGTATACGACCTCTTAAAGTCTGGATATGAATCTGAAGGGAAAACAAGGAAATAAAATCAAATACAACAACACATGGTTTTATTTTACTTTTTACTTTATCACCATTTCCTAATCCAGAAAGGCCTGAGAAGGGAGAGGAGGGGGAGGGACAAAGGCATAAAATACGAAAAGAAAGACAGAAAGGTTTCACATAGTTTGAAATTACAGAGCAGTTATGGTGTCCAACATTATACACACACAGGAAAAGGAAATCTCATATAACATGGAGTCAGGGAGTGAACAGATAAAGTGCAAACTGCAACTCCGTACTGGCTAAAGCATGAGAATTACAAACTAGATTGCTGGTATATATAGGACAATAACACTAAAATAATCTAATATAATAAACCTGTTCTTCATCCCACCAAGACTCCCAGCTATTTTCACCCTTGATACCAACTCCACCTTTATACATAAGCCAGCTCGTCCAATCATCAAAATCCTCTACAGTCCTGCCATGCATTTGGTAAGTTCATAAGATTAACATCAAAGAAAAAGAAGCAGCACGCATTACATCATTGAAAGCATCAAAGAATTTCACAAGGTCTCAGAATCTGTTCAGCCATAAGAATCCCTTTGGAGAAGAATCACAACTGATTCTATAATCCTCGTAAAATATTGAAGTAGATTTGTTCAGACTTGATTTGTTAGTGTCAAGGTATTAACAATTTCAAACTCTATATCTGCTAGTCTGATTGATGGATCACATGCAACCACTCCTCGCCTAATGTCTCTTTCTGGGAGGATCTAGTTGTGCACAATTCTTTATGCAGCAACTTGGCAACTATTCAAAGTGAATTTAGATTCTCTAAATCAGACCTACATCACTTCAATCAGCAAAACTTAAAATTCAGGTGCACAAAATGTATACAAGAAATAAGCTTCAACAAACAAATTTGAATTATGAAATATTGACGAACAAATCTTACTTTTGCCACTCAAATCCAGATGGATTGAAGATATACGGAGCAAAGAGCCAAGATATAACAAGGAACCAACTGCTTAGAGTAAGTAAAATAAATGAAACAGCACGGCCTTGATCTATATATCCATAAGCAATATACACTATAAGAAGCAATGCCACTTCCAACCTGCAGAATTTAATGAATAAACAACCATTAACTAACTTAACAAACCAAGTGCAAACTAAAAAGGGTAATTAATTCATATGAATCACTCACGCCTTAACAAAATGACTTCTTGAATAAAGCCGATAATTATCAGCAAATTTGATGTGTCGAACAACAAACCCTCGTCCAGTGGCTCGATACTGTAGATTTTATAGAGGAGGATGTGAATAATTATACTCCCTTCATTCAACACAACAAGTTGATAAGAATGCACATACCTTTGCACCTCCATGAAGGATAGTACGGCCAAAATAATGTGTTCTAGTTCCTAACGAGAATGTGAAGAAGACAGAACAAAGCTGAAGTTGCATGGTAACAAAACTAAAAACAGCCTGCAGATAAAAGAACGGAAAATTAACAGTGGAACCTCAATAACTTGCGATACGAAGATGCCACATTTAATAGAGATAAACCACAACAGTGAACCATTAGTAATTACAACAGGAAAAACAGTAATCTTTAAAAAAAGGTTCTACATGTGTATCTGATGCAGAAAAGAACATGTAAAAGGAGAAATATAATTAGGCAACTTATAGGTTTTGGGATGGTTGCAGTGATAGGAAAGTTGTCTTTAAACAATAGTGAGTTTTCAAGTTGTTTCCAAATTAGAATTGTAACTGGTTTAGTGAATTTGTGAGAAATGAAATAGAATAAAAATATATGGTAGCTATTCATGATGTTGTTTGTAGAGTTTTCAGCCCTTTAGGGCCTGAGTTCGGATGTTACTAATGCTATCTTCCTGTTGCATTATTGCAATATAGAAGAGCAAAATTAAGCCCCGCAAAATGAAATATCATGATAGAAGTAGAAAGTTGATAAAATTTTGCTATCAGTGCAAAAGAAATCAATCAGGGGAGTGGAGAACTGCCCAAACAAACCTTCAGCAAGCCCAGCTCTAGTATGAAACCCATTACCATAGGAACCGCTGTGAAAACCCCAATTTGGACCAAGAATTGTGCATTTAAGACCGCATCAATTGCAGTATTACCCAATAATTTAGCTCGTTTTGAAATCCCTTGATCTACTCCAGAGAATGCCTGCAAATTTTAGGCCCCAAACAAATTACAATTAAATCCCTGCTATGCAGTAGAAGAAGTTGATGAAGGCTAAAACTATGGTCCCTCAAGCATGCAGATGAATGATAATCACCAATTGGTCCCCTATATGTGAATCTACTTTAAATTAATAAAAGAAGTTGTCAAAAACTCAGGCTTGCAGTTTCACCTCCTTTGGCTAGGCTGGAGGCGTGAAAACCAATAATAAATCATTCTCTAACATGTAATAAGCAGATTAACTGCTGCACAGAAAATATCCTTATACTTCAGCACTCCCCGAAAAGTTGGTGCATATGTATCATATATTCCTAGCTTGATACACACGTAAGTACTGGGATATACACACTTAGATACATCATTTAGGCGTTGACTATTACAAAGACAATGATACTGCCAAAGAAAAAGAATAACAAAAAACAATCATGTAGATGATATAACTTAGCACAGAGGATTAAAACCAATACTTGTGTAGCTTTCTTAAATAGAACTATTAGTAATAGAGTAAGTTTCCAAATCACAGAGACAGTGAATGTAGTTCGTCCCAGCCAAAAATGAACCACAAACAAAATGTAGCAGACAGACTTACCAGATATGCTCTTCCGTAGAGGAAAACATATACTGTCAGAACAGTCATCTGCAAAAGGAAAATATTAATGAGGAAACTTCAAATGGTAAACAATAAGAACATACTAAGATAGTGCAAGTAGCACATAAAGCCTTTGTTATACCATAGTGCAGACGTAATAACCGACAGTGGTGAAATAGAAAGACAACATTCTGAAAAAATCAAAGAGTTGTCCAATCCTGTAGACATCCCTGCTCAGAACTTGTTCTCCATTGCCACCAGCGACCTTGCCTTCAAATAAGGCAATTTGGTTCAATCCAACATCTCTTCCCTTTCCAACCTGCATAATAACCAAAAAACAAAGATAAAGGAAACAGTATCTTGACAAGTCAGATAGATACTGTCCACCAAACAGATAAAGGGGCAAACTTCCGCACCTGAATATACTCATGGTGAGTAATATTACCCTGCCTCAGTGTGGAATTAAACCCTACATTTGGAAAAAGATTTATTCAGAGATGCAAGCCATAAACAATCATAAATGAAACCCTAAAAATTGCCAAAAAAAACCTAAATGATCTTACTTATAATTAACCAGTATAGTTGCAACTATCACAAATTCATATGAAATTATCCTGCAGTACAAGGCTATTCTGTTTACACTCACTATGACATACATTATTGTTGCTATGTTCCAAACTAAACACTATCAACAAATTTTTGACCACAACAATAATTTAGTAAATCTCTGTTGCACTTTGTTGAGACAACCACACTTCAAGGCATTTTCACATCAAATCACCACAAATTCTTTGGAAATAAAAAGATACAGAAGGCTGAGGAAGCACATAAAGAACCCTCACCTCAAAGCCATACCTTATTATCCATTATCATCAAAAGAGGAAGAAATGAAAAAAAAAAAAAAAGATACTAATGTGGATGGATTACATTTTGAAACACTTCTCCATTTTAATTTTCCACCATTCCCAAGAAACCTTCTTAGATTTCCGATACACCTTGCCCTTTTTCGAATATACTTCACCCCTAAAAAAGACGATCCAAAACACATTTTGCTACTGTACAGGCCCAAAACAGCACCAATTCTACGTTATCCTATTGGTTAGATGGTTGAACAAAATCATTAACTTCAGTTAGACTTCGTTCACCATTGTAAAGATAAAGGACAGAAGGAAAAACATACTGAAGCACTTAATGGGAACCTTAGAAGTCTACCAGATCTCCAAACAACCTTTCTATACTACCCATTAAATTCTAAAATTTCCCTTGAACCCTTGGAGTTAAGCCGTATTAACAGTGTTCGATTTGGGCAGCTCTCAAGTAAAAGTTCTGAGTTATCTACTGGACGTGTTATCAAGGAGGATGTGTTATCCTCTTACACTCTACTGGTCTAGTACTTAGATCAAGAGTTCAAATTCAACAAATAAAAGGAAGAAGAAGGATAGTAAGGGTAAGTTACATCTACCTACCTCAAGGTTTATCTAAATTACCAAATGAACCTTCAAACAAATGGATGCACATTTGATCAAAGAGAAAATGTGAAATGACCAGACAGATTTTGGGTAAGATTTAATTTTTGGGGCACGTTAATTGCAGGACAGTTTTACTAAACACAGAACACTTTTTAAAATTTTAAGTGGTGAAAAGACAATAATATCTTTATACATTTATACCATCATAAATATTTTTACCTATACCCTCATTTCCTCTTCAACTATCCATTTCGCTCTTTAACTCACTCCCATTTTTCTACTTCAATTCTTTCAAATTTTCTCACTCATCTCCATTCCTTCTGTAGTAAAATTAAGAAAAAAAAACAACTTTTAAAAAAAATCGCCCCAACCAGGCGATTCTATGGGGAAGAATCGCCTCCGCCGCGGAGGCGATTCTTTCCCATAGAATCGCCTGGTTGGGACGATTCTTTCCCATAGAATCGCCCGGATGGGGCGATTATTTTTAAAAGTTGTTTTCTTCTTAATTTTCCTGCAGAAGGAAGTAGAAAGGGGAAGGGCAAAAAAGTAATTTCAAGTCTAAAGTTTTTAAAAAAGTGTCATTTATTTAATAAAATGTGTCCTTCAATTAACAATTCCATAATTTTAATGTCTCATAAGTGGGGGTATAATGCTATACACAGTGCAATTTTTGTGATTACCCAAGCTGTTCTTCATCTGAAACATTAAGCAGGGATTTAATTGTTAGACTCTTATTAACGGTTTGTTGATTACACTAAACCACAAGGTTCATTCGGTAATTTAGACAAACATATAGGCTAAATGCAATACATCAAAGAACCATCAATGGCAAAGTAGAAAATGAGTATTTGCATCATAAATGAAATCAGCAGAAACTACATTACCTGCGTAGATATCTTCACTGATATTAATCACACGTGATGCTTTACTAATACCACCTCGAGTAATATGAAAAACACGATCAAAGACATCTGGGTGACCATAGTGCATACGAACTCTGCAAAAACACAAATGTCACAACAAATAGAGTACATGTTCATTCAATTTGTTTCCAGAGTTTGGTGCTGTAAGAAAGTGAATATCATGATATTTTGAGAGAACAGTCTACCCAACACAAGCAACAATTGACAAGATCACCCCCATTCCCTTAACAATGAAAAGGTGTACATATGATGCAGTTTCCGCACTTCTGAACTTCATAAATTTTCATTCTTGACACCAAGCCATATGATGAATGAATAAAGTTAAGTGGTAAAGTCCCTCATATTTTAACAAATGAACATTGTAGTCCTTCAGATTGGAAACAAACATTTTCAGTCTATCCCATTTTAGCAAATGAATTTTTCATTGCTCACATTTATAAAAGAAATTGTCTAAGTCACCATAATTTACAAATGTGATCTTTTTTGTTTCCGTAGAAAATTCGTCCAATTTTTGGATAAACTTATGACCAGCATCACGTATATTTTTTAAGTTTAGGCGGAAAAATGAACTTTTATTGGTATAATATTTTCAACTGGTTGGTTGCCCATAAATTCAAAATAACTCATCTCACATTCGTAAACAAAAACAAATGGTTTTAAAGCATGAAAATTACTCATGCTGAAATCTAGCTATTGATATGTGAAAATTAAGAAATCAATATGCATCAACCACCAAATTTATTCCAAAATTCAAATTCAAATATTACATTATATACTTTTGAACTTAAAAATTAGAAAATGAAAGTGAAAAAGTTAAATAAATTTTTCAGGGTTTAAAAGACCACTTGTGTGTATCGGAATTGTTACTTGCAGGACACCGTTTACTAAACGTAGGACACTTTTTAAAAATTTTAGATGTGAATTTACATTTTTGCCCCTCCATTCTCTTCTACCTTATGCAGTAAAATTGAATTATTAGTGTATATGACGCGTTTTCCGGCTGTGTTTAGGAATGTATTAGTGTTTATGATGCGTTTTCTGGCTGTGTAGTAATAATTTTAGGGTAAATTCAGTGGTCGTTCGCCGGAAAAACGATTTTCCGACAAACGACCGGGAAAACTTGAAAAAAACGCTGTCCTCTGGCAATTTTTTTAGGGAAAACCGCCACAGGACGGCGATTTTTCTGGGAGCGATTTTCTAAAAATCGCCTTTTCTGGGCGATTTTCCCAGAGTTAAATAAGTTGCGTAAATTTTTTTTTATAAAGTTAGAAACTATCAAGGGTATATTTGTCTTTTCACCACTTACAATTTTAAAAAGTATCCTGCGTTTAGTAAAATGGGTCCTGCAATTAACATGCCCCTTGTGTATATGAGGAATTAAAAAGTATTTGTTTTCAATTTGAGGGATTATAAGTCCATTTGCTAAAATGTGGGGGACAATTCTAGAATTTAGAGTGGATAGATTTTTTACAAGGGACTAAAAAGATAATTCTATCAATGTGAGGCTAAAAATATGACTTTTGTGGTTGTGAGGGACGAAAGTGTTCTATTTCAATTTGAGGGACTAAAAAGCTCATTTATCAAAATGCGAGGTACCATTTTCGCATTTAACTCTAAAATTCAACAAAGGAAAATTATATTCTGGCCCCTGTAGTTTCTAAAAACTACCAAATCCCCTTGTTGGGACTGGGACGCTACTTTCACTACAGGGAAATGGGTATTTTGATCAATTTTTAAACTTTAGGAGCTGATATGTAATATGATTAAACGTTAGGACCTCAGGGTAATTTACCTATTAAACAAAAATAATAGCAACTCAAGTATTAATCAGGAGACCTCTCCCCAAGGAATGTCAATCTTCAAGTTTAACCTACACACTAATTTTTCAATTAAATTAAGCTTGGTGGGCCCCACTGCAATCAAAATTAACATATTACTGATGCCAATCTGGTAGCTATAGATAGGTGTTACAATCATTGCAGAATGTATAAGAATCAATCTGGTACATCTGTCAATGCTTTATGACTGGTTGCACAAAGAGTAAACACATAATTGCAGTGTGTCCAGTACATCAAAATTGCTACGGGTGAAATTAAAAAGTTATATAAGTTCTACACTACTTACTTGAGGGGTTTTGCCAGAACACGTTGGCCCAACGTTACAAAGCTAGTCTCTTGATTCGACATGAACCAAGCCAAAGAAGAAACACTGTTCGTACAAAAGAAATATATATAGGTACTTATTTGGTATATAAACTGAAGTGTACGTCATGACAAATTAGGATCACAAACCTTCCCGTGAACACATGCTCCCTAACACCAAGAATAGTTGGAGGCCGAAGTCCATGTTTTCCATGGAACTCCTCAAGAAGATTTCTCATTTTCATTGCCTCCTCAAGGTAGTTGTCCTGCACATAAAAAACAAAAACAATCACTAAGAAGGTGGAGAGAAGAGGGGGGAATGCGGTGGTGGGGGGAACAACTTCCAGGATCATCAGATACTTAAAATACACATCCTTTGGGTTAGATTCTGCTGATCAACCAAATGCAAACAAGAATGCAACCGGATTGCTTCTCAGAATATAATGTACACAACCAAAGGTACTCATGTAGATTCTGGGATGACATCAGCTTCTTATTTTATCATTCTTTTTTTTTTTTTTTTGGTTGGAGAAGGTCAGGTTAATTAGAAGTTATGTCGCCAAAGGGGTCCAAGTTACATAGGCAGCCTATCTAAGTACAAAATGTTGTGTTTTATCCAAAAATCGTGCAACAGATTTTCTGTCACTGCAAAGGATGCTATTGATTTATAAGTAAGATGCATATTCCAGGATGCAGCTAAAGCCCAAAAGAAAAACTCAAATTGTGCTTGGGGATAACCAGGCACAAAATAATGACCAAGGGTTGGGAATCACTGGTATAATTGCTGATACAATAGCTGGAAAAGGTTTAAAAAAGCAAAGAAATTCTAATAGGTCCTGGGTAATCAGATATTTCCAACTTTAGAAGGTACTCAACTATTTTATGATTTCTTAAGCCAGACCTTTGATAACAAAAAGCCTATTCCTGATTAAATGCAAAAGAAGAAGGGTTAAATCATTGGGGCACTGCAGTACATACATTTCTGATAGGACGAGAGCATTAGAAAGCATTGTAAATCACAAAACCATTAATCAATAGTATTCAGGTCCCAGGTGACTAATCATACATACCTACTCCAAATAGTATTCAGTATTCATTGAAAACAAGACCAACATGGATGGTATTTGCCTTAATAGGAAATGGCAATTATTCATTAAGCCTAACAGTCCACAATGGATGTAGTTCATGATCATTTGAAATTTGAATGAATTCCCAACAGTGCACTCAAATTTTAAGATTTTCTATGGTAACCCAATTGACCAACTTCTGTCCTCCCAAACCCCAACTAGACTGAAGTGAAAATTCTTCACTGCAGAAAGATATGGACCAATAAACCATCACTTTAAGAACACATTCAGCATAATTCTTAGAGCACTATGACCATCCTTCAAGACTTGTTTTTGGACTATTACTGATAATGATTATTACATATTGGGGGATCGTGTTTCCATCCTCAAGACGCCACAGGCAAAACTCCAAACTTCTACAAACAACTAGGTTAAAGTGAAACCATAGCAACATAATTCTGATAAAAACACGTCTGACAGGGATGTAACAAGAAAAATAAAATGGGTCCGTAAAAACACAATATCACCTATCCAGAAACCAATTGGGAAATCACCTTTACCACAGGCATTTCAACATAAAAACTTGGATTGGGGCACATCACTGATCACACATGAAAAAATTACAAAGCAAGGAAAAGAAATCTTGTCCTAAAAGGTTTGCTTGGTATCATAACATAGTGTGGCCTTGTTCGTTTTCATTGGTTTTGTTTTTGGTTTTTACAGTAAATTTAATATATTATAATATTTTTTCATCATTTCCAATACAACTTTTTTACTCTCTCCGTTCCATTAGAAGGGTCCATCTTGACTTAAATACAACTTACTATGAATGTCAAGGTACAATAGCTAAAATAGCTAATTTGTCACTATTTGTTCCATTTATATCGTTACTTTTTAAGTAAGGACTAATTGTATACCACACATGATTATACTAGTAAGGGTAAGAGGTATAAAAAAATTGAAAGTGGACTCTTCTAATGGAACAAAAAATATTTTTCAAAATGGACTCTTCTAATGGAACGGAGGGAGTACTATTCAACAACAGCTTTTTACATTCCAATACACTTTTTATATTCAAAAATTCTTTTCGGGAAACATGTTTTTCAAAACCAACTCTTAACGAACATGCCCCTGAAATCAAAGTTAGGCAGTACTTTTTGTGAAAAGACATACTCAGTTTTCTTAACCATTTAGACAATCATTAGTATGAACACGTTGCGCAAAAATGTAATTGCCTCTAAATTGAAGCCTACTTAACTGATTCTTCTTTCCCCCAGTAAAATACTTGGCTACATCGAAACAATATTGCCAAATCTACAAAGGAAGCTTTCTAGTTTGAACTACAGTATGGTAAAGTGAAAGATCATCACAGAAACAGAAGGGAGATATGGGCTTCAAGAACATTACATGTTAATGATTTAATCACATTTTCCTACTTATGTGGCAGGTAAGAAGCAAAACAAAAATGACCAAATAGCTGTTCATTGAGTATCAAGATTGAATAAAGGTAAATGACCTGATTCATGTCTATTGTTTGCACAGCATCTCCACGTGTAAAAACTATGGCGTGGTTCTGGTTCTCTGGCTTCCCCTCACCAAGTTTTGGATCTCCAGGGAGTTTTATGGAAAATATTTCCTACATATGAGAATCATATACAAAGATGAGAACGGATAAATGCATCTAACCAGAATATAATAGCGAAAAATTTTCACAGAAGACGTGCAACAAGAGCATAACAGAAGCAGGGAAAAAGACCAGAAAACATTGGTTTTAAAATAGGCAGTCAAAGTTATGGAAATAGAACTACCTGTCAAATAAGCATTCAACTCTCTAATAAGCAAAGGAAACTAATGGGTATCAATGATCCAGCTTAGTATTCTAGAAAATCCCAACATGGCCTGACATTTCTTCACTAAAAGGCATACTTTGGAAGTCACAGTCAACAGCAACAACTAAGCCTTTATAATCATGGAAGGAGAATGTCAACTGTCCATGTTAAAAATGCCACAATTCTAGTACCGACGTACAATAATTGGAATTTCAACAAAAGAAAAAGATAATGGATGATAAAAAATCCAAATCAAATCCCAGGTAAGTTTTACAGGATAAATATTCCTAATCTGTATAGAATTGCGAAATGATCATCATTATTAAATCATAGCCGAATACAAACAGTTAGATAAAAATCCGGGGCTAACCAGAGCTAAATCCATCCTCTTCAAGTTTTCAATATACTGGTGAGTATATTTGGCATACAAACATAGTTGTCAGAATCCCAATCCAACCCTCTCTTTCACGCAATTTTATGATCCAAATTACCACAACAGTTTGATCCTAAGTAGGATCTTACCTTTATAGCGTGAATCATATATAGCTAAAGATTACTTGAAAAATAACCATATACCGGTACATTCAAAATGTATGATTATATTAATAATTAAAAGGTAGTATCATAGTTTTATAGCTTCTAAAGATGAATTTAAAAAACCGGCCTAAATTACCCTAGAACGACTACAGTAACTTAATTTTTTGTAAAATCATATAAAATCCTATAACAATATACACATCAGCAATTATCTCTATTCATCGGCTGACAACTTAAAATAGTTGACAAACCATTTTCTTTCATTTTCCATAAACACTATGAGTGTGCGTTCCAATCCTATCCATTCAATTATGTAACCCTAGATCAAGTCTATGTAGGATCCACCAACATACACATAACAAGACGCCCCAACAAATGGTCAAGAAACAGTAAAATATGAGAATGAAGAACATCGTGCCAGCATTTCAAATCATTTCGAGTATCCAAAAATCCAAAACCACAAGGGAATAGGAAATCAGAATATCATTGCAAGATCCTAGAGGAAAATACATGATCGACCATAAGGGAAAAACGCCAGTTTCTTACCCTTCCAATTTCCAAACTAAAATTAAGTTTCAGTCCCGAACATTGACCTAATACATATCAAAACTTTCCACCACATTTTTACTAGAGACCAAAATGCAAGTCATATCCTTGTTGAGAAAGATGTTAAGTAGTGTACATCAACTTCAAGGAATTCACCATTAGCATTATATATGGATCATTCCAAAAATTTTGTAAGCATGTAATCTAACCATCCCTCAAAAGGAAAAAAAAAATATATATATATATATATATATTGCAATTTACAAAATTAAAAAAATTAATAGCAAACATACCTGATCCTTCCCATGTGCATCAGCTTTTACAAGTTTTGAATAGAACTCCTTTTTTACATTTCCCTGAGCATCAGCAATCTCTTCTACATGTATGAACGCAACGCGAAGTGCTTCATTCCTGTTAAAAAGAAACACTGTAATATCTGCAACATAATACAAATTTCTCCTCCGTCCTGAAAAGTTTGTCTGATCTTGTAAATATAAGAAAAACAAGAGAACATGATAATAATATTATAATTAGATACACATTACCCAACAAATACAAACACTATTGTTGGATAGCTAAACATAGAAATTTTGTCAAACTTTTTGGAACTGAGGGAGTACATAAATACTAAAACAACTAATGTGTAACACCAGAGCAAATCATAAAGAAGGATAACAAGAATCAAAAGTCATTACTAGTATGAACATCCAGTACTCACAACTACCTATCCTCTAAAGAAAGAAATAACCGCTGGATTATGCACCCGTCAATCTTCTCAGCTTTTTCCACATACTTTACTCATCCCAGTTTCACTCGCTACAAGCAAACCGATTCCACAATTTGTAACTTTTGAAGGGGAACATGGATTAGCACTATGCAATAGTTTACGCTTCTTAATAAGTAACATTAGTCTTATAACAAAGGCAACAGTAAGTACGCATGAAATTGGATATTGTCAACTACTGATTTACAAAGTGGAATGTTTTTAAAGAAAGTTGGTGAAAGATCAGCAATAACATGTGATAGCAGTAATATAGCTATATTTACAAATTACACAATAATGGAGCCCAGGAAAACATCAAATCAACAACACAAACTCCTGCTCATCACCGACATTATCAACAGTCTCGAATTCAATAAAAAAGATCAACTACAAAAAGAGATTTTTCCAAAGCAGATACATGTGACACTAATTTCAATCAGAACAAACAGAACTATAAGACTTGAAAAGATCATTAGTAAGTCATACCTTTGCAACAAAAGAGCAATATCAGCAGCCTCCGGTGTTTTCCTCTGCTTTTGTTGCCCATAAATTTGACATGAAACTACATAGGTAAACTTTATATCTGCTTGTGCTCGTGCTTCAGGTGACAACTCAAAACCCTGAGTCCTAGGGAAACTGATTTGGGAGGAAGCATCTCCTGCATACATCATAGTGCAACAAGTGATCATGAATACCTTTCCCCTCCCACCAACCAAAGAAAATAGCAGAAATACCCATGCAGAGGATACCTCCAAGAGATCTCCTTTCCAAGTAGCTCTGCAGCATTAATGCCCTTCTATAATACATCATGCCCCTGACTGCAAATAACAATATAGATACATAATTGAAGTTGTGTGCAAAAAAAATCACATGGCCCAATCTTTTCAAGCAACCAATAACCACGACATACCCAATAAGCAAAAGAAAGTTAAGAAATGTAACCTGTCCTAGCTAATGTTTGGCCTCGGTAAGATGCCCAAAAACGGAGTTCCAAGGCATCACTGGAGCTTTCTTGAATTTCAGCATCAGCACTTTCACCGCGTCCAATTCGTTCCAAGAAATTCTCCCATTCATCTACAGTTGGGAGGAGAAGATTGATAATTGTTAATGCACCTTTGGAACATTTGAACAGACCAACATAAAATAATCAAATTCGAGAACACTGGTTAATCAGAAGGACAAGATGACTAAATGGGATTAGCAAAAGAAACAACATTTACAGGGTACTGACTTCAGATAGAATAGAATGGAGGAAACCTTATCAAGTATCTTCTTGTACAGAAACAAATAGTTCACATATTGAGAAAAGTCAAAATGAAAAGAATTTTTTTTTTTTTTTGGTCGCTCTCTGACCCTCTTGAAACCTTAATCTTTTTGTCGTGGTTAATACCACTAGGCCACCTCAATGTTCTTACCAATCCTTGGCTCAAACATTTATCGGAAAATTTTGCATCCTCATGCAATCACATCACCACATAATTATATGCCCAACATTATTCTAGTACTGAGCATTAACACTTAAAAATTACTAAAAAAACCATCACACAATTGTGCCTTTTAATGATAAAATCAGCTTAAAGTACTCAAGTAAACAAAAATGGTGCGCATAAGTATACTTTTCACGACAGACTCTTAGCTTCTTGGTAATTTAGAATCCTTTCATAACCACGAGGATGCAAAGAGACAGTTGAAGAAGTCAGTGATGCAAACTGGACTAGGTCTTATAGCAAGATAATCACCTATTCATCTGCCTAATGCATGTAGGTGTTTTTCCACCATCAACTGGCCACAAAACAACATGCACGCAGTGACTTATAATGACTCTTTTCCCAAGCTATATGCATCAACAAAACACTATTAGGTGTGAGATAAATTGCCAGACAAAGAAAATTATAAAAATCATCATCCCATAATCAAAACAGCTATCAGAAGAAGAGTTGCTTAACTTCTCTAAGTTGTCACTTATTTATCAATTAGTCAGTAGCAAAACTTCGAGCAGAGACACAGAGCAGATGAAGATGAAAGGTAGTAATGCCTATTAAAATGATGACCATTAAATTATTATACACAACTCAATCAAGATACATAATGAAACAAATAACTATTCATAGGTTACTCCAAATACAAGTCATCCTGCAGAAATGATAACTTTGATTTGTTCTGGGCTCCATTAAAATTATTATACACAACTCAATCAAGATACATAATGAAACAAATAACTATTCATAGGTTACTCCAAATACAAGTCATCCTGCAGAAATGATAACTTTGATTTGTTCTGGGCTGATCACCCTCACATACTTGCAGAAAAGGACAAAGTTCATGGCACAAATTATTTTGAGAAATACCTGGAAATATTTTCTGGAGATAGAAAAGAGTAGATATGCCATCTTCATTTTCATGACGCAACTCAGAGGAACTATAGAGAACAGTCTCGCTGTAGTACGGAGTGAAGACACTGTTTTGAAGAAAATATCGGTTAAGAGAAATTTGTAATGCATTCAACAATGAAGACATCAAGTTAAAGAAATTAGATAAAATGTATACCAGAAAGGTATCATTTCACAAACAGGCTTTGCTGCTGGCATGTCCATAAACAATGAATTTGTGAAGAATTCTAATCTTCTCCTTGCTTCAAGGTTCTTAGGTATATTCGCTGCAGAATCCTTCACTGTAAGAAGTAGGTGAAGCCTTTTAACCTGCTCCTTCTGTCAATAAATGGAAGGTTAAATAGAAAAGACTAAAATGAGACATACTAGAAAGATCAGTAGTCTTTATAGCTTACAATTTCAGGATCCTTGGGCCATTCAATCGTAGAAAATAGCCTCCCTTCATTTCTTGCCCTGGCCAATATATTCCATGTATCAAGCTGCTCCCTGGGGCAAATAAGAACAAGCTTTACTTTTAAAAGTTCAAAAGAAAAATACTATTGGTACTGCACTTCCAAGAAAAATGCACAAACCTCAGATCTGTGGACAGTAACTCATGTGTAACCACCTCATACAGATCAAAAATAGCTTTGGAAGCACCTTTGGCTAGTTCAGGAGTTTCATTCCGTATCTGAAATGATATTGAAAAGCTATCTGAACAAGATGATATAGAGGGGAACCCCATTGAAACTATGTGGACAAAATTAACATACTTAAATGATAAAATCCTAAGGGCTCACATGTAATTAGCATCATGTAAAAAAAAAAATTATGGTTAGTACTGCAGCACACGAGAAAGATAGTTACACAACCACTTATTTAAAAAATGCACAAGAGAATAATATCATACTTAAGAGTAACTATAAAGTATTCATTTATAGAACACAAATAAACAGATTATAAGCAGTCAGATGTATGATAACAAATATTCTTAAGGGTCATATTTATACAGAAAAAAAACTTAAAGGTAAAAAATATTTATGTACAAGAAGTTCCACCTTTTCTATGTGAAAATTTATAACAAGTGAAAAAAACAACACCAAGATACCCCACAATCACACACCATCCAGTAGCTATCATAATAACCTACTAGAAGTCATCTAGAGTAAATGATCAAATCAATGACATTGTCACTTTAATCAATGATCAATTCTAGAGTAAAATGTCATCATGATTTCAAATTTTCAAAGAAAGAAATCCTTACTTTTCTGAAATATCAAATTAAACTTTGACATAAAGTTAAAGATAAAAGAGAAATCACCCATTGGAATCACAGTATAATAACTCGACACAAAAAAAGGCACATTCTGAAATCTTTTAGCACTAAACATTAAGGTGGGAAGATATCAAATATTAAACCATTCGTTATGATATGACTACATTGGATACTCGACAATCTTTGTTTCCATAATTGTTTTTTACTTCTTTCTTTGTTCCATTAATTTTAATTCATTTTATTTTAATGGGGCTGTGGCAATAATTACCAGCAGTCCTGTCAAAGCTGTAAATCGTGATAGCACCATAGGAAGCTTCTTAAGAATCAATGTGATGACAAGAGAACCCTCTTGAATACTGTTGTTGATTTCACGAAATATCCTTTCAACCCTGCAGTATAAGATTTCAAACAAATGAGAATAGCATCAAAAACAAAAAGTAACAACATACAAAAAGAGTTGAAAATTTGAGTAAAGAATGTTAATAGAATCCCACCAAAGTCGGCCCTCTCCATCAACCAGAGAATGCAAGACTTTTTCAATGCTGTAATAGCACTCTTGAACAGCATAAGCCATATATTCATCCTTGCATATTCTATTCCAAAGATCTGCTTGTGTATCTTTGCAATCCAGAGCAAAGTCAACTGCCAATAAAATCTGTAAAACCATACTAGCTCAGGATACAGGGAAAGGAAGACAAGAAAACCTTTCAGAATTGAGTAAAGATAACTAAAAGCACCTTACTACTAAGAAGAAACAGAGGCCATTGAACTAATCTAATAATTCCCGTGTTGCCAGGCATTGACAGCAAGTCCATCTCCCTAAAACAAGCAGCAAAGTAGGAAGCGGGGGTTTAAAATATCTTAATGAGATTAAGGAAGAAATCCAGTCATTTGGATAAGTTCTAAAGAAAGTGTCCCGAGCTTCAGTAATTTACCTGTTACTAATATAATCTTCTTCACGTAGACTTTTTATGATTTCATTCCAAAATGGAGAAAATATGGCTGCATACTCTTTGTTATTATCTGGAGGAACCTATTAGAAAAAAAATCCAAATAAATAAATAAATAAACGGAATTGTTATTTGCATGACACCGTTTACTAAATGTATGACACTTTTTAAAAATTTTAGACATGAATTTACATTTTTGCCCCTCCATTCTCTTCTACCTTTATGCAGTAAAATTGAATTATTAGTGTTTATGACGCGTTTTCCGGCTGCGTAGTGATAATTTTAGGGTAAATTCAGTGGTCGTCGAATGACCGGGAAAACCTGAAATTGCCACAGGACGGCGATTTCCCAGAGAATCGCCCAGGCTAGGCGATTTTCCCCTGAGTTAAAAAGTTGGGTAAATTTTCGCCGGAAAAACGATTTTCCGACGAATGACTGGGAAAACTTGAAAAAAACGCGGTCCTGTGGCGATTTTTTCTGGGAAAATCGCCCTGACCAGGCTATTTTGAGTTAAAAAGTTGGTTTTTTTTAGTTTATAAAATTAGAAACTTTCAAGAGTATATTTGTCTTTTCACCACTTAAAATTTTAAAAAGTGTCATGTGTTAGTAAAATGGGTCTTGCAATTAACATGCCCCTAAATAAATTATATATATATATATACACACACACACACACACACACACACACGTCCTTAAGGAAAAATATGTGTGGCAAAAACGAACATTTCTACTGAAAAAATGATAGTTTCAGGAAACACCAACCACAGATGCTCATAGTGAAATATAAGTATAAAAGATCAAAAGATTCACCAAGAAAATCTCTTAAATAATCTAGCAAAAGTAAAAAGAGTTTCTTAGCATCAAGAACTGTATACTTCTTCATACCAAGAAATAAAGTTCTAAGATCATCACCACTCTTGGTACATTGGCAAACAAGGACTAGCACCTCATTTGCGTATTCAACAGGAATCATCAATTGCTCATTCTCTCCTAAACTATAGCCCACTATGACACCAAGAAATACACTTCTAAGATCATCAGTACAGCCTAAAGCCAACAGCCTACACTAGGCTTTAATAGTCTGATCCTTCCTCCTAAGATCCTGACCAGCTTGCCCCTTTTAAAGAGTAAATAAGGTAACAGGTAGACTCACACGATGTTGCAACCCTTAACCAATTGATGCAAGCAAAAGTGCAAGACAAGGAAACCAACTACGTTAATAATGACAGTCTAAATATCAAAATTAAACATAAAATAGGGGAAATGAAGCATTTGAATTCCTGTCTTCCTATCATTGGACTAAAATACTTATCACATTGAGCTCTACAGTTCCCTCTCCTTCTCATCCATTTTGTTAATTAGTGGAAATGAAGCATTCTCTGTTATGTACTAACAACAGAGAATCAATCTTTCCATACCGAAAGTAGAAGGATGAATAGAGTTTTTGGCCTCATCTATAGTACATAAAGAACATGTAATGGAATTTTGCCTTCAAAATGTCTTACATCATACATCCTCATGCTGTGTTATAGTAATAGGACATTTCAATATACTTGAAGAATGGTACCTTAAAATTGTCAAACAAGAAAGAAAACTCAAAACTAATATATCTACCTGTGATGAAGGCCGGTCAAAAGGCATCCTGCAATAGACATGATCAAAAATTATATATGGCATTACAGTGTCCAAGAATTCCATAAGTAACAGACATCACAAATACCTTTTAACCTGAGGTGAAATGAGATTCTTGACAAAAGCATCTGGAAAGCTCTCAAACCGTCTATGTACCATTTCAATGGAACGGATCTAGCAACATGATTTTTTTTTTTTTTTTTGGAAACGATTATAAGCAGCAACAGAATACTTGTAATGCAAAATAAGACATCACAATACCAGTATACATTCAAATATAACCTAAATGAAACAGAATCATTTAAAACTGAATAAAATAACATAATCGTGGCATATTATTACCTCTCCCAGACGGGCTCGTGCACCCATCACAGCACCAACAATTGCAGATAGCAAAGTGTACCAAATGTGAATATCCATGATATATATCTGGAAGCATGAAAAATCAGAGCCAAATAGAGGCGAAGGGAAAAATAGAGGTTGGCTACTTGCCATGCATGTAAAGAAGTTAAAAGTGCAAATAATAAAACCTTAAGTCTGGAAAAAAATTTAAATCAGAAAACCCAAAGTCCTACAACTTGGAGATCCTAGAGCACACACGAATACCAAAAAGGACTTTTTCTCTCAACAGAAGCTTTAAACATCACCCGCAAGAACTTAACAAGACAACAAAGTTATGTTCAGGGTAGTGCTTAATAAATTCAACCAAGCAGATGATATCATGTCCTTTCAGCTAACCCACTAGATGCGTCACAGACGTTGAACAGGCTAACCATACTTCAAGGGAAATATGAGGAGAATCACTTCATGATACTTCAAGGGAAATATGAGGAGAATCACTTCATGATCTAAAAACTCTTTCAATATACAATTAGAGCTGATAGACCAAAGAGGCTGTTCTCATGGAATTACGAAGACATTGTTCTTAAACCATCTTGTCTGATCTTGTACTTCTTACCCATCAGTTCAAGGAGCGAGTAACAATTTTGTTACTTTCCTCTTTCCATTGTTTCAAAGGTTTGAGCCTACGGTACTTTGGTAACTCTAACTCGCATCCCATGATTAAGTAGTATTTGCAACCGCAGGGTTCAAATCCAATCGTGGCCTAACAGACCTCTTACACTCCAATTTTAAGAGAAGAAAAAGTAAAAGAAAGTAGGTACTATGAGAAGATTTTATCCATAATAGACTCAAACATTTCTTGAAATTGCAGCTACGTATCCCAACAGATTCTGAGTAAGAAAATTACAAACGACAACCCACTCTGCTACAATGCATAAGCTTTCAAGAATACACGGCATAAGTAATACTTACAGCCACAACAGGTGCCCACAGACTAGCTATCGCCAAAGCATTATGGTTGTCTGCAATCAAGAACACAAGCAATTATCAAAATTCTTTAAAGACTAGGTAGTATAAGAACTAATTATATTATCCAAGCAAGGTAAAGTATCCGGAAATACAATGCTAAACAGAACAACAGAAACTCTATATGTCCAACTATCTCAACCATGATGGTGGACCTTTCCAGATTACAAACAGATTCCATGTTGCTAATATAAAAGATGGAGCAAATGATCCTAAATACCTTCTTGGCAACACCCAAAAGTAGTATACTTAAGAGCAACATAGCATTTCCATCTTATATGCTAGAGAATAATATTGAGAATAAATAAGAACTGATATAAAAGATAAATAACGAAGAAAAAGAGAGAATTGTTTGCAAGATACATAGCAAAGGTGTGGCAAACATTTAGCTAAAGCCAAACACTTGAAAAAGCATTATGAACTCCTTAGAAATATGAATCATATGATCTAATTGACCGGTGACAAAAACTACTGAGCTAAGTAACTGCAAATGTGAAAACAGGTTAGTTTTGGAGATTCTGGAATAGCTACTGTAGTTCCTGTAACAGAAAACTTAAAGAGATCACTTCACATGCAAAGAGGAAGGAAACAATCCCTTTGTCTGGGTAAAGAAGAGAAAGGGCAAAAGAACTCATTTCCTTCGTGTTTGCAGGTCAAAAAGAAAGCTTGCAGATAAGATAAAGTGGCTTTCCGCTGAGGAAAGCACCTATACTTCTCTAACACAAGTACAAGACAAAAGGACTGGTCATTTCTTCAGCCACTACTCCCTGGATTACTACTTATCAAATATAAAAAATGGTAACCTCAAATTCAGAAAAGCTAAATCAAATCCGAAACTAAGAAAGAAAAGCATCAATTTCAGAAAGCCAAACAGCACAAGACAAGAGACACTTACTCTTTGATACCAAATCATGCCATGAGTATTGCAAGGAACGGATATCTATAATTATTTTTGTTGGTTGAACTAGAGGCTTAATCTGCAAATAGTAGATATAAATAAATAACATTTAGTTTCCACATTATGTTCCAATTAATAAGCATAACAGAATATTATCAACTTTTTTGTTCTTGGGTAACAAGTATATTTGTGTCTTCCCTTACATATTAATGCAACAAACAGCCTGACTCCAAGATCAGGTAATCAGAATCGTAAGTTCAAGTTGAATTACTTGCCTGAAGGAAGTAAGCAAATGTGAACTTGCAGGCAAAGATTATCAGCCAGAAAACCACGTATCTGAATCAGTACGAAGTACACAAGATTCAGTATAGTAGCAACCACAGAAGGCACATTAAGAGCTGGCAATCATTTCAAGTTGTCTTGTAAATAGCAATCAAGTCAAGCAAAAGCGCCCAAGGAAATTAAAGCAGAATTTAGATGCTAATATCAGTAGCTGATGGCCTATTCCACCACCTTTTACATCGTATGTAGTCAACTTCAGCTTTTAATACAAACAGAAGAATTCAACTCCCATTATTCATGCATCAATTCACATTGTACTCAATGCCATTGAGAATATTATGCAACATAAGTTCTGTAATTGCTAAACTGACAAACAACATTTCTTCAACCAATCAGACAGAAAGAATGCTAGGAGGTAAAACCACAAATAGAATCCCCACTGAAACTTAATCATGATTGCATCCTATAAATGAAAGGAAATTTAATTTACAATTACAATCTAAAGACCCATATGATTCTTAACCATCCACTCTATTCTCTTCAAATGACCAAACTAGATGAATGGCACATTCCAGTGCAACTCAAAGATGATATTAAGAGAGAATTAGAACTTCAAGATTAAAAAAGTAAAATATAATAAAGTGTGCAGGAAAAAGAGTAAGCACTAAACTTTCGAATTTGGAATGGGTATTTCAGATATTCAACATAGAAGAATCCTTTAAAACATTAACAGTAATAAAATGGCAAAAATATTGCATTAGAGCCAGGATCCAAAATTTAAGGCTAACCGTATGTAATCAATTGTCCTTTCAACAAGACCACGGCCGACAAAATATCGCTCCTGTAAATTAACACAGAAGTTTAAAAATCAGATGTCTGAAAAACAATCCCAAAGAGTAATGCCAAATGATCCCCACAATGTACCTGATAAATCCATTTGAAAAACTGGAAAAATGACTGATCAACCATTTCAGAAAATGAGTGGCATGCAGGTATTTTCAGGAATAGAGCAAAAATAAGTCGTAGCCCAGCATAAACACCCAACACAAGGACATAGATCCGAAAGTATAGAGAATTGGAATAATCATTTCTTTCCTGCAAAACTTTTCTGAAATGTGAATATGCATCAGCAGCCAGAACAGGCATCAGTAAGTAACACTAATGGGAGAAAAGAAAACAAAAATAAACAAAAACGAAAGAAAGGAACAGTAAAGACTCACATATACACGTAGGTAATGAAAGCAGAACTCAGAGCCCACCAGAAAAACCTAATAAAAATCCTAGAAATAGCCATCCCTCTAGCAGTTGTGTATGCGCCAAACATAAGGAGGACATCCAAGAAACCTGTAAAATTCATTGTACATGAAAAATGCATGATTAAGATTGTTTAACTCAGCCAAAAAGTTAAACATCATTGAGTAGCTTACTCTCCACAAAATTCATAATTGCAAATGTTGGACCAGCGCTAAGGACTGACTTGAAAGTGTTGAGATTAATTCTTCCACCATTGAAGGCTATTATAGTTAAGATCTGAAATGCACAGAAATCCAGTGTCATGTTTGCATCATTAACTATAACTTTCCCACAAAAAACATAGTGGAGGTAGAAACAACCTGAAACATTATGGTCAAGAAAATCCACAAGCGATGGAAACTCCGATACAAGTGAAGATAAGTCCGATGCTCAACAAAGTTGCTTTTACCCGTCTGCAAATAAATAACTGGAATTCAGGAGGTGGGCGAAATATATAAACAGAGGACAATCCCATTCTTATTAAACATCATGCCCTCCAGCAACTCACTCCTCTAACTAAAACATTTATTATAATGAGGACATGCTGACAGCTATCCCGCAAATCAGGTATGTAATGCATGCAAGGCACACTGGCTTCACAAAGGAAAGAAAATGCTTAAAACCAAGAAACAAAAGCTTAACCATAAAGTGATGAGCTGCTCCAATTTGGAGTGATAAGCTAGGAAAAGTTTTAAGTTAATATAGCCAGGAGAACTGATACTAAAATAGTGAGGAACAAGATAACCAAATCATAAAAAGGAATGAGCATGAAGATGTTTGGAGCTATGGGAGTTGTATCACAGCTACCAGATGCAGGACGGAGCCCATTGAAAGGAGAAAAAAGTATGAGGGAACTTACTGAGTTTTGGAAAATTCATAGTAATCAGGAACTTACTGAGTCTTTAATTTCTTCCCAAATAGTTGTGATTGGTTTAGGGCATTTGAGGACCTGTGACTTTTGCATAAGTATAGGCATATGGGCAGAGATTATGTTGTCTTTTGTATTAGTTTTAATGTAATTAAGTTTCCACGAAAGGCTTCTTGTTCTGAGCTCTTTAGGGCCTGCGTTCTTGATGTTACTTTTCTGGCTTTACCGTTAAAAATTCAAGTGGGTAGACACTACCTTTCACTAAAGACAAGCTTGTTTGAAGCATGAGAAAAGGCACAACTCATTAAACACAGAATACAAAACAAACCAAGAAAGCTTCATATGTTACAATGAATTAAACATTGAAAAATGACTTTTGAAGGAACACAAATCTAAGTAAACAGAGATAGCAAACAGAAAAACTCAAAAAAACTGAAATCTAAACATCAAATAGCAAAGTGTGCTTTTGAATACCCTCTCAACTACCAAAACAAAAGGGATAAAGTTTTATTCTCAAAAAGAGGAAACACAAAATAAAAAAAAGGGCAACAGATCATTCAGAGAAAAACTTATTGTCTGGTAAAAATTCTCTCTCCAACCAAAAAAAAAAAAAAACCAACTCAAGGTTGTCCATCATTTTTCATCCTGTGCATACCAGAACACATTAAGTCCAACATAAACTCCATGTTCACCATTTCAAGTACTTCAGACAATAACATGAAGAAACAATTGGACCAAGTTAACTGTAAAGAGAGTGGATGGCACCAACCCTTTTCCTTTTCTTAGGCCGCAAAAGAAATGGTGATGACTCCTTCATGGGCCAGCTCAACTCAAAACAAGAAGGAGACCTAAAGATGACAGAATCAGAAGCAAAGTGAAGCAAATGAAATCAGGGGAACTTGACAATAGACCTTCATATAATTAACGAAAATCAAAACCCTCATATAGAGAAAACCAAACCAGAAATATTCATTGAAGTCATCATAATTCCGCCACTTCGAGTGCGATTTCCCAATACCATTTTTGGCTTCCTGAAGCAAACAAAAAAGAGATGAAAGAGCAATAAAGGAACAAAGAGCAAGTTAGCCATGCACAGGAAAAAAACAACTCAACATCATAAAGCAGTATTCCAAGTCAAATTTAGGAAACTTATTATCTCCTATCCACCCCATAATACCAAACCTCCAAATCATGCTCCTTGTCCTCCGAGTTACCAGATTCCCATAACAATAAGCATTTAGGTGTGATAAAAGTAGTTTGATGATTTGATGTCACATAGGTAAAAAAGTCCAATTATAATGGACATCTAGAAAATGCTTCTAAAAAGATTGGTTACTTGCCATATAGATAGTCTAATCACGATATCATTATGACAAAGTGACGCAAAAGGACGGTTGCCAGTTTTTTTTCTAGGCATGCAGATTACATGTGGCAAACATGTGATATGCAAATATGCAGCATATATCTTCTCCTACCCTTTCCTAAATGGAAAAGCATGTTATGAACATGAGATATGAAACTCATGCTTCAAATTAAACAGAGAGGAATCACCACAAACTTTAGAGACTAGACTCACTGAGAAAAGGCTGCAGAATACAGTGTGTGTGTGTGTGAAGCTTATTTAGTTGAAGCAACTTTCTCACATTAGTGTGTGTGAAGCTTATTTAGTTGAAGCAACTTTCTCACATTATCCACTAATTGACTGGAAAATACTTGAATGCATTCAGTACAAGAAATCCCGAGTTTGAACTTAAAAGATACGCAACAAAACCCACATAACAGATTCTGCTTCAAAATAACATCTGAGGCGTTTGGACATCAGCAGATGAACATGATTCAGTATTACTTCATCAAGTTCATCCACAATTGAGCCATATGAAGGGAAATCGAATAAATAGAAAAAACACAACAAAATTGACTCACCTCCTCCATTGTCTGGAATATAGGATGGATGACTTTCTCAAGGTAGGATACAGAACCATTTTCACGTGTACAACTCGGAGCTGGTCGAGCTTCCCCATGATCCAAGATTGCATCTAATTCTCTAGCCATCTACATAGCACATATAGGACTGGTAACAAAACTGCATTTAAACTACATCTCAATATTCACATCCACTGAGATCTTGGGATATAAATAAGTCCTTCAATATTGCATAATATGGCAGTGATGGTGGAACAGCCTAGAGGGTGTAGTTCGTTTGTTGATTCTGGATTAAGGAGAAATAGAAACCCCTCCAATCTAGACCCCTGAGAGATCTAAAACAAGTAGCAAACAAAATAGAACAAAGGACAGACTCAAAGAGGCAATCAGAAAGTATTTCTGGGAACTGATTTAACCCTGTCAATCCAGAAGAGTATGGTTATTGTCATTACACGTAGGAATAAGCAAGTGATCATCAAGCTACTGTTGTCTAGATAATGTGTGGAATGGTTTGAATTAGAATATTGATGCAGAGTAAAATAGCAGAAACTGCACACGGATATATACAAAGATTCCTGAAGGTTCAAAACAGACTTCAGAATGGTTGAAGTCCATATACAAAATGAAAATTAATGTATTTTTCAACTCCTTTTAAGTTTCTTGGGTAGAATTGGCTACCGTTGTCTAGATACTATGTGGAATGGTTTGAAATTGGAATATTGATGCATAGAGTAAAATAGCAGAAACTGCACATGGACATATACAAAGATTCCTGGCGGTTCAAAACAGACTTCAGAATGGTTGAAGTCCATATACAATATGAAAATTAATGTATTTTTCAACTCCTTTTAAGTTTCTTGGGCAGAATTGTTTTAGCATTAGGCATTGAGGTTCAAATTACCACTACATTATCTATTAACTATTTCAACATTTACATCGAAAATAAAATTGATTAAGCTAAGTTTTTCTGAGGCACAAAAGAAATTGCACCAAACATACACAGCTCATACGTGCATAGAAATTCAACCACACCACCATGAACAATAACTGCACCATATTTTTCTATAACCTTTTAAATTCTGGTGATGGAGAAGACTAGAAATATAATTTCTGTAGCACCTACATAACATGCCAGTCAAAACCAGAAACTGCAAACAAACCAAGCACTCCTACTCTTAACATGCTACTCAATATGATCATATAGTTTCTTTCCCAAGTTCCATCATTGAAGACATGATAAAGTGGCAGTAGACCAGGTCAACATGGAAACTCATACAGATATCAAATTAAATGTCTGAATTGGAATATTTGCATAAATGGATGGGAGTAGTTCATGACATGGATTCAATGACAGCTCAACAAGTACTACACCATAGACCTATGTGACACTAAAATTAAACAATATCACAAAAAAAAGTACTTCGCAAATCTGACAATCAAAACATGAGAACCACCATGAGATTAAGAGCAAATGGAATGAAGAATACAAAAATCCAAATCGAACAACAGTAACTTTTGGACACAGCTCACCAAACGCAACCCAGTAAATTTTTCACTCTCTGTATGCTAATATCTCATCAAATTAATTTTCTGACTAAATGTACAACAACAACTAAGGCCCTGCATGGTACCATGGTTCCAACCATTTTGCATTTCAAAATAATTTTTCGTTATTCCCAATACAACTTTCTACAATTTATTACACCTTTTTACATTTGAATAAACTCTAACATTTTTAAAATCAATTCGAACCAAGTTTTGAACCAAACTTTGATACCAACAGGACCTATGCCTTTATCCCACTATGTAGGATCGGTATATGAATCATACCTCGCCATCGTGCACGGTCAGGACACATTGTTTCATTATATTAAAATATAAATATGTCATTTTCATAGATATTTCCAAAACTTTTTAGATCTTAAATACAGCACAAAAAGTTGGAAACCCTCTTAGTAATCAGACAAACACATTCAAACATAATTTGGCCAACTCCATTCCTCCATTAACAAAATTGAGGCTGAAGATAACTCAAAAAAAATGCTTAATTGGGACGTCAAATGCAAAACAAAACTATTATGCACTAAAACACAATCAGGCACAGCACCACAAGTTTCACTCTTAACCTGAGGTCCATTAGAACATCATGACAGTTGCACAAATAGAAACATGGAAAGAAAAGTGGGAACAACTTACATGATGGAATATATAACAGATGCATTCCGGAACAAAGCGGACATTTGCAGCTTCACCCCATATGCAGTAGTATAGAGAGACAAGAAAAAGCTTCCTGTCTCGATTTATGGCTTCTAAACTGGAAATAGAATGTAGAATCCACACCAATTAGCATCACATTTGCATAAAATTTATCACATATACAAACATCAATATAAAAATTTCTTTACCGAAGGATAAAATTTAACCATTTGACGAAGTTTAGGATATTTAGACATACATACAGAGTAAATCAGTTTGCATGAAGAATCAGAGCGTACCACAACATCCACAAGTAAAAACCATTCCAAAAAGCAAAAGAAAAAAAACTTTACAAAATGCACCTATTATAAACAAGGCGTATCCGCAAATATCTGCACCACTTTATATAATTTTCCAGCACCTTCAAGAACACCTCTTTGATAGCCTTTTCATCAATTTTCTGCGAAGTGGTGTGTAAATCAGTACCACAGACAAATGTAGGTTCTGGTTGTGAGTTCACCAGCAAGATGTAAAATTCATAGCAACAAAGGAATAAGGATTTAGAGGTCTAGAAAGGAAATCTATGCACACCTTACATGCTTGCATGCAGCATTTTCAAAGGGTATACCTCTCATTGCACAATAAAAATGAATAATTCTTAGAAAGATAACAAAAACTAGCGGGAATAAACTTACATCATGAACAGAAAAGCAAACCATAAATATTACAGTTCATTATAATTCCATAAGTATAATGTAAGCCACTACTAAACAATATCAAGGAAGATTATAGGTTGAGTACTTGATTAAATTTACAACTATTTCAACACTAATAAACAGCAAAATTGATAACAATGCATCCCTTCATGAGATCTTTTAAACACATCCTCAAACATGAGACCGTCAAAGATAATTATGTCAAAGAATCTGGACACATTCAGAAAACATGATTTCTTTCTGAAGGCTAATAATCCAGAAGGAAAAAGAAAAAGTAATCTCTCAAAACCTCCTAAACCAGCATATCATTAGCAGCACAAAGTCTATCCACTAACTGAAAATCTACTTTCCAACAAAAGGATATCAAAGGGTGTCATGTTACATGTTGACAGGAGACAATGCATGGAGCATTTGGCAATAAATTTTGAGACTGAACTCCAAAATATAACACCAAAAAATAAAAACTAAGGGAGTATCGTCTACATCCGAACTCATGTTAAGTATTAAATGGAGAAGCATAAAAGGGATTAAGGCAAGAGATATCTGAACCTATGAAACATGAATTGTGGGTACATGACAGCCTCAGAAAGCATCACTAGACACAGAGTTCACAATGAATCACAAAGAACAGAAACAATAATGTAACCGCATAATTAGTAAAGTCAACTCTACAACTCACAGGATCTGCCTCAACAGGTAAGCCAAGTCGTGACTGTGCATTTGCAAGAGTAAGGACAACATTCTCACGCTGATTCCTGATGTTATCTTTCTGCAAATAAAAACCTCAATCAGAAAACCAAAATAGATATTTACAACAAGCTATTTACCTAAGAAATTTTTCCGACTTCCTCACTCAAAGAATAATATAGTCATAAATAAGAAAACTCCGCAGGATTCCACATAAAACACATATACTTTTTAAAACAATAAGTGTAAATCAAGTCCTCCATGTTCTATTTCTAAATAACAGAATGCTTGTGTATGGGAGGCCTAGTTGAAAAGTGTCTCCTGTGGATTAAAATGCAAATATAAAAAGCATTCTGTAAAGGACAAATGATTGATTTACCTATTCAAAGCAATTTACGGGAATATGTATAAGATATCCCAACTTGTAAGACGACTTGATAAAGTGGTAATGGTTTCAAGAAGCAATAAGAACAAGAACAACTAAGCTTTTATCCCACTATGTGGGGTCAGTTATATGGATAATCCCGCCATCGTGTAAGGTTGAGACACATTCTTTCGTTCATGTTTGGAGATAACATTTCATTCTTATAGTTTTCTTCCAATTCTTTTTAGATCTTCCCCTTCCCATTTTAATATTAGTTAATGCTTATATGTTTCCTATCCGTTGTACTGGGGGCCTGGGGCCGCTAAAGGTCTTCTACGTACATGTCCAAACCATTTTAGCTGTGTTTCTCTATTTTTTTCATTTCTTGGAAATACCCCTTGGCCCTTTTTAATTTCTAACGCACTAGTTACTTATATATTGTCTAGCCTAGGGTGTCCACACTTCCAAGAAGCAACAAGGGGGGAAGAAAAAATGAAGAAAAAACCTTTATAATCCCAAATTCCCAACAAGATAAGCATAAGCAAGCACGTTCTAGATCAAGTCACCCTCACACAACAATTGAGCACACTTAGCATAGAAAAGCATCATCATCCACCAAGCAGCAAATTAGAAATCATAACAGATATCACCACTACGTGCAACATAATTAATTAATAGGTGAAAGAGAACAGACCTGGAAACCAAACACACACTCCAAGAGATCAAACATGTCCACTTGCCGCTGTCCAGAAATCTCAAAATCAGCCGGAAGCTGAGGGAACTGTTCATTATATTTGATGGCAGATATGGCACCTCGGATCTGGAGAGAGAGAAAATTATGTAAAAAAGATTAAATAACATCTAGTGACCCCACAGAATGATTCCACCACAAAATGGAAGGGAAAAAACATGAAAATTAGCCATTAGCAGTAACAGCTAAAAAAGTAAAATCACTACGCATCCAGTCACTTCTACCACATGATACATTGGAACTAAAGAAAAAAAACCCATAAACAATACTCCCAATTCCAAAACAAAGTCAGCAGATAAAGTTCAAAATGGCAACCAGGCCAAAACTTTCAACTGACAACAACAAAGAAACCTACAAGATACACTTGATTTCTACCTTGGAAGTTTCAAACTTACTTCAGGGAAAAATCCAATTGCATTGGTTAGAGATGATGCTTCCAGAGGCACAATATTGTATGGAGTGAGCTCCGCTGATAGAGTTGCATCTGACTTTTTTATCCTTCTCAACTGAAGTACAGCACCAGAAAAGAATCACAAATGAGAGAGGGGGGGGAAATAAATCTAACCAAAAATAAAGCATCAGTGCTTCCAATTGGATGACCAGGTTCTAAAAAAGCATCTTGTTTTCAATCTACTCAATTGATAAAGGAAAAAGGTAAAGGGAGAAAAAGAAGTGGAAGACAATTTCAAAATAAGAGTTAAACATTTAGAGGTTCTTTCCACAAAAATAACAGTTAAACATCTAGTGTAAGTCAAAACTCCCATTCGTGTAAAAATAAGCATTCCCAGATTAACGAAAACAAAACTGCCAGTTTGGTCTTCAGTTTAAATTTTCCGGCCACTTTCTCTTTATTTTCATTTTCTAACCACCCCCCCCCCCCCCCCCCCCCCCCCAAAAAAACCCAAAAAAAAAAAAGGCATTTTCATAGTGGGAAAAAATCGGAGACCTGCAGACATAATTCTTGTAACCCCGCATAAATATACTTCTAATCCATCTTAACTCATAATCAGCAGAACCCACATGATGGACTGCCCCTGCCACATTAGTAATGTATTCAATTAGCTATTATGGCACCCTCACTCTCGTGGCTTCATTGAACTATTATACTAGTGCTATCATGCTACTTTTATATTAACAGCCCTATATGTTTTTCCAAAATCGTAATGACATTCCCATTTCTAGTTATGGTTTTTATCATCCCACAAATTCTGGACTTATTATAGGGAAAGAAACACGGATAGAGGGGAGGAAAAGGGCGACCCTTTTGGCAGTTTGGTGAGAATATGCAGGCAGCTCTGTTGGGAGGAGAGAGTAGTAGGGTAACTCTGGTCCAAGGTGGAGGGATAGTAGAAGAAAGGTTTTTCATTGAAGATCAGATGTGACTGCTTATGTAATCCTTACCAAAAGGCTGCTGCATTGGTTGATCCTGCATGTTTCCCACCACTTTTCTCGTCTGTGTTATGTGAGTTACGGAGGGATATTATGTAATAGATTGAATGAGCAAGGGATTGTGTTAGAGACTTGTGATAGAGTAATTTTAGTGCAAGAAAGTGGTAATAGAAACTTGCTGAAAAATGAACTTGCATGAACCCAATTGAGGCTTACAAGTTGTTACGAGAAATATGAAAGGACTTGGCAGCAAACGAAAATGGCATTAGGTTTTCAATAGGAATTGAATACATGTTCAGATGTGGCGAGGTCAGGCCAACATGTGGGTCCCGCTGATCAAGAGTTAAGACGGATTTTAATGGATTAGAAGTATATGCATTGCAGGGTCATGTCAGCAGGCTTTTCCTTTTTCTCACTCCAAGGCAGAAATGAAATCTGCATTTACATTTTCAGCAGGTGTCTTCTTTTTCACTTTTCTCCCACAAAACAAAAACGGTATTTCTGTTATCTTGTTAAATCGTTCGTGCACTCTTTTCAAGAAAACAAAAACACTATTTCCTCTTCTTCGGAACTTTAAAAAACAAAAGGTGGCTGGAAATTTTAAACAGTTATAGGAAACAAAAATGGCAGTTTCGTTACTTTGGGAGTACTTTCTTATACACCAACATTTTGAGAATTTTGACTTTAATTAGCAATTTTTCTAGAAAATACTCTAAACATGTAAAACAAGCATAGACCTATTTCAGGATAATGCATAAAGAAAAAAATTGTTGTTCACATTACATAAGGAAGGAAAGAAGAGAAAGCACCTCATCTGTGATTCTCTTTCCCAACGCTTCAGGAGCATCTTTGCTTAATGCCTCCATGACTTCCACTAAAGCTTTCAAGGTAGCAATTACCTTTCTCATTTCTGACAAGCTAAAACAAGTAGACAAACACGTCTTACTTTTCTGTGGATAAAAGGTAAAGAAGTAACCTAATCATCATCATATCTGGGACTAATTCACTTTAGGACCAGATACTGCAATCACCATCCAATAATTTACAGCACATTACTTATAACGATTAATACACACCAACAAAATATGCAACAACTTTTTGTCACGTGCCATAAACTAGATAACATCAATGATGGAAGTTCCGCCCCAATTCAGCCAGACCCAAAAAATTATTAATCAGCTGTTCTAATTAGTTCCTCAATCACTCATATTATAGGGCTCACCATCAATTTCAACATGGCTCAGACTCGAAAAATTCTTAAACAATTTTGATAATCATGATTTCAAAGCAACACCATCCGCTGAGGTGGCAATCACCAATGCCATAATACAATAACAAGTACAATAATGAAAAATAGAAAGAAACAGCAAATGGAACATACTCGCCAACATTAGCACTATAGGAACCAGATTCACGCCATCTTTCCTCCTCTCTCTGGATGTCTTCTATTCTGTTCCGCCTTTTATAGCGCTGGTAGAATTCCCACAAATGCTCAATATCACGACTACGATCAAAAGGAGTGCCATCCTTTTTAGCTAGTTTTTGCTGCAAAATAGACAAGTGAGTTATTGAACTCTCATCTTTGAATCTTCATATTTAAACTAGATTCAATATCTCAAAATACTACATTGAGATGTGTAAGAACAATAAGCTTCATTGCATAAAACACAAATAGCTTTACAGTAACAGTTCACCATTTGATTTTCAACATTTCATAGCACAGCAAATTCCTTAAAAGATCCAGGTTATAGTTTATCATTGTTAAAGTGTTATAGTTTATCATTGTTAGTCTGTTTTGTTAAGACCAAAATAATGTTACTCTTCAGCATTAAACAGTACCTTGATGACAGACATTAATCCCGTCTTAAATTGAAGAACACCTCTACCATCGCTGTTGGGATCCAAATTATGGGACATGGAATATGCCTGCTCACATACTAAAACAAGACAAACATCTCAGAAAAAAACAGAATCATTAGCTTGCCAGCACTGGCAAAACATATTAATAGGCATTTACGGAAGCATACTACCAAAAGTAGGTGAGAAGAGATAGATGTGTGCAAATAATATAATATAGTCGTTCATGCCATATGTCATTTTATCCTTTTGCCAAGTCTTATCTTCTTCAAAAAAATCAAGTGCCAGCCAAAGACATATGTCACCAGAACAGCAAAAGTACCAAGAATCACTAAAATGTCTTTATGCCCTATGGAGAAGTCCATCCCTTTGCAACTAAAGCATAAATTTACATGCAAGAATTTTTGTCCATTAATCAATCTCTTCTCCTTCAAAATGGAGATCAAAGATATACATAAAATGCGGAAAAAGTAGCAAAGCCTCACACTAGTGAGCAGAAATATGTGCCTAATGCAGGTCCCTAACAACTTAATTTTTAAATACTTACAAGTAAACATTATTAAAGTCATTTTGGTGCGCCAGTATGACAGGTAGAAAACAGAGAGGCATTAACTAATAATAGAAAGGCTAGAGGCAGGCTAAAACAGAATTGGAAAACAACTTTAAAAAATGACATGTTAAATTTAAATATAATTGAATCAATGTGTATTGACCGTACACAATGGCGATATATGGTCCATATAGCAGATCTCATATAGTGGGTTAAAGGTTTAGTTGTTGTTATTGTCCTCAAACATACGGAAGTCAGAATAGCCAACAGAACCCCGCCTTAAGTTACCTGGTTACAACCTTCTTTACAAGCACCAAATTTCCACTCTCCTGGTTAGATTGTTCATAATCATAATAAATGAACATTGAGGTATTTATCATTGACTGATTTCTCCACTCGATATGAAGCTTCTATCAGCCACCATATAACCCTTAAACCAGAAAACCAAATCCATAGTACTAAAAATTCTATCATGTGATAATCTATATTATCCATATAAATTATATAATTTCATTATGTCATGCCTTGCAGCCACTGCGTCCCAATCAAAGTTAAGATACATTCATCTTCAATATACTCTTTAATTAGGCTACAAACATTAAAAAACTTTTCTACCAACAAATCTATGCATAAACATCTCCTGAAATGAACAATCTTATCTTAATTAACATATACTTTACAGCACCTTAATAACTCTTCCATGTTACGGAAGTACAAAATTTCAACATTTTAAATGCACACCAAAAGTAACATTTTTAATTAATAGTCCACCCTCCAACTTACAATGAATGGCCCTCCACTCCAATTTGTAGAGTAGGTAAGAGGAAAGTAAAATAAAAGGTAATATTCTGACATATACAACTATTTATAAACAACAGCATACTCAGAGCACAATAAATAAACTAGCAATATTCATAGCAACAAAATCATAATCACTTTCCATAGTGAGTAGGCCATCACATTCATAGCCAACTCACACCAATTAATAGCAACAAAGGCGTAGCCACTCTTCATAGATAGTGATGTGGTATTGACTATTAGCAATTAATTGGTTATTAATGATATGGCCTGCCGACTAAGAGAAGTGGCTCTAAGGTAGATCATGCACAGCTTGTAATTGTAAAGGTAAAACAACAGAAAAAATGAAAGCATTATAAAAACCAAAATTCTAAAAATAATAATAAAATAAAAAAGAGCTTACGAATCCTCGAAATATTGGGGTCTTCCTCTTGAATTTCATCGGCAGCTTGAAGAATGGCGTTAACATTGGTGGTCCGCTGGAGCGAATCGGGGACAGCACCAGCAATGCCGCTGGAAGTTCTCTCATGTCCGGGACCGGTATGTCGCAACTGTTCTCGCCTCAGAGTAGCCCTAACCAGCCTCACCCAATTATCATAAACCCTAGCCATTTCTCCCGATCTCTCCTTCCCCAAAAGTACGCCAAGAACCCCTAGGGAAGATTTTTGCTCGAGAAAACGAACGAATCCGAAGAAATTAACAAGTCAGCTATATTTGAACGATCAATGTGTTGATTGGATTCGCGTTCGTGGATCCGAGTCTGATGCTTAGGTGAGAAGAATTGGAGTGTTTGGGAAATGAATTTGAAAGGGTTTTGTGAGTGATGACTATATTTCAACGCGGCATGTTACTATAGTATTGCGGGGGAGATGGGGTCAGTGTGATCTTTTAAAAACACAAGTGTTAAAGGGCATGTTAATTGCAGGACTTATTTTATTAAACACAGGTATTTTTTAAAATTTTAAGTGGTAAAAAGATAAATATATTCTTGATAGTTTCTAACTTTATAAAAAAATATTTACCCAACTTTTTAACTTAAGGCGATTTTCTCTAGGCGATTTTCCCCTAAGTTAAAAAGTTGGATAAATTTTTGTCAGAAAATGACCGGGAAAACCTGAAAAAAAGGCCGTCCTGTGGTGATTTTTTCTGGGAAAATCACCACAGGACTGCGATTTTCTCTGGGAAAATCGCCCAATCCAGGCGGAAAAAGGAGATTTTCCCTGAGTTAAAAAGTTTTAAAATCTTTTTTTTATAAAGTTAGAAACTATCAAGGGTATATTTGTCTTTTCACCATTTAAAATTTTAAAAAGTGTCATGTGTTTAATAAAATGGGTCCTACAAATAACAATTCTGATGTTAAAAAGGTATTAGCTGTCCAAACTTTCTTTTTCTTTTATTTGAATTACGAAAATTTGTTGTTTAAATTTCAGAATTGTTAATTGGAGGACACTTTTTACTAAACACAGGACGCTTTTTAAAAATTATACACTTGAAATTACTTTTTTGCCCTTTACATTTTCCAACTTCCTTCTCCATCTCCATTCTGTATTAGTAATGTGTTTAGCAATATTTTTGGCTGTTTCGTGGGTTTTTCAGCTTTTTTGGGTAAATTTTACGTCAAATTCTGTATTAGTTCGTCGAAAAATCATTTTTCCCGCGAACTGTCAAGAAAATCGCTTGGACGAAGAATCACCTCCCTCTGGCGATTCTTTTAAGAAGAATCACTTTGGATAGGAGATTGTTGAAGATACTTTTAAGGGAAAAAAAAAACTTTTAAAAAGAATCGCCCCAACCGAGCGATTCTATGGGAAAGAATCGCCTCCGCGGAGCGATTAAATGAGATTTTTTCGCCATAGGACACCAATGTATTCCTATTTAATCGCTCCGGATAGGCCATTATTTCCCATAGAATCGCCTCACACAGGCGATTCTATGGGAAAGAATAACCTGGAAGAGGCGATTCTTTGGGAAATAATCGCTTGGATGAGATGATTCTCTCATTTTAAATCGCCTGGAGAGTAAAAAATGTATAAGGATATTATTGTCTTTTCACCATTTAAAATTTTAAAAAGTATCATGTGTTTAGTAAAACATGTCTTGCAATTAACATGCCCCTTAAATTTAGACTTAAGGGCTGTTATTTAGGGTTTGGTTTTGGTTTCTGTTTCGGTTTCACCAACAAATTTAATATATTTTAATCATTTTTCATCATTTCTAATATAACTTTTTACTATCCGACTATACTTTTTTAAACTTTTAATACACTTTTTACATTATAAATCTATTTTTTAAAAACATATTTTCAAAACAATAAAAAAGAACAGGCCCTAAAATATTTTACTCCCTCTGTTATAGGGTAGTAATTCGTATCGTATCCGGATTATCGAATTTAGCTTTGGATTGGCACATTTTCCTGTCGACACTCATCAGCCATAATCCTTACATGTTTAATTATTCGTGTCGATCCATTTAATCGCGAACATTTTTTGTACGTGTCTTCTTCTTGTTTTTTTTTTTTTTTTGTGTTGTTGTATAATTTACTTGTATCGGATTGACGAGTTCACATGTCAATATTCTCAACCCTAACATTACATGTTTAATTTTTCATGTTATTGTGCCGACCAATTTAACCTACGAACTCGCCAAGACTTAACTATAATTTGTGTATGGGAATTTATTTATTTTTGAAAAGACTAGCAGTATACAATCTGTCCAAACTTTTAATTTAGGTGAATTATCAAAATGAATGTTGAATTTGTACCTTATATAATAATTTATTTCAACAATCTCATATAAAGACTTATATCTTAAATATATATATATATATATATATAACTTATTATGAGTTGAGGTACCTAAAAGTAATAAAATAATTTGACAATATATTTTTCACGTATACCTTTATTTTTTAAGTATTAACTAATTCTATACCACACGATATCATATTAGTAATTGTATGCAATGTAAAAGAATTAAAATTGAACTCTCTTATTAGGACAAAATGAAAATAGTATATTTTAATGGGACGATTGTACTAGTTCTTAATTGTTGTAGCTTGAGAAAAAATGAAAAGTTAAATTATTATACAATTTGTTAATTTAGATTTATTTCATAATTTAAACAACCTTAAAATTGAAATTTACCCCTTGATTTTTTGGACAATGAAGACAATTGAAAAGGAAAAGGTGCGAAGCCGTAAGGATAAGACATATTAATGAAAAAATGGCCCACAAACCATCTTCATCGTATGATCAACCACTATCTCAAGAGAGCGTTGCCAATCCAAATAGTGTTAAACTTTTTTACAAGGATTCGACAGTATTTCATGATCCAAGTTTATTTCAAAGGAATTATCTTGTTAATATAGTTTGACCTATGACTAGGAGAAGAAGGAAGAGTATGCAAGAAGACTTGACAAACTTAATAATTTCTACTCAAAGTCAAGTTCACAAGTTCGTTGAAGGCAAGGTTTGCGATGATGAGAAGGGTTCTCAAAAGAGTCGCTTCTTTTAAAGTCCTCCCAGAGCCCTAGTGAACGCACACTTGTCTAAAGGGCAAAATAGAAAGCTATTGACTTTACAATTCTTGAAGACTCCCTAGAAGATGTTACACACAACTCAACCCTAAGGCTCTGTTCTTTTGTGGCTTGTGTAGGGGAAGTTTTGTTGGAGGAAAGTTTTTTGTTAGAAATTTTTTAGAGGGAAGTTTTTTTTGGGAAATTGTGTAGGTGAGAGATTAAAAAAGTGTAATGATTATGTTATCTTTTGAATTTATGTAAGTAGGTATTTAGAGTGAAATTTAAAATTTTATGTTTTGAATTGTTGAAAAAGTGAAGTTGTTTCTTTGTGTAAAGTTTTGGAAAAAAAAAGTGATGATTCTTGGAAAATTGCCACAAGAGAACGGAGCAGGGAGCAATTCGGCCACACATGTCCCACTGTTCGCGAGTCTCTGTATTTTAATTTTCTCTCCTTGTTTTGGATTCCTTGTTTCTTATAGTGGAATTTTCTTTTTAAAAAATTTCCACATTTCTTGTAAAGAATAAGTAGATTTCCATTTAAGTTTTTTGAAGGTACTATATTTCTTTCACAGGTGGAATTCGGATCTCCCAATTGCTTGTGATATCCAAATTTAGTTAGGTTAGTTTTAGGAAAATTCACTTTCCTTTTTCTTTTAGGATAGCTGAATTTTCCCTTCCTTCATTTTTTTTTTTGTATTTTTGGTTCTCACTATACTCTATGAATAGCGGAAAACCTCTTGATTGTTTTTCACAAAATTTATGATAACAAACTTGGTGTAAGGTTTTACCTATTTTCAAATTATTCTCACATGAACTGAAGTCAGTTCCTGGTGAATTTGTTTGATATAGTTCTTCTTAATTGCTTGTGAATTAAATTTTAGTTTCGCTAATTTAGTTAGATTTCCATTGAATGGATACTTGGTTCATTGTTTAATAGAACTATGGGTCTACTATCGTGTCAACTAGTGATTGGAGTTTGTAAGGGGTTAACTGAGATCTGCAAAAATTGTCATTGGTAGTAATTTACTATCATGTCAACTAGTGATTGGGGTTTTTAAGGAGTTAACTGAGATCTGCAAAAATTGTTATTGTTGATAATTTTTTGCACAGTGCAATTTTCAAACTCTTCGAGTTGAGAATTAACATCACATATCTAGTTTTTTTTTTTTTTTTCCTTTAACCTAGTTAAAGGTGCTAAGACACTTTTAGGGTATAAAAGATAAATAAATAAAAAAAAACACTTTTAGGGTTTTTTTTTTTTAATCTCAGGATAATGATTAGATAAATTTTTATTTAGTATCTTTTAACTTTCCTTTATGGTAATTTTTATTCTCTGAAAATATAAGTTTATGTTTTCATGCATGAATAATTGGAAGTTTATTAACCACATAAAAAGAGGAAAATTTAATTATTTTCAAGTGAAAATTAAATATTTTTGAGGTTTTCATTGGACACGATTGGTAGCAAATTTGATGTCGGATATAAGTTTGGAACCTCTCGGTACATGATTAGTCCTTTGTAGTGTAGACTTTTTTTCATTTTACTATTTAAATTGGGGCATGTTAATCGTAGGACCCATTTTACTAAACACATGACATTTTTTAAAATTTTAAGTGGTGAAAAGACATTAATGCCTTGATAATTTCTAACTTTATAAAAAAAATTTACCCAATTTTTTTACCCTCACATTCTATTTTTATCCTTTCATCAAGAACACAAGGGTTCTCTTCATCCCTCATCCACACTCCCTCCCATTTCCACACAATCATCTCCCTTAAACCATACATTCATAGCATTACATCAAAAATACTTGAATTTTAATTGCGTATCATGGACGGTAATGCAAATGAAGATCCATATTACACGGTACGTATCACATTACTATGTTTATGGACAAAACGTGGCACCTTTTTTTGGATTTTTTGTCACTAGGGGAGAATCGCCTGCGTCGGGCGATTTTACCAGATAAAATCGCCACAGGACACCAATTTTCTCCAGGCGATTTTTCTGGAAAAATTTGGTGTCCTGTGGCGTTTTTTTTTCTGTAGAATCGCCTAGGAGGGACGATTCTATTGGGTTTAATCGCCCCTCCTGGGCAATTCTCTGGGGTTTAATCGCCCCTCCTGGTCGATTCTATCCCATAGGGGCGATTCTACCCATTACTCTATTTTCGCCCCTGATTTCGGTGATATTTAATGTCATATTTTGTTTTCTTGCCAGGCTCTGCGTTTTGCGAATGATCGCATCTTTCTAGATTACACAAATGTATTTCAGACTGAGGAAGAGTTCAGGACTAGAGCTGAGTTGATTAGTTGGGTTGAAACCAGAGCAACCGAGCATCATTTTGATACTAAAATAACTTTTTTTTAAAAGTGGAAGGGTCCTCTAAAAGGGAGAAGAGGGAGAGTTGATATAAGTTGTGATAGATTGGGGGAAGTTATAAGCAAAGCACCATTAGGTGAAAGAGAAATAGGCCGTAACAACACAAGTAGCAAGCTGACTGGTTGTCATTTTCAACTAGTAGGAAAAGAAACTAGTGGGAGTAACTGGAAGCTGAGTGCCATAAAATGTCAGCACAATCATGATTTACCCCTTGTTAGAAACTAGCATCAAAAGCACTCCAAGTTGAATGAAGCCGAAAAGGAGAAAATTTCAGAAATGATGAAGATAAATTTGGCTCCGAAGCAGATGTTGGCAAAACTGTGATCTGATAATGCTATTAATGTCACCTGTATCAGACAGGTGTACAACGAAATGAAAAAAGTTAGAAGAGACGAGAGGGAAGATTTAAATACTATATAGTACTTCTTGAAACTGATGCAGGATTACAGGTACTATTATTGGTACACAACGAAAGATGAGCGTAATGCTTTTGAAAATGTGTTCTTCGCGCATGGGGATGTTCCTGGTCTACTTCATACTTTTCCTTACGTATTGTATATGGATACGACATATAAGACCAACCGGTATGAAATGCCTCTGCTTCAGATAGTCGCTCATGTGTCGACGGATCAATACATTCATGTTGCTTTTGCTTTCTTGAGGGATGAGACTTATGCAACTTATTTCTGGGCTATGACTAGATTGAGGCAACTTTTTCATCCGCTAGATATCCACATGCAGTTATGACTGACAGAGAGTCGGCTTTACTGAAAGCTGTGCACAATGTTTTCCCTATTTCTGAACAGCTACTGTGCAAAAGGCATACTGCCATGGATGTAAGGAATAAAGCACTGAGTGTGTGTACGGACACGAAGATATTAGATGAGTTTGAAGCTCGGTGGAGAAGAGTGATGAATGCTTTAACGGAAGACAAGTCCACGAAAGTTGTGGAAATCATTGAGACTAACTATAGAGGCCGGTGGTTATCAGTTGTTAATTATATGCACCATACATGGTTGAATCCCCACAAGACCAAATTTGTCTCAGTCTGTACTAAAGAAATAAAACATTATGGAGAGCTTACAAATAACATATGAGAATCTATTAACTTTCATCACATATAGCTATAGATATGACTCCATTATAAATTATTCTCCGATTTAAAGCATTAATTTTGTATTTTTTTATCTCTGCAGGGCTGAGAGTGCACACGCAATGTTGAAGCGTGCCATTAAAACTGACAGAGGATCATTTCTTACTATTTTTTTGGGCATAAATAAGATGATAAAAGAGCATTTAGATGATATCCGTAGTAAAATGGAGGCATCTCGGAGTAAAATATTGCGTGAAGCCAATTACCTGTTGTATAGTAAGATAAATGGCAGAGTTTTTCAATATGCCATACTGTTGTTGTTAAATAAATATAAAAAGAGAGGTGCAGTCTATGGGACAAATAGTGAGCTGTGTGGTTGTGAAATGCGAACCAGCTTCGGCTTACCGTGTGCTCATGAAATGGTTAAAATGGTTAGAAATTACAGACCTATTGATCCTTTGGATGTAGACCTCTTTTGGCGGACCCTATCTTTGGATGCGGGAAACATGCCTAGTGATGAGGAGCGGCAAACAGCACAAGGGCAATTGCATAAGATGTATGTTGATGCCTCGCAACGTCCTACTGCAAACATTTACAGAGTAGCGGGTGCCATGCATAGCACTTTCTATCCAGAGATTGTTGACCTCGCTGATCCGATACAAAGGCCACACAGGGGAAGGCCGAGAAACAACTCTACGCAGCGAGATCAATCGGGCTACAAGCATGCCAAGAGGGTTACAGACATAGGCAGGGGCAGAGGCAGAGGTACATATAATTTGCCATGTTACCCAATTTTTGTTGTTCGAGTATTTATTTTCATGCATGCATGGTTTGATACATACGAATAACATGTGCAGGGCGCAGCAGGACAACTGGGTCATCAACCGAGAGGAATCGAAATGAATTCTAACGACTCCAACTGGCCTTTCAACCTTCCGTATTTGCTACAACAGTTTGTGTTCGATTATGTGGTGGATTATAACAATGTAATGGGGAATGGACACTGTGGTATTAGGGTAATAGCTAGATTCGTACATGGTGAACAGTCACTTTGGTCGCAAGTCCGGTGGGAGCTATTACATGAACTTGACTCGTATGCCTCACTTTGGTTTGAACTTTTCGGTAAAGAAATGTACGATAAAGCTCATACAGTATTGGATTACCATATAAGTCCTGCAACAGAGGAGTTTTGGTTTGATACTTGTCTATTTGGTCTACTTGTCGTCGCGAGGTACCAGAGGGTATTCCCATTCTACGGAGTGGAATGTTGTACCTTCCTTCCACTCCAATTGAGGGAGTCCGGCATATCAGATGATCCGACCACATATATCACTATGGATCATATCCGGGGCAACCATTTTATTTGTTTGGAGACGAGGGGTGAAATCTTGTTGACCCCAATCTGTGTGTTGTGGTGACACCATAAGGAAGACATGATAGATGACTTGAAGGACATGCTACAAACTCACTTAGATAATTATCAAAGGCTGTACATCGACAGCATAGATAATATAGGAACACAACCCACGATAGTTATCGATTATGAATGATATTTTTTTCATTTAGAAAGTTTTAGTGTGTGTTTTGGTTTGTATTGAAAATAGAAATTTTGGTTGTAAGAAGACAATTCCGTACTTTTTTAATCAAATTTTAAGTGTATTAGTGAATGTGTATTTAACCTGGCGAAATTTGGGCATGGTCTCCCCTATACATAGGCCAATCAATTCCTGTACGACTAAAAAACGAAGAACTAAATTAACATTTCTAAAGCATTCAACAGCAACACTCAGTTAAGGCACTAAGGGTGGTGGGAGTGGTAGGTTTTTGCTGGGTTTAAACTCAGCAAAACCCACCACACACCACTCCATCTTGCCACCTCACAAACCCAGGTCCCAGGTTCTGATTTCAGAACCTGGGTTTGTGAATTTTGCTGGGTCCCACCCGCGAGCTGCACTCCCCTAGCGAATTCCTCCCACTCGCGAGTGGGAGGAACTACTGGTGGCAGACAGTTGTCTGCCACCAGCCTTCTCTTTTTTTTTTTCTTTTTTTTTTCTTCTTCTATTTTCTAGCCATTGAACGACTAGAAATTGTTTATAATTTTTTTTTGCTCTTTGTGAACATTTAATGAAGCCGTTGCTTTTTTTTTGTTTTTTACTATTTATTTTGTTATAAATACCAATTAATTTTACAATTTTACTACTCTTCATCCAAATTATTCTTCTCTCTAATCAAGTTTTTATATTTCTTTTTCCTATTAGAAAATTTTATTTTGCTCAGGTATTTTTTTTAATGTAACGTACTTTATTTTATGGTTTTACTAATTATCGCATTTTTTTTCATGTGGTTCATTGAATTATATCAAATTTAATGACTGAAATGGTACCTTAACGAAAAATAATTTTACCTTAATGTAACGTCCTTCATATAATATTTTACTAATTATATAATTTTTTTCTTGTGGTTTATTGAATTATGTAATTTACGAAATTAAATATTTTAATAAATTAAAATAAATTTATAATTAAATATAGTTGATAAATTATAATTAAAAAGGTATAAATGAATGTGTATAGAGTTATTTATTAGTGGGACCCGTGATGAAGTTGATTTTCTGGGTTTATTGTTGCTGGGGGTAGGTTTATAAAAGTGGGTGGGTTTTTGTGGCTGATGTGGCATGATAGAGTTGCTTTTGCAACTCTATCACTCCCACCACCCTAATTCAACATCCGAATGTATACGGGAAAAAAAAATAAGTGGGGCCACCATTACATTTAAGTCACTAAATACATAATCCAAATCTTAAAAGATAATGCACTATGGCTCAAAAGGCGGTCTTCTCGTAAGTTCCTCGAGTCCTGGCATCTGAGCCTCCAAATGATAAGCCACTTTTGCAATAGCCTGCCTATGTGTCTCAGGATTGACCCCATGTTCAACACTCGGATGAAAAAATACAGCCCGAGATGCTAAGTATTGAATTCGCTGCAACAATTAAAATTATTAACACAATCAGCAACTAGTAATACAAACATAGGTAAAAAATATATATATATAAAATCATCCTAAACTCACTGCATTGAGGGACAACTGTGTTTGCTCAGGAGTGTATTCTTCGGCCGGACCCCTACTGACACGAACGTGCGACCGCGACCAGAAGTAATCAAGGTAACCCTCACATGCTTCATCAGTATAATCGGCCCTCTTCATATCCCGCAGAAGCCTTGTATGATATAGTTTCCAACCATTGATATCAGCAACGAACTTGCAGACATACTTTTTTTGTCTCTGGGCCTCTGTAGTACTCCTTCGGTTTGAAGACTTAAAAGGGAGTTTGTTGGGCATACTCGAACTGTCTTAATACCCGATTCGGCATATAGGGCTCTTCAACGTTAACGCAATATATAAGCCCCCTATACAATGAAATTTTATGGACCAATGCCGGATTGGGCTCAAATGGTATCAAATTAACCTGTTCGAAAGTAAAACGAATCAACTAAGATAGGACAGAAAGAGTAATAACCGTTTTCAAACACATACAATGGACATATTACCTCGTTCGGTTGTAATGCATCTAGCGCTCTCCTGTAAGCCTCCAAATCATCTTGTGCAACACGCTTCTTCCCGGTACCAACGTGTCGTTTCATTGCCACAGGCCATCCAGTATTCCATGACCTCTTCTTTGGTGGGTTGAATGTTGGGAAGTATTCATATATCCAGCTCTAATAAGAATGAACAAAAGAATAATTAAAACATATGTTTGCCCAAAATACAGCACTGTTTAATAAGGAAAGCTACATGCAAAATGACAAACCTACAGTAAAGTCAAACAAGCAGAAAATTGAGCACTTTGTGCCCTAGATGCCTTCCCAAGTTGGCGATATAAGTATGCCAAGCAACCTGTGCCCCATGAATACTCACTTACTTTCTCAATATTGCGAAGAAAAGTTAAATACCGCGGAGAGACGTGGGTTTTCGACTTGTCTACGAACATGGAAAGACCTAAAATCCACAATAAATAACCTGAGGCAGCATTCACTTGATCAAATCTATCGGCACAATTTGCCTCAATGCTAGTCAACTTCACAAATCCAGACTTATCCAGTTTCACTTCATCTTTTCCCAACACAGCTGTAACATCCGTCGCTATTTGTGCAGTCTTTGTTTTTCCATAAATGGGCTTACCCCTAAGCGGAATGCGTAGTATGTAGGCAACATCATGCAGTGTTATTGTCATCTCCCCGAATGGCAAGTGGAATGAGTTGGTCTCCGAATGCCACCTCTCCACAAAGGCACAGAGCAGAGCGGCGTCTAACTCATAATGCATGCAGTTTACTAAATGCGACAAACCGAACCCCTCTACAAGCTTTTTCATGTCATCATCGGCTCGCCAATATTTTAAGCGATTGGCCCCATTATGACATTTCAATATCCCCCGTTCCTATCAAATGTAAAAAATTGAATTACAACAGACGGTTACAATTGCTAAAGCATATTTTTTTAAAAAAAATTTAAACTATGCGAAAAACTTTATTATTGCACTTTGGATCACAAGTAATGAAGCATGTATAATTATGAAAAAATTAATTACTCAAGTACATCAGAAATACAAGTACGCAATTTACTAGAATTACCTCTCCATGCCATACGTGGTAGGCAGTGTATCCTTTGAAACTCAAAAGAAACTCAGGGATTAAAGGACCACCTTCTAGCGGATGGTCTAGCTCCCTGTAATCCTTCCACCCTGCAATCATTGCCCTAGCCTCACTGCCCATTAATCCTTTCTCTGCTCTCCTAGTTGGTTCGGTGCTTGTATTCACCCTTTCAGCATCACTTCTTTCACAAGCCCCTCGCTGTCACCATCGTCATGGGACATTTCAACATCAGAAAAGGGCGGTGCGAAAGGCTGTTCAGTAATGGAGGCAACGATGCACTCATTTCCAGAGACGGAAGGTTCAACTGAGTGTTCCGTAATGGGAGCATTGACATTCCCAGTCGCGGAAGACGTTCTCGATTGTGCTACGACCCTACTCGAACGCTCAGACGCCGTTGGCGGAACACGAGGGGCATTTTCTGCATCCGGAATAATAGTCTCATCGGATTTGTCCGGAATACTACTCTCCCCGGATGTATCCGGAATACTACTCTCTCCGGATTTGGATTTTTTGCTCTTCCTACGGAATGTATTTATAATATCTTTATATCTATCTCCAATCTATAAAAAAAAATCATAAGCAAAGGAATTAATATATGAAAAAATCATAAGCAAACGACAGTTTAAAAAAAAAAAAACAATTTCTTTTGAAAACAACTGCTGGGAAAATCGCCTGGGGTAGACGATTATTCCCAGGAAAATTGCCTACCCCAGGCGATTTTCCCTGCGACAATCGTCGTAGGACGGCGACTGTTCCCAAAAAAATCTCTCACAATGAGCGAATTTTCCTGCGACAATCGTCGTCCTACCGCGATTGTCGCAGGGAAAATCGCATCGGGCGAGCCATTTTTTTGGGAAAAATCGCTTGCCCGAAGCGATTTTCCCGCTCATTCGTCGGAAAATCGTTTTTTCGGCGAACGAGCCTTCAATTTAGCCTAAAATTACTATTACACAGCCGGAAAACGCAACGTAAAGCCAAAAACAGTCCAAATACAATACCCATAACAATTTACAACAATTAACACATTCAAATTTTCAATCCCTCCAAAAAACTAAAAAAAAAAAAGGACTAACCTATTTCGGGAGCAAGACCCGCGACCGACCAAGAAGATGACGACTGAATCGCTTGAGGAAGAGAAGCGGTCGTTCGCCGATGGCTTTGGAGCTGGATTCGCGCGGAATGGAGATGGAGCTGGGCTACGGTGATAATGGAGATGGGCAAGAAGAAATTGAATTGCAGTAAAATTGATTTTGATTCAAAATCAATTTTACTGCATAGGGTAGAAGACAAGTGAGGGGCAAAAAGGTAAATTTACGGCTAAAATTTTTAAAATGTGTCATACGTTTAGTAAACGGTGTCCTTCAAGTAACAATTCTGTTTAAATTTTACAAGAAGTACTTGTTTAGATGATGGGCCTGTTCTTTTCCCCATTTTCAAAACAAGTTTGGGAACAAATTTTGAAAATATTTTGGTTTCAAACTAATTGAAAGAAACATGGGTTTCAAAACAAGTTTTTTTTTTTAAAAATATTGGGCAAAATTTTTTTTTTTTTTCCCTTCATCTCCTCCCCCCTTTCACTCTTTCTCCAATTTCACAAATTCCACCCCCATCTGCCCCGCCGCCACCCATAATGAGCCACCTCCGGCGAAGAAGAAGAAGAGAAAGAAGAAGAAGAGAAGAAGAAGGAAGAAGAAAAAGAAGAAGAAGGAAGAAGATGAGAGTGATGAAGATGAAGAAGAAGAAGGAAGAAGACAAGTAAGAGGAAGAAGAAGAAGGAAGGAGAAGAAGAAGAAGAAGCTGAGAGTTTGGCGAAGGCGGCGGTGGGCGGCAGTGGTCGGCGGTGGGAGAGAAGAAAAAGAAGAAGAAGAGAAAGAAGAAGAAGAGGAAGAAGAAGAAGAAGGAAGAAGATTGTGAGTGATGAAGATGAAGAAGAAGAAGGAGGAGGAGAAGAAGGACGGAGAAGAAGAAGGAGAAGAAGGAAGAGGAAGAAGAAGAAGGAAGAAGAAGAAGGAAGAAGAAGAAGATGAGAGTTTGGCGGCGGCGGCGGCGGTGGGCGGTGGTGGGTGGCGGTGGGTGAGAAGAAGAAGGAGAGGAAGGAAGAGGAAGAAGAAGAAAAAGAAGAAGGAAGGAGAAGAAAGAAAAAAATCTTGAAAATTAGTTTGCAATTTTTGGAAAAAAAACAATATTTTGAAAATGTTGTAGGTTTATCCCTAAACCAATTTTCAAACTAAGTTTGAAAATGGGGAAAAGAACAGGCCCGACATATGTTTGATTCATCACTTTCAACACGGTTTACATTTGATATTTATCACATCATATTATTTGCATTTACTCTTCCTCGTCTTCATTTCAAAAAGGTTCAAACTTAGTTCCAAAACGCAACAAATATGCGTCCAAAAATGTAGATGCTAATATCTAAAGCAAAATCTTCATTATAAGCTCAATTTCGAAAAGTATAACTTTTCTAACAAAAAGTATAAATGTTATTCTCAAAAATAAAATTTTCATTTTAAAGTATAGATTTAGGTATCAAAAAGTATAAAAGGACGTCAACAAGTAAAAAGAAAAAAGTGTGCACGTAATTATTCATTCTTTTCATCCGTTATCGGACTAAAGCACAATTTTATCTAAAGTTTTTGTTTTGTATTAACCTAAGTTTAAAACACAATTTCATTTCCCATTGTATATAATTATTTTAGAAATTCATTTATAATTTTGCATTTAAAACAAGTAGATTATCAATTGCTAATAAAGGCGGGACGAGTAAATTAGAGCTTGTTTGTTCGTTCTAGGGTAATTTTGAAAACATATATTTGAAAATAAATTTTAATGTAAAAAATATATTGAAAATATAAAATTATATAACTAAATAGTAAAAACTGTATTGAAAATTATTTTTAAAAATTACAATATATAAAATTTAATGTATAAATAAAAAATGAAACCAAAACACAAGGGTGGTGTTATTTGTTATAAGTGCCAATTTAGTATGCACTCACACAAAGAGTCTCCGTTTGTTTTGTAACAGAAATTGGGAATTTTTATTTTTGGGGAGAAATTTTTTTTGAGGGAATTTTTTCATTGAAAATTGTGTAAAAAAGAGGTAATGATGATGTTATTTTTTAAAATAATGTGAGTAGTAAATTTAAATTTTAAATTTTGAATTTAAGAAAAAGTGAGAGTGTTTGTTTATGAAGTTTTTTTTTCCCAAAAAGGTGAAGTTTTTCTCAAAAAAGTAACAAAACAAACAGAGCCTATAAGGGTTTTAAAAATATATTTTCTGCAAAATGTATGATTAATTTATTTACCATTTTAGAAAAATAGAAAAATTTAAAAGTTTTGTTTTTTTTTTGGGAAATTTTTCTAAAATTTTTGTAAAGGGAAATTTTTAAACCAAAACTTTAACTTTTTTATATTTTCTAAAATTAAATAATTAAGGAGAAAAATTAATAGTTTTTATGTAAATTATTTTATTTATTAAGATAAACAAATTTAACAATTGATTTATAAAGAATAAAGTGTTGCATTAATATTAATTTTACATAGCAATTTTGCAATGTATTTAATTATTAATTTTAAGATTATAAAAATTATTTATTGTCTTAAAATATATTTGTCTTTTTTTTTTAAAAAAATTATCATACTCTTTATAAATTTAACATCTTCCACGGGCCTTTAGGAAAAAATTTGGGAGATTTTGTGAACAAACAAAATGACTAGAAGAAGCGTAATTTTTTAATATTTATTATCATAGACATTAAAATATAGCTTAATTATCTTTTGCTCCTACGTGTTTTTCATGGTGTGTGACTTTTGCTCCATTTATTTACAAAATAAGTCTTTTACCTCCTTTGACTATTAATCAAATGACCTGAGTTATCTAATGACCATACTACCTTTGACTTTTGGTCATTTTTCAAACTTTTATGGTCCTTTTTAACTTTTGATTTTATTTGTTACCATAAATGCATCATCTGTTTTATTAGAAAAATAAAAATAAAATAAAATCTCCACTGTAACTCTTTCCTCCCTATCCCCTTCGACAAACCTTCAAATTCAGGTTATCAAAAAAAACCTTCAAAGTTCAAACCACCACCCCATCCGGTCAAACCAACATATTTACCTCATTTCTCTCAAACCAAAAATCTCCGTTAGAAGAATACAGTCCATTGAGACATACCCGCCTCTGTATTCTTCTTGCCGCTAACAAAATCTCATTTAGACTTTCTGTCGCCCTGAGGCACAAGTCCACCATCGGTCAACTACTCTTGTGGTCGCTGGTTCTACTTCATCGCCACCGCTACCCGCTAATTTCACCGGTCGGTCATCGCCATCGGTAGTCTATTCCTTGCCTTCGTTCTTTTTTCTTCCAGTCAGGTTCGTACCTGCTGTCGCGGCTTCCTTGGTTGGCCATCTAAAGCCGCTCTTATCTTCTAGTTGCTATGCTATCTTCTTCTGTCGTTGTTGGATCTCTTTCAATCTCGTCGACGCCAGCCAGAAGGACTTCGTCGGTGTTCTGGAACCAAATCCCATTTGCTTGTGGGTGTTGTTCCATATCTGTAGGGAGAATGTGATTGTTTTTTCTTCTTTTGAACGCTTGTTTACAGGCTTTTCCTTTATGAAAATAGGGTAATTTAGTACTGAAAATCAAAATATACTTAAATTTTTTTTTTTTGCCCCTTAGATAATTGAAGGGCATTAGAGTCATAAGATAAATTTAGCTCTTTGACTAGCAGTCAAAGGAGGCAAAAGACTAATTTTATAAATTGAGGGGCAAAAGCCACACAACGTAGAAAACACATGGGGGCAAAATATAATTGAGCCTAAAATATACTTTGATTAGTGTATATTTGATTAGTGAAAAGACTACTTAATCCTTCATCATTATTAATTAAGGGCATGTTCTTTAGTTATGCTTTGAGTTTTGATTTTGATTTCAACAGTAAAATTAATATATTATAATTAGTTTTCATAATTTATAATATAATTTTTTATTATTCAACTATACATTTTTACATTTTCAATATACTTTTTACATTGTAAAACTATTTTTCCAAAACTCAAATCAAAATTTAAACCTTCGTAAAGAACATGCCCTAAAGAATCCTTTCTTCCCCAACTCTACAACCTCCCAGTTGATGTTGTACTTACGAATCTCCTCGTGTTATTCCTCTAAGGAGTTTGAGCTGGAGAAGTGGTTCACCAATCAACAGATGCATGTGGAGGGGTCTTTGATGAGACTGACTATAAGTAAGGGTATTCATGATTTACCTAAATCAAAAAAACCGTTCACAACAAACCGCTTTTGGTTAAAATGGTTCGATTAAAATGGTTAATGGTTCAGACTTTTAACTAAACCATTCGTCAAAAGTAATTAACGGTTCGGTTATTAGTTTTACAAAAAAAAAAAATCGGTTAACCGGACCAAAAATCGCAATTCGGTGCGGTGTGGGTTGTTAACAGAAAATTGTAATTTTTAAACATACTTAAATATTGTATATTATTATTATATAATTTACACTCATATCTATCTTTTAATTTTTAATATCTATATTATACTTAAGAAAATCTATAAAATTTATATAATACATAATTTTAGAAATCCTCAATATCCTCACATTGGCGAAATAGTTACAAATTTATAATCATCTTCCAATTAGTATTAGGCATATACACCAACATGTCTAAATCATCTTCCAATTATAAATTTATGTGCGTTTTTTTTTATTTATAATTTAAGTTATTCTAGGTGTCTTTAGATTTTAACCACGAAATTTTATCTCAAATAATTGAGCACTTTTTCTTATTGAATTTGATGTACTTGTTCCATGATAAATTTGTAACATTATAAAATTATAGAGTAATGCACAATGATGTTTTTTTTTTAAAAAAAAGTCTCTTTATCGAATAATATAATTCTTTTTTGGTTAAAATGGTGATCGAGCCGAAAAACCAAAATTATTTCCGTTTTTTGGTTTTCGGGTGGTTTTTTACCTAGAAAAACTGAAAAACCCGTAAACAACCCTAACTATAAAGGTGATAAATCAGAATGGAGCTATAGATTGAAAAAAATGATATACTTTGCATACATCACATCGGGTAGGCACCGCACAAAACCCAAATTGAAACATAATACGTTAGAAGTCATCGAGACCCGATTATTACTCCTAAGAGACAATTTGTTAAAATTTTAAACGCACTAAAATAATTTAGAATCGAACTTAACACATGATCTGATTACTATTCAACCTAACGAAATAACATTGATGTGTTTTATGTTCGATATACAAATGTGCTCTTTTATGTGATCTGTCAACTCAAAACACAATCTGATTACTATTCTACCTAACGAAATAACATTGATGTGTTATTATGTTCGATATACAAATGTGCACTTTTGTGGACAAAGAATTTATACTGGTAATTTTTACAATGATTGACGTGATATTTATACAATTAAATTATTTAGATACTATTGGTGACTTGTTTTGAGTTCAAATTTGATGACAAAATAAGTCATGGAGGTTAGGTTCAACCGATCGATCAAACAAAGAGTTTACTGATTTTTTTTTTTTTGAGAGTACAAATAGTTTACAATTGATTTGCTTGTTGAAACCCAAATTTATAGCGGATGAAAAGGGGTGAAAATTGGTTCCTTGTGGTGTTGGTTTGATGGTAGCGACTCCTCTTTAAGACTTTAACATGGAAGATTTTAGTATTCAACTTAAATTAAAAAAAAAAAGTCCATTTTACATACTGATCAAAGAAAAAAAAAAAAACAAACATATATATATTTGGCCATATTTCAATTTTATAATATAAAAAGTAATAATGTAGAAATTCATTAATCAAATCTCATTTGATTGATATTGGCCAATCGACCCATCAGTTCTTTCAAATTGTTTCTCATTATTTTGAAAGGGTAATAAAAGAAAAATATTCGATGCAAAACATTTGATACAATATTCATTTTCATTAAGATTGGTTGACTTTGTGGTTTCTATCTCATATTTATTTTATCCATAGATCCATTAGAAAAAAATCATAAAGAAAAACTAAATCCAAAAAAAAAAAGAGTTTTATAAAATTGTAACGGTCCGTTGGGCACTGCAGGTGAGATACTTAACGCGTTAGCTACATCATTGCTTGTACTCAGGATAGAAGTTTTGTACATGTATCTCCATCGAGTAATTTTCTACTCCTATTTTTTCTTACATTTATGTTATTGGGTTAAAATTCACGTTTTAAAACTTTACTTATAAATTGATAAGCAAAATTTTCTTTCCCTTTTTTATCCCTAGCGGTCATTTTTAAACTTTGTGGATTGGATTTAGGCAGCAAGAGGAGGGGGGGGGGGGGGGGGGGGGGGGGGTCGGTCATTATTACAATTTTTCCTACAGCTGAATTCAACTTCGGCATGTCTAAACGCAGTGAAAGAAAATGTTAAATACAGGAAATGAGAGATAGTATTTTATGATTATACTCAAAATACCTCCACCTCTAATAATGCCTACCAGCCCCAGCCCCACCATCTCCCACCAAATCCCACCGTCTCCAATTTCCTGCGCAGCCAGTTCAACTCTCTCCCTCGTCAGAAACTTTCACCCCACCATCTGTAATTTAATTAAACAAAAATCATTAAAGAAACTTACGCTAAATATCAATTAAAAAAAACACATTAATTGATACATATAACTTTACTATTATAGATATATTTTTATATTTTGTTTATTTTAAAACATATTATAAAAAATTTAGGAAGAATTACACCTCTTCTATTCATTTTGTGAAAAAATTCCTATTAAAGACGTAATAAGATTCATAATTCTTAAAAAGGGGGTTAAACTTTTGAAATTTCTTTAAAGGGCATAAATTTATATTAATGTGTTAAATAAATATCTAAAGACCTATTTACCCTTTTTAAAATAAAAATCTTTTTTGCATTATCATAATTACATCATTATCTTAATCTCTACATGTGAACAAGACAATAATCACGAATATTATTGATAGATTGTAACATTTGAATAACTTGGGTCCATATCTAAGAAACTTAATTCGAAAAAGGAAAATAATTGTTAATTCTGAAAGCGTGGAACAACTTAGATGGGTTGGCTAGCTTTCACTGGGCATGTTTGTGAGAAGCATCAATTACCGAAAGATTTTCCATCAAGTTTAGTGGCTGCTTTGAAGTCATTCATTGAGGCCATAACAACTAACTAACCGTGAAAATTGAATCCCTCATCCTTTCTGGCAGTCGAGATTAAGATAATGATGTAATTAAGATCATGAAATAAATATTTTTATTTTAAAAAGGGTAAATAGGTCTTTAGATATTTATGTAATATATTAATATAAATTTATTCCTTTAAAGGAATTTTAAAAGTTTAACGCCATTTTTAAGAATTATGAATCTTATTACGCCCTTAATAGGAATTTTCCCTAATTTTGTAACTTTCACTACCCTAGCTGAAAATTTTCCCTTCAACAAATTGCACAATCAAGAGAATATGTTATATAATTAACATTTTTCTAGCTATCAACCTCACATTATTTAAATGTACTCAAATAAATATGGATACTCAAGCTATCATATGTGTTGTCACATTAATAGCGTACATTCTTCGTATTTTAAACAATTCTAAAAATAAATGGAAAATAAAATAAAATGTTTGTGAGTATGCAAATTAATATTATAAATAAACCCACCAAATTGTGCACGCATAATAATTAATATAATATTAACATTAATTAAACTATAATTAACTTACAATGCATTTAAGTCTACATAAAACACATATAATACTAAAAGAATGAGTCTAAAAGAATAATGTACACCTATTAAAATACTAAATTAAAAAAATTAGCTTACATTGCATATATGTCTAAATTAAACATAAATATTACTTTAAAAAAATTCTAATTATACATTATCTAAATTATACATGCCTAATTATATATCATTCACATTTAATTATGGGAACCATTAATTATAAAAGAAAGAATTTTAAAATAGCAAAAAAAGCCAAAATATGGGGTTAGGCACTTTAGGACTCCTAACTACATGAGATAGGGTTAGGTGCTTCCAAGCAACCTAACCCCGAACTTAAGGTTAGGCAGTCTAGTCTTGACTTCGAAGCTTAGGTGACCTAACTCCCCGAGGATAGGATTAGGCTGCATAACCCACATTTAAGAGGGGTTTCAATTTCGGGGGTTAGGCAGCCCTCTTAGACAGGGTTAGGCCTCTTATTTAGGGAACCTCCACTTCTAAGAAAGAGTTAGGCGGCCTAACCTTGTTTCGGGAGTTAGGTTCCCTAAGCCCCAAAAATAAACCCCATCTTAGACAAGGTTAGATCGCCTAACCCTCGAAATTGAACCCCTCTTTGAAAAGCTTAGGCTGTCTAACCCCCTCTTAGACAGGGTTAGGCCTCCTAACCCCCGAAATTAAACATTCACTTTTAGCAAAGTAACACTACCGAAAAAAGGGAGATTCACTCTCCTTTTCGGCAAAAAATGGTGCGGCCTCCCGCAAGGAAATAAACCCAGCAATGGGTTTCATTATATATGAAACCCAGCAATGGGTTAAGTGTCATTATATATGAAACCCATTTGGGTGGTGGAAATGCTCCGCCACCCAAATTCGAATAGTATGAAGATTTTTAATTTTAAAAAATTTAACGTCTACTATCGCCAGCCAGTGCTCCGGCAATTCACGGTGGTCGGAGGTGATTCCGACGGTGGTGGGCTGACCTTTAAATGAAAGAAGTGAAGGAATGGTAGGGCTGTAGTGGGTTAAATGGGGTAGGGGCATATTTGGTAAAGATATAAAATACTATTTCTCACTCCCTGCGTTTAGCAATTTTGTAACGTAGAGTAGAGGTACTACTGCGCAGAGTCATCATCGAATTGTGTATAAGTACTGTAATCATTTCAAATTGTGAAAGGAATATCTGTGATTTCTCGAAAATTTCTTCTCTCAAATTCTCCAAAGCACAACAGTCTCCCTTCGTTTTTTTTTTTTTTTCTTCCAGCGATCGATCAACTCCGATGGCAGGTTAGCGTCTCCGTCTCTCTTTTGCTCTCTCGATATCTGCATGTTTAGCTATTTTGAAATTGAAGTTAGAGTACCAATTTTTAGTTGTTTATTTGTGATTCGTGCATACATTGAGTATATTAGGTTTAATTCTTCTTATGTTCTTCGAACTTGATTTATTTGTGAATTTGGTGCAGTATTGTGTTGAGAACTACACGTTTCTTGAGGTTTTGTCACTGCCCTATCACCAAGACCGGCAAATTCTTAGAATAACTTTCAGATTTTGTGATAATTAGTATGACGGGAAAAAGAAAAGAATTTTACACAACATTTGCTGTGAGAATCATTATGGCCATAAGAAAAGGAGGAGAGAAGGTTTGGTTAAAATAAACCATGAATCAATTGATATTTCAAAAAAATTTGCCTAATCATTTGTTTGATCTCAGTTAGTTTTCTGGGATGTACTTAATGGTATAAATTTGAAAACATATGCAACTGGCAAGCATCTACCTAGTTCTGTGACACCCAAATTCACCACCCAGCATACAAGGGGTTGGCTTTACCGAATGCCTGCCTGGTTCGCAACCAGGACTCAGAACATGCAGAACAAAATGTTAATAACTTCTTCTCTTATTTAAATTGCCAAACCTTAATGTACATGTACCAGTACTTATTACAAAAGCAGAAGTTTAACTAAACATAATATTCTTATATCATCCTATCCTACTAATATAATAGGTTCCACCCGCATGCAGTTCCATCCTAGTACTGATAGTAGGGGTGGGCACGGTTTGGTCCAATTCGAAATTCGAACCTAATTCGAATTTACCGAATTCAAAGAAACCTAATTCGAATTCTGAATTCGAATTAGGTTTGGTTTGAAACCGAATTCGAATTCTGAATTCGGTTTTCGAATCGGTTTCCGAATTTGGCATTCAGACCAAAAACCGAACCGAAAACCGATTTGCAATATATATATATTTTTTTATTTTATATTTTTTATGTTTTAATTTTTTATTTAATATTTTATTATTTTTATTTTTAGGGGTTTTTAACCCTAGTTGCTATTTCCTTGTTATCAAAACTGCCTCTCCTCTCCTCTGCCGCCGCGGCCGCATCTCGAATCTGAAGTGAAGTCAGTGAAGTTCCACAAAGGCAAGAAATTCCACGTTCCTTTCTTTTTTTGACCATTTCTGCCTTCTGGGTTGTCAAAGTGGTTGTTAAGTTTTGTTGCGACGACTTCTCTGTTAAGCAACCTTCGTTCTCATGGTGGGTACTGGTTCTCTCATGACTCTTCTATATTGCAGTTAAAAACCTGTTCCTAAATCAATTCCCTATAACTGAAATTGAGAAATGAATTTGTCCTGTATCTACTTGTAATTTTGTTAGATGTGTTTTTACTTCAGTCTGGCATTTTTGTATCTAGGTGGTAGTAACAAAGCCAAGTAAAAGCATTGTTCCCAAAGCTGATATCAACAATCAGCAATACATAGGTCTCTGGCCAATTCCCAACCCGAAAGCTTAATATAACTTATAACATTGCTGCAGCTATGGTGTTCAGCAACCTCTTTCTGTACCCCTATTCAATTGATAATGTGATTTGACTCTGCACATTAGCGAGTCTTAAGGGAAAAATAGTATTAGCGAGTCTTAAGGGAAAAATAGTATAAACATGACTCTATATTTGGAGACAAGGAGTATTATCTGTAAAATATGGCAATTTGTCAGTCTAAAATAGTATAAACATGACTCTATAGTATAAACATGACTCTATATAACATTGAAGTTTATAAATTCATGCTGCTAAATCAAAAGCCTTTGTCAGTCTGTAACTTCTGCTAAATTTGCTGCAGACCTGGTTTTTAACTTTTTATTAATTTATACTTATCTTCCTTTAATCTTGTAGGTTGTGTGAACAAATGTCTCATTCTAATGAGGAGATCTCTATGGCTCCTCCTCCTGGGCGCAATAGTAGGGCAGGCCAAGAATCCACAGGAAGTGTTGTCACATCAAAGAGTGGAATACGCAAAAAATATATTAAAAGGTCAGATGTTTGGCAGCACTTTACTGAAGATGAAAATAAAAAATGCAAGTGTAATTATTGTGGAAAACTGTATAATTGTTCTTCTAAAGCATGTGGGACTTCTACTTTGCGTGGTCATGTGAATGATTGCACTGCAAATCCTAGCAACAAACTGAAATCAACTCAAACTAATTTAACCCTTAGTTGTAATATTGAAGAGAGTGGAGACAGAAAAGTTAATTTATTATCATGGAAGTTTGATCAAAAGTGTGCTAGTAAGGCTTTAGCTGAAATGATTGTTATTGATGAACTTCCGTTCAAATTTGTGGAAAAGGAAGGTTTTAGACGTTATATGAGAGCAACTCAACCCTTAGTTGCATTGCCATCTAGAAGAACAGTTACTAGAGATTGTTATCAATTGTTTATTGATGAAAAGGCTAAGTTAAAATCACAATTGAAACATTCAGCTTTGGGTATTTCTTTGACTACGGATACTTGGACATCTGTGCAACAGATTAATTATATGTGTCTCACTGCTCATTTTATTGATAATGAATGGAAATTGAGGAAGAAAGTGTTAAATTTTTGTCCTGTATTAAGTCATAAGGGGGTTGATATTGGAGTTGCTATTGAGAAATGTTTGGTTGATTGGGGTTTGCGAAATGTTTTCACTGTCACAGTTGACAATGCTAGTTCCAATGACAAGGCAATTGACTATTTGAAGAAAAAGAGTTATAATTGGGGGGTAACTGTTATTTAGAAGGGGAACTGATGCATGTAAGGTGTCTTGCTCATATTATCAACTTGATTGTTACTGAAGGCTTAAAAGAACATGCTATATCAGTTACAAGAGTAAGGGCAGCAGTTAAGTATGTTAGGCAATCACCAGCGCGAAAAAAAAAGTTTCTGGGGTTTGCTGAATTTGAAAAATGTGGTTCCACAAAATCATTGTGTTTAGATGTTGCTACAAGATGGAATTCTACATATCTCATGTTGAGCGTGGCAGAAAAGTATGAGAGAGCCTTTGAGAGGTTGGACATGGAGGATAAAAATTTTCGAGAAGAGTTAGAACATCCCGGCTCTAAAGAGTTTAATAAACAAACCAAACCTCCTGGGCCTGGGTTTCCAACTTCTTCGGATTGGAATACTGTTTGGAGATTAGTTGTTTTTCTTGAACATTTTTATGTTATCACTTTGAAAGTTTTTGGTTCAAAGTATGTCACTTCTAATGCTTACTTGGATGATGTTGGTTGCCTTTGTGGAGTCTTGAAAGATAACATGCTAAGTGAAGATGAATTACTTAGAGATATGGCAATATCAATGAAGACAAAATTTGACAAGTATTGGGGCAATGTTGAAAAATTTAATATTCTGGTTTTTGCTGCTTCTGTATTTGATCCTAGAACCAAATATGATTATTGTGAGATTGCTCTTCAAGATATGTTTGGTGAGGATAAAGGTAGTTTAGTTGCTGAGAAGGTTATGACAACTTTGAAAAGACTTTTTCTTGAATATAAGAGGATGTATTCTAGTCAATCATTCATGGATATTGCCCCTTCTGGTTCATCTTCTACTTTGACAACTTCAAGTTCAGACAATACAGATCCTCTAATGAAAATCAAAGAAAGAAATCTTGCTGAGTTGAAGCGAAGAAAGGCAAATTCTGGTGTTCTTACGAACACAAAATCAGAATTGGAGAGATATTTGAATGAGGATGATGAGGAGGATAAACATTTTCTTGAGAGTTCAGCATTTTCTATATTGGATTGGTGGAAGAGAAAGAGCCCAGCTTATCCCATATTATCTTTAATGGTTCGTGATATGTTATCCATTCAAATTACTACAGTTGCTTCTGAATCTACCTTTAGCACTGGAGGGAGGGTTCTTGATAATTTTAGGAGTTCTTTAACTCCAAAAATTGTGCAAGCACTAATATGTACTCAAGATTGGCTACGTCAACAAGAATTTCCAGTCAATGTGGAAGAGAACATTGAAGATCTTGAAAAGTTTGAAGAAGGTACCTTATTTTCCTTTCTCAAACTCATTTCCTAACTTTCATATATGAATTATAAATTAATGATTTAATATTTTTCCAATATCTTGCAGAGATACAACAAACAATGTCTGAATCTACTGTTGTTGATGTTTAGAGCAGCAAAATAGGTACAAGAACTAAATAGTGTAGTTATGGTATGCTGTTTCTTATTGTTTATGTACTTTGTATTGGTTTGTGATTGATAAGCATCATGGAGGTGGACTGCTTATGGATGAGCCTGAGCCTGAGCTTGTGATTGCTTTGTTCTAGTTTTGATCTCTGCTCCAACTGTGGTTTTTTTAACTTCGTTTTAGATCTCTGTTGTGATTGAGTGGGTGAACTTTGATTTATTTTTCTAAAAGAGTTTGCTGCTGGATTTAGTTGTTCAAACTAGTTACTAGATTGTAAAATTTTGATTATGGAATTAATTTTGTGAATTTGGTTTCCATGGTTTAAAACCGAATTCGAATTACAAATTCGAATTGGTTTCATCAGTTTAAAATCGAATTATGTTTAGTTTTCGAATTGGCCAAAAAAAATTTAAAATTCCAGGAAACCAATTCGAGGAAACCACAATTCGAGGAAACCAATTCGTGACCACCCCTAAGCAAGACACCTTACATGCATCAGTTCCCCTTCTAAATAACAGTTACCCCCCCAATTATAACTCTTTTTCTTCAAATAGTCAATTGCCTTGTCATTGGAACTAGCATTGTCAACTGTGACAGTGAAAACATTTCGCAAACCCCAATCAACCAAACATTTCTCAATAGCAACTCCAATATCAACCCCCTTATGACTTAATACAGGACAAAATTTTAACACTTTCTTCCTCAATTTCCATTCATTATCAATAAAATGAGCAGTGAGACACATATAATTAATCTGTTGCACAGATGTCCAAGTATCCGTAGTCAAAGAAATACCCAAAGCTGAATGTTTCAATTGTGATTTTAACTTAGCCTTTTCATCAATAAACAATTGATAACAATCTCTAGTAACTGTTCTTCTAGATGGCAATGCAACTAAGGGTTGAGTTGCTCTCATATAACGTCTAAAACCTTCCTTTTCCACAAATTTGAACGGAAGTTCATCAATAACAATCATTTCAGCTAAAGCCTTACTAGCACACTTTTGATCAAACTTCCATGATAATAAATTAACTTTTTTGTCTCCACTCTCTTCAATATTACAACTAAGGGTTAAATTAGTTTGAGTTGATTTCAGTTTGTTGCTAGGATTTGCAGTGCAATCATTCACATGACCACGCAAAGTAGAAGTCCCACATGCTTTAGAAGAACAATTATACAGTTTTCCACAATAATTACACTTGCATTTTTTATTTTCATCTTCAGTAAAGTGCTGCCAAACATCTGACCTTTTAATATATTTTTTGCGTATTCCACTCTTTGATGTGACAACACTTCCTGTGTATTCTTGGCCTGCCCTACTATTGCGCCCAGGAGGAGGAGCCATAGAGATCTCCTCATTAGAATGAGACATTTGTTCACACAACCTACAAGATTAAAGGAAGATAAGTATAAATTAATAAAAAGTTAAAAACCAGGTCTGCAGCAAATTTAGCAGAAGTTACAGACTGACAAAGGCTTTTGATTTAGCAGCATGAATTTATAAACTTCAATGTTATATAGAGTCATGTTTATACTATAGAGTCATGTTTATACTATTTTAGACTGACAAATTGCCATATTTTACAGATAATACTCCTTGTCTCCAAATATAGAGTCATGTTTATACTATTTTTCCCTTAAGACTCGCTAATACTATTTTTCCCTTAAGACTCGCTAATGTGCAGAGTCAAATCACATTATCAATTGAATAGGGGTACAGAAAGAGGTTGCTGAACACCATAGCTGCAGCAATGTTATAAGTTATATTAAGCTTTCGGGTTGGGAATTGGCCAGAGACCTATGTATTGCTGATTGTTGATATCAGCTTTGGGAGCAATGCTTTTACTTGGCTTTGTTACTACCACCTAGATACAAAAATGCCAGACTGAAGTAAAAACACATCTAACAAAATTACAAGTAGATACAGGACAAATTCATTTCTCAATTTCAGTTATAGGGAATTGATTTAGGAACAGGTTTTTAACTGCAATATAGAAGAGTCATGAGAGAACCAGTACCCACCATGAGAACGAAGGTTGCTTAACAGAGAAGTCGTCGCAACAAAACTTAACAACCACTTTGACAACCCAGAAGGCAGAAATGGTCAAAAAAAAGGAAGGAACGTGGAATTTCTTGCCTTTGTGGAACTTCACTGACTTCACTTCAGATTCGAGATGCGGCCGCGGCGGCAGAGGAGAGGAGAGGCAGTTTTGATAACAAGGAAATAGCAACTAGGGTTAAAAACCCCTAAAAATAAAAATAATAAAATATTAAATAAAAAATTAAAACATAAAAAATATAAAATAAAAAAATATATATATATTGCAAATCGGTTTTCGGTTCGGTTTTTGGTCTGAATGCCCAATTCGAAAACCGATTCGAAAACCGAATTCAGAATTCGAATTCGGTTTCAAACCAAACCTAATTCGAATTCAGAATTCGAATTAGGTTTCTTCGAATTCGGTAAATTCGAATTAGGTTCGAATTTCGAATTGGACCAAACCGTGCCCACCCCTAGTCTTGCTCATATTATCAACTTGATTGTTACTGAAGGCTTAAAAGAACATGCTATATCAGTTACAAGAGTAAGGGCAGCAGTTAAGTATGTTAGGCAATCACCAGCGCGAAAAAAAAAGTTTCTGGGGTTTGCTGAATTTGAAAAATGTGGTTCCACAAAATCATTGTGTTTAGATGTTGCTACAAGATGGAATTCTACATATCTCATGTTGAGCGTGGCAGAAAAGTATGAGAGAGCCTTTGAGAGGTTGGACATGGAGGATAAAAATTTTCGAGAAGAGTTAGAACATCCCGGCTCTAAAGAGTTTAATAAACAAACCAAACCTCCTGGGCCTGGGTTTCCAACTTCTTCGGATTGGAATACTGTTAGGAGATTAGTTGTTTTTCTTGAACATTTTTATGTTATCACTTTGAAAGTTTCTGGTTCAAAGTATGTCACTTCTAATGCTTACTTGGATGATGTTGGTTGCCTTTGTGGAGTCTTGAAAGATAGCATGCTAAGTGAAGATGAGTTACTTAGAGATATGGCAATATCAATGAAGACAAAATTTGACAAGTATTGGGGCAATGTTGAAAATTTTAATATTCTGGTTTTTGCTGCTTCTGTATTTGATCCTAGAACCAAATATGATTATTGTGAGATTGCTCTTCAAGATATGTTTGGTGAGGATAAAGGTAGTTTAGTTGCTGAGAAGGTTATGACAACTTTGAAAAAACTTTTTCTTGAATATAAGAGGATGTATTCTAGTCAATCATTCATGGATATTGCCCCTTTTGGTTCATCTTCTACTTTGACAACTTCAAGTTCAGACAATACAGATCCTCTAATGAAAATCAAAGAAAGAAATCTTGTTGAGTTGAAGCGAAGAAAGGCAAATTCTGGTGTTCTTACGAACACAAAATCAGAATTGGAGAGATATTTGAATGAGGATGATGAGGAGGATAAACATGTTCTTGAGAGTTCAGCATTTTCTATATTGGATTGGTGGAAGAGAAAGAGCCCAGCTTATCTCATATTATCTTTAATGGTTCGTGATATGTTATCTATTCAAATTACTACAGTTGCTTCTGAATCTACCTTTAGCACTGGAGGGAGGGTTCTTGATAATTTTAGGAGTTCTTTAACTCCAAAAATTGTGCAAGCACTAATATGTACTCAAGATTGGCTACGTCAACAAGAATTTCCAGTCAATGTGGAAGAGAACATTGAAGATCTTGAAAAGTTTGAAGAAGGTACCTTATTTTCCTTTCTCAAACTCATTTCCTAACTTTCATATATGAATTATAAATTAATGATTTAATATTTTTCCAATATCTTGCAGAGATACAACAAACAATGTCTGAATCTACTGTTGTTGATGTTTAGAGCAGCAAAATAGGTACAAGAACTAAATAGTGTAGTTCTGGTATGCTGTTTCTTATTGTTTAATGTACTTTGTATTGGTTTGTGATTGATAAGCATCATGGAGGTGGACTGCTTATGGATGAGCCTGAGCCTGAGCTTGTGATTGCTTTGTTCTAGTTTTGATCTCTGCTCCAACTGTGGTTTTTTTAACTTCGTTTTAGATCTCTGTTGTGATTGAGAGGGTGAACTTAGATTTATTTTTCTAAAAGAGTTTGCTGCTGGATTTAGTTGTTCAAACTAGTTACTAGATTGTAAAATTTTGATTATGGAATTAATTTTGTGAATTTGGTTTCCATGGTTTAAAACCGAATTCGAACCGAATTCGAATTACAAATTCGAATTGGTTTCATCAGTTTAAAATCGAATTAGGTTTGGTTTTCGAATTGGCCAAAAAAAATTTAAAATTCGAGGAAACCAATTCGAGGAAACCACAATTCGAGGAAACCAATTCGTGCCCACCCCTAACTGATAGTGAGCAAAGTCATCTTCATACCAAGGATCTGTAAACAAAAATTTGAAAACAGAAAACAGAAAATGGAATGAGCCATTGCCCAATGAGAGTCCACCGTTTTTGCAAACATTTACCGAGTTGCAAAATTACCCATGCATATAATTCAGGCATATCCTAGCAAATAGCAGTCATGACTCACGCGGGATTCATAGAGCATATAAAGAGAATGAAGGGCAGTCGTTTAGAGTTCTATATGAACAATAAATGAACTAGCCAGTTCATCTCGATAATAGGGGGTGATCACCAGCGTGTATATGTACGCTAAACGATGACCAACTCATCTCAGCATACATAAAGAGGATAAGGGGTGTTCGTCAACGTTTACATATATGATGAATGAAAAGCCAGCTCACCTTGGCATAATCATAAACATATCATATCGACAGCCACTCCCAAACGTATATGTGCATATATGGGCACCTGTGGTCAGGACTGATTTCAAAATCAGGAACGCGGATGATCCAGACGACCAAGCCCTACTCCAGCTCGTGGGATCAAATCGTATCAACATAATGGATCTGGCATAACTTATGTTCATATAACAGATTCAGTGCACAAAGAAAGTACAACTGAAACATAACAAGTACAAATGCGTTCCAGCAGTTAAGTAAACAGAACTGGCAATTTAAAATCAAAAAGCATTTCAAATATTTTTTGAAAGCATTTATAACATGTCACACAATACAATTCAATACATATTCAATTATTAATTGCATTAAAATGGTATCCATTTTCAGTGATAAACTCACCTCGGTCCTGAGATGTCTACTCACTATTTTTCCAATTATTTGCAGTTTATAAATAGTGGAAGATTCAGTTGCTTTTCTATTCCAAACAAATCCTAACTTTCCTACGGCTATAAAAATCCAAACTTATTATTTCTATAATCCCAAAGGTCCTCAACCATAATTAAATACTGACTAAAAGAGTTTATACATAATTTTAAGTTAATTTCGAAAAACAAAATTTTACAGCCCAATCGGTTAATCGGTTAAAACCGCTTGGAATAGATTTTAACCAATTCTCAATCGGTTAAAACTGTTCTCAATTAGTTTGGCCAATTTCATAAATCGGTTTTTCGGTTTCTTGAGTATGAATCGGTTTTAACCGATTGGAAACCGATTCGTGCCCAGAAAACTTGGTTTCCAAGTTTCTCTTTGGGTTTTCTGAAAAATCTCCATAAAACCCCGTTTTCATTGCAATCTTTTGTCCGAAACCCATCCTTTGATACTCATGCATCATTCCTAAAGCTCCATAACATAAATTTCATAACAACCTAAAGATCTAACTTCCAAAATTCATAGAAAATCCTTAAAACCTCAAAACTTTCATTTCTTTAAATCTAACCGTAAAAAGTACGTTGAATTCCTTACCGTTATATTCCGAATCCTTCCTAGCACAGAATCCACAGTGGTAGAATCCACTTCTGGCTCCAAATCCTAACTTTCTCCTAGCTTTCTTCTTCCTTCTCCTTCTCTTCTTGCCTTTCCTTTTCTTTCTAGTTTGGTTTAGAATTGGTATAGACGAAATGGTTTTCTAAAGGTTGAGAAGCCTTATTTATAGGCGAACTCGCCAAATATGCCAAACAAATTTGTGATTATCATGAAATTTATTTTTTTTCATTTCCAGCCCGGAATTGGTTTTACCCGATTTAGAATCACTTATAACTGATCCGAATCGGTTTTACCCTTTTGAGAATTGGGTAAAACCGTTTGTGAGTCGATGAGATTTTTTTCTCACTTTTTGAATCAGTTTTTCCCATTTAGAAATTAGGTAACCGTTTCGTGAAGTGGTGGAATCGGTTTTACCTGTTTTGTAATCGGTAAAACCGATTTCCTTATCCCTAGAATCGGCTTTACCAGTTTCTTAATCGGGTCGAACCGTTTGTCTATCAAACCAATCGGTTTTACCCATTTTAGAATCGGGTAAAACCGTTTTGTCCCTTAGCCAATCAGTTTTACCTGTCTTTGAATCGGGTAAAACCGATTGTCTCCTATTTTTTCCATTTTCCACTTATTTTCTAATTTCTTTATTTTTATTTACTTAATTACTTTATTAATATTTAAACATAATTCTAACCTTATTCCTAATACAAGTAATCCTAATAAGCATTTAAAATTCCATAATAAAAAATAAATCATCTATTCAATAAAATTTCTTTAAGAAAGTCATACAAGATCATAACTACATATATTTAGAATAATTTACAAAAATACAATCCTATAGCTGATCTTAGGACAAAATTTACTAGATCTCACAAGTTCATTGCGCAGTTTCTCTTTAGTTTTGATGGTAGTCCTTTCTTCCATTGTGTTGGGTGAATCCATATCTTTAGAGGCCAGAGAACAAACTTGAAACAAAGGGGAGCATCAATCAACTGATCATTCAAAACAATTTGCCCTCTCTCATGTTCTCATACATCTTCAATTCGTATAATTTGTTTATTATCTATTTCTAATTTTTCTTACTCAAACTACAAAGTGTTGTCATTTATTTGTAATTGAACTCTAATTTGAGCTTTATTTATCTTCACAAGCTATAGGCATACTCTAATTTGAGCTTTAGAGATTTTCACAAATGCAAGCATTCGCGTTCAGCTTTAATCGCCAGTTTGAGCTCATCCTTCATTCGAGTAAAATAAAGCATGAATCAACTGATAATTCTAACAATTTGCCCTTTCTCATGCACTATGAATTTGCCCTTTCTCATGTTCTCATGTACCTTCAGTTCGTGGAATATATAGGATTGGAGCGTTGGTTAGAACTCGTTGGACTCAACTTTGAAGAAGTGGATGCAATTGCATCCACAATTAGGGAGATGGGCTACTTGTTCATTTGCGAATCTTCGCAACTGAATACAATTAGTAGCATTGTGAAGTTGTATCCTGATTGGATTTTGCTAAGGATGGTTTGTAAGAATTTTGCGTTGGTCGAAGAGGCTCGTCTAACTAATTGGAGTGCGTGTGCTAATCTGGAGGTTGGCGACATGGTTACAGATTGGCTATTGGAGCTCATCATCCCAAGATTTGAGAAGATGTTATTGTATTTAGGAAGTCTAATGGAATGTACTGAGATTTTTGTAACAAATGCTGTTGAGGTACCAATGTTGGAGAAATTGATGAACTTGGACTCAAATGGGAAACGGGTGATAAGATGTAGTCCTAAATTGTTGGAGACTGTAAAGGCGTGCTCCTTTAGGACATTGCTAATTGACTCAACAACAGCAGCAGAAGATAATTGCGATCATCATTCCGTGGTCGTTGAGAATGAACCTGCTTAGAAGCTTATTTCACCTAAGGAGAAGAAGCTGGAGAAGAAGGTGAAGAAGAAGCTGCAACAGCTGCAGAAGATTGAAGAAGAAGAAGCTGCAGCAGAAGAAGCTGTAGAATCACCTAAGGAGGAGCAACAACATGTTTCCGAGGAAGAACCTGAGCAGTAGTGGCAGCAGAAGATTGATTCTCAGGAAGAAGAACCTGAGTATTGGCGGCAGAAGATTGATTCTCGATCATCAACCTCCATCCATGATTCTTTAGTACCACAACATATATCTATTCTAAATAGCCCCCTTCCCCTAAAAGGAAGAGAAGTTGGTCTTTAGATTCGGATGATGATTGACTAGCTCTAGTCCATTACCACTGACTTTTGGATGATATTTTGTAGTTTACCAAAAGAGTCGATTACTAGTTTTTAGGATGATATTGTTAGTTACATTTATTGATGATACGGTGCTTTTAGATATAATTTTGAATGTTCCATAATTTTGTTTTGTGAACATTTGCACCATGAGTTTGGGCACAAAGCAGGTGAAATATCAGTTTACCAAAAGAGTCGATTGCTAATTTTCAGGATGATATTTTTAGTTTACTGATTATACGGTGCTTTTAGATATAATTTTTTGTTTTGTGAATTCTTGTGGTCCATTGCATTTGATTAATATTAGTTGTATTTCCTTTTATAGAGTGTTTCGCTCTGTCTCGATTGCTAATTTAAAAGAAAATATATGTAACAGAAAGATATGATGAGACAAGGAGGGAAACCCTTGAAAAGTTGAAATACAGCCTTGGTCGTGATTGGTTCTTTGGGTTTTGGGTAGGGGTGATATTGAGTCGAGGCAAGCCCGAACATCAATATGTTTGAGCTTGGCTCAGCTAATTTTTCAAGGCTCGAGCTCGGCCCGATTTGGAGAAATCCCCATTTTTTTCTTTTTCAAAATCATTTTTTTACTATTTTCTAAAAATAGATTATTTATATTCCCGCTATAGGCTATGAAAATTAATAACTGCTCATTGGCCCGCTGAGAAAGTTGGAACAACTTGAGGCACTTGTGCTCCTTTTATAAAGGAGATCAATGTGCCCAATGTTGTCACTAGGCGATGTGGGATGAGGAAATCCATAGAAAAAAGGCAAAAATTTTATTGTTTCTAGCAAAATTTGAACCTTGGTGAGTATGCTTATGAAAAAATTAAAATAAAAAAATAATATTTACGATGAGTTATTAAGATGTGCAACAGATGATCCTAAGCCTATTTACTCCCTCCCTCTCATTCTCATCAGTTTTCTTCTTTACTTCTCTTTCTTTCTCATATATAACTTACTCCTTGCTAATCATCTCTAGAGTGGAGTATTTATTTAGTGATTTTAAAAATAATATCACTCATGTATTTATTACGACGAGAATATTAATTAATTAATTATTTTTAGATAATAAATAAAAATTATATAGAGTATTAGTGTAATGTAATATATTTTTAAATATTTAATATAAAATTTTTAATTTCTATTATAAATGTATGATCTTCTTCAAATGATATCACTTGATTTCAATTTCAACTTATAATTTTATAATTTTTACCTAAATATTAATTTTTATAAATTTAAGAGAGAGTTATTTTACAATAAATATTTAATTTAGAAGATAATCTATAATATTTTATATTAAAAAATATATAGTTTTAAATAGTTTCAATATAAAATTTATATTATTTATTATATATATACCTATCTTACCATATTATACACGGATCCTAAATTTAATAATGGAGAAAATGACAATTGCATCCCCAATTTTACTTAAAATTGGAAATTGAGCCCAAGTAATCTCAGCTTTTTAAAAAAAATTGAATTCTTCTATACTAATAGTTTTGGTGCACTCATCAAATTATCTACAAATTAAAATAGAGTGACGATTTTTACGTCGTAGCTTTTCTAATTGGGGAAAAATGAATGTTGCGTCCCCAATTTTACTTAAAACTTTTAAATTGGCCCTAATAATCTCAAGTTTTTAGTCAGTTAAGTCATTCTATACTCATAGCTATGGTGCAATTAACAAATTATCTACAAATTAGCTAGTGAGAGAAGATGACAATTGCATCCCTTATTTTACTTCAAAATTACTAATTGATCCCTAATAGTATCAAGTATTTCTTAATTGAGTTTCTCTATACTAATAGTTATGGGAAATCATCAAATTATCTACAAATTGAAATAAAATGATAATTTCTATGTTATACTTAACGTAATTAGTAAGCAAAAATGACAAGTGTGTCCCGTATTATACTTAAAAATCGCAAGTTAACCCCGAATAGTTTCAATATTTTTTAATTGTGTCCTTATATACTTAATAGTATTGGTGCACTTATTAGAATATCTAAAAAAGAAGATAGTAAGACGATTTCTTGGTTGTAAATGGGCATAAAAAATGAAAATTGCGTCCCCAACTTTTTTAGAAATTGCAGATTTCCTCAAATAACACGTTTTCTTCAATTGAATCATTCGATACTAATAATTATGGTGCAATCATCAAATTATCAACAAATTAAGATAATATGACAATTTTCATGTTGTCCTGGACGTTATTAGTATGAAAAAATGATAATTGCGTTCCAATTTTTACCTAAGATTGCAAATTGACCCCGACTAGTCTCAATTTTCTTCAGTTGAGTCATTCCATACTGATTTTTATGATGCTATCATCAATTTATCTACAAATGAAGACAACATGACGATTTCTATCTAGTAATGAACGTAATTAGTGAAAAAGATTGATGACTGTGTATGCAATTTCAAGTCTCAAAATTTTTTCAATTGAGTCATTCGATACTGATAGTTATGGCACTATCATTGAATTATCAACCAATGAAGAAAATATGACGAGAATCTATGTTGTAAGAACGTACTTATTAGTGAGAAAAAAGTGACATTTGCGACCCCAATTTAGTTAAAAGTTTTAAATTAGACTCAAATAATCTCTAGTTTCTTTAATCGAGTCATTCAATACTAATAGTTATGGTGCAATCCTCAAATTAACTACAAATTAAGATAAAATGACGATTTATATGTTCAACTTATTCTAAAAAGGAAAAAATGACAATTGCATCCCCAATTTTACTTAAAATTTTCAAATTGACCACAAATAATCTTAAGTTTTTATTAAATTGAGTCATTATATACTAATATGTATGCTTCTACCATCAAATTATAGAACAAATGAATATAATAGGTTGATTTCTATGTTGTACTAGACATAATTACTAACAAAAGTTTACACTTGGATCCCAATTTTTTACTTAAAATTTGCAAATTAACCCCAATAGTCACAAGTTTTCTTCAATTGAGTCATTCTGTATGGTCCTATCATATATAATATTATTTTATAGATGTAGATAAAATGATGATTTATATGTTGTGCAAAACGTAATTAGGGATAAAAAAATGACATTTGCGTCCTCAATTTTATTGAAAAATTACAAGTTGACCATAAATAGTATCAAGTTATCTTCAATCGAATGCTTCTATACTAATAGTTATTTTGCTATTTTCATATTATCTACAGGCGAAGATAATATAACAAATTCTATGTTGAACTTATGGTAATTGGTGAGAAAAATGATAACTACATTCCTAATTTTACTTAAAATTGCAAGTTGACCCCAAATTGTTTCAAATTTAGTTATTTTTATACTAATAATTATGGTAGTATCATAAAATTTTCTAAAAATTAAGATACAATATACAATTCCTATATTGTACTAAATGTAATAAGTGAAAAAATGATAAATGTAGATGTATAGTTTTTTATTATAATTTTTTTATTATATATTGTGGTTTACATGTAATTAAGACATTTAAAGCACAATTTATACTAAAAAATTATAATGTATAGGTTTTTTTGGTTAGATCTTTTATATTATTTTGGAATAAAACTAATAAAAATAAATAAATAAATATTTCCCGGTATCTAAACATAAAAAGGAAAACGAAATCTTGATTTGAAACTCAAATTTATTAGAAATGAGCAGTTTTAATTTTTAAAATCATATATAATTATTAGTTTAATAAAATTATAAGCATATACACCTGAGAACATATTTGTTAATTAAAAAGAAGGGTTAAAATTTTCTATAACCAATACATTCTTTTTTAAAAGTAAAATTTGGTTTAAAAAAATATAAAGAAAAATCTTGGTAGGTAAAGTAGAAGGCGCATCATGGCGGGACTAAAATTTGAAAGGAAGAAAATTCGGCTTATAAAAAATGGCGCTACTGAATCGCTTTTTGAATCCACCTTGTATCTTAAAAAATCAATTTTTTATTTCATTTTTTTTTTCCTTACTTTTAATTTTCAATATAACCTATTTATTTTGTAAAAGCTCTCTTTTCTTTTTGAAGTATAGATTTTCAATATTCATTATTTTTTTTTTGGTTTATGTATACATATCTTGAATTTATCTTTCTTTTTACTATTTTCATTTCTCTTTATTTTGTTTATCCCTTTAGCATGATTATTATTTTTTTCTTTTATTACTTTTTCAAAAAATGTAATAAATCTTAGAAACTTATGAAATAAAGTTATGTTCCACCTACATACTAGGATTTCATTGTGACAGAGACTTTTTCACCTCATTAACCAACTCATTTTTTTATAAAATATTTATCCTAGTGGCAGTCAAACTGAATATTCCACTATAAGGATAATCATGGTATACAAAATATAATGACCCACAAATTGCACTTTATATGCACAAAATATGTGCAACTTGCATATATATTTTTTTTGTTATTATTATCATAGCAAATTTGCATGACTTCATACATAAATTTACTCTGAATGATGAGTTATTGACAAATAACATCAACCAATTTGCATTAATTGATCCTCATAGTGTTTTCATTGCTATATAACCATCCTAAACTTCCGCTCCCCAATTTCCATGATCTTCTTTAATTTTTCAGATAAAAAATGGCTTCTTCTTCTTCCTTCAACATCCCTCTTTTTCTCACCTCTTTTCTCATCATCATTTTATCTTTTCTTGGCCCTTCCATGGCTGCAAAAACCAACAAACCAGATCAACTTTCAAGTCCATTTATGCATTTGGAGATTCCTACACTGGCACAGGAAACACAAACTCATCCTCAGGTCCCAATGCATTTCTCCATGCCTCAAACTCTCCATATGGCAACACTTTATTCCATCATCCCACAAACAGATACTCTGATGGAAGGCTCGTGATCAAGTTTGCCTTTCTTGCCTCCATATCTTAGTAGCAAAACCGCGAACAAAGCAGCTTCTTCTTCGGGGTGAACTTTGCTATTGCAGGCTCCACGACTATAATTCACAATTTTTTCGCGAGGAATAATCTTATTTTAGATATTACTTCTCAGTCGCTTTTAACTCAGCTCGACTGGTTTAACAGCGTGTTGGAGGGGAAGGGGTGTAGGAACTCATCAGTGACTCCTGAAGAGTGCAGAGGTGTTTTTGAGAACTCTTTGATTTGAGTCGGGGAGATTGGTGAAAATGATTATGCTTATACTCTTGGATCTACTGTCTCAGGCAGTACTATTCAGAAGCTTGCTATTGGTAGTGTAACAATTTTCTGCTGGATATTCTGAACAACAACAGAACTTTACAGCACAAAGAACCAACTAAAATTTGAATTTATTTTTTGAAAGAATCACTAATCTATTACAAAGTAGAATACGGTAAATGCTTCTTCAAATCATGCAAAGTGCAAGAAAATCTTGTAAGATAAGAATGATTTAGTATATCCAAATCACCGTCCAAATAAGCCTATTTATATACCTCCAAAGGGTGCCATTCAATAATCATAACTCTTATGAAAATGTGAGAAAAAACATAACTCAATTCGGATGAGAATTGATCTCAGAATCTCACTTTTAGCGAAGAGTTGCAACACTATCCTCAGGAGAAAACCCACAGGAGCCCGTCAGTCTTGTGCGACTCGCATGGGCGATCACATATGCTACTGGAAACAGTCCGAGCCTCATGCGACTCGCATGGGTGCATATGCTACTGGAATCAGTACGAGCCTCATGCGACTCGCATGGGAGATTGCATATGCTATTGGAACCGCTAAGCCTCATGCGACTTGCATTGGCCTTTGCATGTATGGCTTCTCTTGGCTTTTGCTTTAGTTTTTTTCTTCAGGTGGCTGTTCGATTATGTATGCGACTCGCACAGGAAATCGTAGCTTCTCCTTCTTCCTTAACTAATTGCTAATTCTTGGAAACTCTCCAACAATCCCTCGTCATTTTCCAATGATTTGGAAAATCGCCTGCCTCTTAAAATCAAGAACAATTCTTGATAACTTATGCATCAATATTGGTGTCTTTAGATTGAACCAAAACCTTAGTGACAACACCTTGCAAACCTATCGAACTAATTTGGTAGACAAACTTTGAACCAACAGTTCATTGACAAGTTTTAATGTAATCACACAAGTTCGCTTTCCCACAACATGTTATAAACAACACATAACATCTGTGTCTCAATCTCTTTCATGTATGCGTCCAAAGTTTCATTAAAGAATCCTTTTACTAATTTTCACAAACATACATATAGGCAAGCTTCAAAATACCCCACCATATGAGAATTTTTCAGCATTACTGCATTTCTCATATTTTGTATTAACTTGAACTTGTTAAAAACTCAATCGTTCAACCTTAACTCACTAGCGAGTAAATAAGACTAACTGTATTTAGTGTTCTAACCATTTAGACAATGTAGTTTTCACTACATTGAATTCATAACTAGTAGTTTAACTAGTGTTCTAACCATTGTAAATGGTCTAGGACATGTTTCTTGATAGAAGATAATCTTTCATATCAGACCTTTATCCATTATTTGGTTTGCCTAATTGGTTTAACCAAACTTTCTCTTATTGAGTCTCAAATCACTATTGCAAATGGTTACTTAATCTCATAGATTAAGATTCACCATTTAGTGATTTCATTGATGTTTTGTACATCAATCTATAAACGCTTCATTGCCAAATGACATCTACATTTATGTGATCATACAGGCAACCAAATTGCATTCATTAAAACATACATTTAATGAACATTTCACAACATAAGAATTCTACAAAATTTGTACTTTAACTTACAAATTTCCATGGAACGACTTTAAGAATTCAATTCATGCATTTATGAATAAATTGTAATAAAACAATCAAGAAACAGATGGTAAGAGTACATTTGTAACCTATCCCAACTGTAGAAAGCTTTAGCCAAGTTTAAGTTAAACCTATCCCAAAATTGGAGACACAAACATCACAAGGACAATATGGAGTAAAGCTGGCATATGACTTTCCAACAAATGCATGACATTTATTGCTTGTGAAGCCACTATTTTAGCCCCATAACCAAAACCAAAGCAGTTATTTCTGTTACACAGAAGGGGCACACAAGGAAGTGCAAAAAGAAAATTTAATGGCTTTAAAGAGTAAACACATGAATGGAGAAAGAGGAAGTTTTGAGTTAGAAAATTGGCTAGTTTAGTAGTTCTTGACTTGTTCAACATCCATTTAGAGCATTAATCTGTTATTTCCTGAAAGACTCACTCCTATATGACCAGGTTTAAAGATTACAATTCCATACTTATCCTGAACTACCCATGTGTAATAAGAAAAAAATAAGAGGTGTGCACAAGTGAATTAGCCTGTGATTGTAGATATTAGCATATTCATAAACAAGGTTCTTTAGGGAGTAGAGGAAAGCAAAAATGGGGGTGGGGAAATAGACTGGAAGGCGAACAGAGTGAACTGTAAAGGTGGGAGGAGGAAATCAATAGCAAACAGTACCTCCCAGAGTTCAGCACAATCATTATATAGTTGAGTGATGTTCTTCAAATCCATTGACAACTTCATGTAAAGTAGTTGAGAAATTGCCATCATTATTTTCTTGTCGCAAGTCATTTGGAACAGATTCAGTATTGCTCAAGGAAGCTTCAGATTTGGAGGCTATAGCCTCTAGTTCCTCTTTAATTTTGATTTGAAACTGAAGAACAGCAAGCTTTCCTTCAAGCATATCCAGAAAGCCCATTGTCATAAATGCCATGAGCAGAATCACCCTTTGCCTCAAGTACAGCATTACTTAGGTTCAGTTGAGCCATAACTTGTCCATACTATTTGTAGATAATCTGCTTATTAATTCAACAAACATAAATAAGAAGAAAGGTTTCATAAAAAAAAATACATCCTCGGAATCTAAGACCTAAAGAATGACCAATTCAACATTTGAATTTGAAGGTACTAATGCCTGCAGCTGTTCTTTGGCAACCTTCCTAAAGAATGCCTCCTCCTCAAGGTTTTCAAGCCACGGCTCACCAATTGGGAAGCAAGAACCAGTAAATAGTTGATTGCGCGGGTCAATGATAATTCTCTCCAAACCAACACAATTTTCAACAAAATACTTGACGAGGTCCACTTACCTTTTCTTATCTCCAAAGTATCCGCTTATCTCAACAACTTTGAGACTTCGGGGAGGAAAAGGCGCAGGTATCATCATGTAGGAATAAAACGGCCGAGGTTTACCACAACTTCAAGCCAACGATCAGCCTGGAGTGGACAATCATAAATAAAGCATCATTAACAAATAACAGACCAGAGACAACAATAGAAAAACTCGAATGATGATGATGATGATGATACCTTCACTACAAACTTCTCCAAATTGGGGGATAACCTGAGTAGAGAAATAAATGGAATCAGGCTAATGTCAGCAGGTCTAAGCATAACAATGTTTAATTGCTTCAATTTAGTCAGTGGAGAAACTTCTACTCTTTTATGCTTACACTGTGCTTGGATGTTGCTGATTCGAAAGGTAAGAACCTCCAGTTTTGACAGGCAGCAGGAAAGCATGGAAATAGCGCGGTAGACAAAGTCTCCACCCATCCAACCCAGATTGCCAAAATAAACATCCACGAGTTTAGGAGCATTCCCAAGGACCAGGTGCTCTACACTATCAACTTTAAGCAAAACTATATTCGTATCGCATACAGAAGGGAACGCAATCTCAAACAATAAACTATTTCAAGATGTTTCAGTTTCAGCGCAAGAGATGAACCACAAACTTTCAACTTCTTCAGAGAATCAGAGTTCACCACTACCATACGTTCAAGAAAAGGGCAATTATGCAAGAAAGATTCAAGAACTAGCCCAGACACAGCTACAATATTAAGAGCTAAGGGACTTGAACCCACATGGAGGAAGAGGAAAAGGAAAAGCATAAGACTTAGCTCCGCGGTCATGACAATTCCGACCATGAGTACCCAAGTTCAAATCCAGCCTCTGCACTCTCCTTGCAGTTGCATACTGAAGCCATTTATCAATATCAACTTTAGAGGAATAGTCCAGATCAAAGAGAATTCTAAAGGCATGTAAATTAATGGCTTTACGTGATACCAGAACCTTGTTCACCCATTCAACATACTTTACACGAGCGCTCAGTCCTACATGCTGTGTAGTCTTGAGGGACAAGTCTATTCTTCCCACGTCTTTGTGGCATCAAAATTGAGTCCATCACTGTACATTCCAACACTCACCCAACGTCTCGACAACACGCTCGTCCTAGCAACATCCACCACTGTAAGGAAAGAAACAATGTAACCAAGGATTTCATCTGGTAGCTCACCACATCATCATGTGGGTGCTGGTGCTTTCTTCAGTCGAAAAACAGAGGTCATCGCCATCGCCGTCGCAGGGTTGGAAAGTTGATCAAGACTGCAACTTTGAATTCGATTTACTAGACAAATTACAGACGATAATTTAATAACTTATTGTGAAATCCAATTGAAAAACCTAGGAAGAAGAGGAGCAATTTTGATCAAGAAATTGAGGGGACCGCCGCTGATGGTAGAACCCTTGAAGAAGAAAGCTGAATTGTCGAGGTCCCATCTAAATACATTGAGATTGAGGGGTGAATTGCAATTACAAATGAGTACCTCAGGGGTTTTGAAAATAACAACCAAGTCCCATGACTAGCACATAAAAACCAATGGGGGTCCCACTATTCTTTTTTCCATATCTTTTCCTCAAATGTTAAATAGTTCCATATATTTTCCTTTCTAATTTCTTTGACCCAACACAACAATATGTTTCTGCTTCGAATTTGCAAGTCGGATGTAAAAGAAAAAAGGTGTGCACTTGATCATTCATTCTGAATTGATTTCATCTTAAGTTTTGCAAATATGCATTGTGCAGCACAACATTAAATTATGCCTGTAAAAAATTATATTCAAAATGATCCCAAAAAAAAAAAAGATTATAATATATAAAATTGACTTTACAAACGCAAACAAAATCAATGAAAACGAACTGGCATATTGTAACTAAAGCAGCTAGACTTCATATATAAGATAAATTTATACATCCTAGTTTTGCTTTCGCTCCAATAACTTAAATCACAACATGCTCAGAACAGGGTGACATCCTCCTGCAGCTGTATATAAAGAGGAGAAGAAAAAAACCTTAAAAGTCTAAGAAAAAAAAATCCATCATCCAGATTAGCTAGTTTCACCCTACAGAGTACATGCACTTCAAAATAAGGTCAGATAACAGGATTATTCCTTAACTAGGAGAAAGAGAAACCAGCTTCCATTTCACTTCTGGGCATCCCAACTCCATCAGAAGATAATGATGTTCCCCAATTCTCAGGATGGTCAAACTTGCAGGCGGGACCGAACTTGCAAATGCCGTAGCGATTATAAAACGAGCAGATTGACTGGTCCTGCATACAATCAAAAACATTTTTGAACGATAATCAAATTTAGCATTTCGGTATTATCTTAATGGGAATAGTGTATGTTCATGGCTAAACAATAAAAGAGAAGAATTTGTTTTCTCGATAACTTACAGGTCTTAGAGGCAAGCCCTTGTCGCTTAGAGGACAAGGTGTCGGTTTAGAGTTTTGAAGCTTTGGATGGTGGTATCTGCAATTCGCTTTGTATTTGCAATCACCAGTTCTCAGAAAGTAACTGCAATCAGGTTGACCAGGTCGATGAGGAAATTCGTCAACTGGCATTTGTTGATGGTGAGTGAACAAGTTGGCATCAATTGCCGGGTTGTTCATAGCGAATGCTGGGGGTGTTGGCAAACTCCTTTCTGATGTTGCGTAGCTCACAGTCTCAATTCATTAACAACAAACAAACAATCAAATAAGAAAAAGCCAAGCTTTAGAAAGTGGAACACAGGAAGTTTCAAATTCCAAATCATGCCATAGCAAGAGCTAAAGTACACAAACAAACAATTTGTAAAAAAGCTAGCTAAAGCAAAGGAATATCAAAAATTCAAAAAATTACCAAAGATATTCATAGCGATTTTATATATTGACTAAAGTGGCATCTACTATTTAGTTCCTAATGTAATGATAATAAATGTCTTAACAAAACTGAGCCCGTGAATGAACGTCATCACATATGCCTCTCATATTCCTTTTACCAGTTTTGTCAGTCTCAGCATTCAGAGTTTCTCAATGGTCAGATATTATAGTCAAAGATTAGTTTCATAATAAATTGAACATAGAGACTCTCTCATCTGACCCCACACAAGAGCATGCACCCACGTCTTTTAGCACTCCTCAAGCAACCTTAAACTTTTTGTCCCTCATCAAAAAATAACTTCAACTAACTTTGTATTGCTGAGAAAACAAGAAATTAAATACAAGAAATTAAATACGTAATTCAAGATTTATGCTTGAAGTCACTCCAACTATCATAGGGTACCACGTTAACGTCCTCTATTAGGAAGAATCAACACCTTTAACTGATATGTCAACCCGCTAACAAGGACATGCACAAAAGAAATAGTTGCAGAAAGACCTACTGTGACATGCTTTAGATAAGTATTGATTCAAACTACTTTAAAAATCCAAAAGCTTCAGATATCAGCCACAACTACAACATAGATAATGTGCAACCATGTATTTTACAACAAGTACATAAAACTAGAGAAGGAAGTTTAATTTCCACAAGTGAGATGAGCAAAAAACTACCTGGTACCCGCCGTTCCAATCAGGAGTTGATGGAATGCCGGGGCTTTGCGGAAGCATCACTGATGATGAGGACCATGAGATGTCAATGGACTGTGCAGCACCATGAAACTGAATGGATCCAATATTACCATAGCCAGACGCAAGGTCATTTCCAGCTGCAGGTGTAGGATCAGGATGATTAAACTTGCAATTTGATCCATACTTGCAGGAACCATTACGCATATAGTAGGGACATTCTCTTTCTCCCTGTTTAAAATGCAAACCATCAGAAGGCGAAAAAATCTAATAAATGAACGAATTAAAGCACAACTTTAATTCTGACATAAGTCTCTGATACCTGTCGAATTGGAAGTCCCAAGAAGTTGAACTCCACAATAGGTGACACTGCACTTCTCTCCCTACTGTGACTGTATTTGCAAGCACTGCCAAATTTGCAGCCCCCTGATGTCAGGTAATACTGTAACCAAACACCCAAAACAACATAAGCTCAAGATACAGTTATTGACACGGCAAAAAAATGTGACAATAACATCAACATGCTGAAAACATATTAAATCTTTTAATGATCACTAACAAAGTGTAGTAAGGACCATAAACCTTTTTAGGTGAAGTAGAAAGCAGTCTGAAAAATAAGCAAATCAGCAAAAGAGCTAATGAGACATTCACAGAGTATGACGAAATCATAAAAAGAAGAAAAAATTATAATTAGAGGAGTCTAATGATCTGACGAAAAAATTTAACACACCACACCAATCAATCTCCAACATCACATATTGGAGCAAAATAGACCATATAAAAATTCAGTTTATATTTCAAGGAGTGTAAGCTTCTTCGGGTGAAAGTTTGATTAGAATATCTTAATATAACATAAAATAGAACAGGACTAAAGAGCAGGCAATATTTTAGAGTTCGTCTGTCCCCCATCCCCACTCCACACAAAAAACAAACAAAAAAAAAAGGCTCACAAGTCGAGCAGTGCTTTCTTAGACATTGCATTAAGCATGCATTGCCCCAAAAGCCTCAAATATGAGAAGATGTCATTGGAGCTCCTCGTGACACAGTTCCCATTGTATATGCATAAGATATACTTTATCAAAGAAGTTAAAGGAAGCCAAACAACAGAATTTGACATGAAAGATTACAAGTATAGGTCTAATCAGATTGAATCATCAACTTCCCTGGTCCCAACATAAAAGGACATATATTTGTATTCTATAATCAAATCATGCAAAGTACACAAAGTAAATACCTTGGCACTTGGTTGTTCCACTAAGAACAACTTCAATCAGCATGTCCTAAAACCTGGTCCTTGCGTACATGGACCATAGAGGTATAAAAATCATTTCACTAATTGTCTGAACTTAAGTATCACTCACCCAGTTATCCTCTGATCACTATATAGAATAGGAGGAATAACCAAACCAGTTATCACATATACAATTTACCCCCTCAAAGGTCCCGATTTTTTGGTGATGTGCTTTAGAAAATTCTCAAGGCAGAAGCAAAAACAAAGAGATTCCTACAGGGACAATGTCAAGTCTATAAATTGCCGAATCTCAAAGGATTGCAGAAGGAGCCCCTAAAGCCGTATAATCTTTACAAAGGACCCCTAAAAGAATTGATGGCAGAGTAAGAACTCTTACATCTGAGCCATTGCCACACTCTTCTTCAGCTTCATACTCAGTATTATAAAAGGAAACCTACTAGTGAAAGGCATGACTCCAGCACTCAGTAATGATAACAGGGGCGAAGCCACAGCCTATTGCCCACCTCATTATTTCTAAAATACCCTAATGGTATATAAAAATTAAAAAATAGTTAATTTTGCCCCACCCAAAATTAAGAAAAATTGGGCAAATATAAAGATAAATTAAATTTAGTACTTAACAAATTGTTTGATGTTATTATGAATACAAATACTTTAGTGAGTTCTAAGTTTAGTTGAGCAAGATTTGAGTGTAAGAATTTACCCAACAAGCTCTTAAATACAATCATTTTCTCATTTTGAAAATACATATTTTTAAAAAAATTTTAGTCCCTCTAGTCCACCTAAAAGTAATATTTTGGTCCCTAAAAGTCACTTATAAGTAACATTTCAATCCTTGCTGAAATTTCAGGGGCCGCCATAATTTAGAAATAAATTACAAATCAAATTATAATTTGCGCTAAATATTTTGCCCTCCTAACCTTAAGGGCCTAGCTCCGCCATTGAATGATAATATATGTATGTACAGCTTAGTTTCAAAGATTTAGCTATGATTGGTCTTCTATAAGAACAAATAGTTTAGTGGCTGTATAATACAATATACATCTTTCCACACAAGGGAAAAAATCTGAGACGACTCCTATCAACAAATTTCAACTGACAATGCTCAAAATAGAGTTCCTCATAGTTTCATGTGAGCAATTGTGAATTATCTCGTTAAACTCTTACTGTACAATGAATTTGGACCTTAGACTTCATGTAAGCAAACAAAATAGCAAGCAACAACAGAGAATGTAACAAAATACAACAAACATTTCATTAACCTTGCATTCAGTCTGTGGTGATCGTTCTGAGTCTTCAGTCTTTGCCTTTGATCTGTCTTTTGTAACCTGCAAAACAAGGGCAGATAAAAGAAAGTTAAATTCATAGTGGCAATACCCCCAGCATTAAATATTAAAAAAAACTTTTAATTCTTTACAATTTATACTCAGAATTGCTATTAAGTTAGACATCATCGAAGAATGGAAAGATTAATACTTTTCTTCCTTTCACAATCCTATAGTGGACTAGATACAATCAGGAATACACAATAATTTCAAGAAAACAGGGAGAAACAAAAAGTCATTAACCAAAGCCAGCCAACAAAAATCAAATTACTGTCGTTTCAAAATACTTGAGCATCATTTCCCAAAAACTGAATCAAACACGAGAGAATGAAAAATCATAAAAGTTATCACCAATTCAACAAAGCATCACAAAAGAAGCTATGAGGTGTAAAATTCAATGAGCTTGCTACTAATAATACGAAAAGACAGAAAGATATAACATTTTCAAGAACCTAATTCTACCTGATTGCGCCTTTTTGGCGGATGATTAAATTTGCAATTCATTCCAAATTTACAGTTCCCGGTCTTCATATAAAATGAACAATCCTCCGCATCTATCCTTAATGGATACTGAACCTGCCTCCTATTATAGTTCCTAATATCACCAAGACCACTGTTTTCTTCAGCCCCATAATCACCCTCCTCATCTGCCTCTCCACCCTCAATTGAACCGACATTTCCACTTCTACCCCTGCCACCATCACTCCCTTCCCAATCTTCCCCATTCACTTGCCCCATTCCAATCCCATTCTCCCCTCCCACCCTACCAAAGTAAGAACTTTCCTCATCCCCACCGCCGCCATTTCCGTGCTCCTCGTCCAAAGCTAACTTCATCACGGCCTCATTCAAGCTCTCCTTGAAAATCAACTGACGAATCTCCTCGTCCAGGGCATTCCGGTACTCCAATTCATCGTCATCACATTCCCCCTCCCCATCACCACCGTGCAGCTGATTTTGATTCATCCCAGGAACAACCTCCTCATTGATCTTCTCCGGAGGATCAACTGCCGACAGCGGCGCCGTCTCGACTTCAACCAAAGACTGGGACTTTACAAAATCTGGGGTTTCTCCCAATTGGGGGTTTTCAGATGCGGCGTCGTTCTGGGGGTCTGGATGATCGGAATTGTGAAACGGTTTCTGGGTGCTTTTCTTAAAAAACCCTAAAAAACCTTCCATTGTTTTTCCTTTTCCTCTTCGGTGATGATGCCCCCCACCAACAATCCTACATTTGATGATGAATCTTTAAGGGGGAAAAACCAAAAAAAAAATAAAAAAATCAAAATAAAAAAAAACCCTACTCAGTGCGTAGCAAATTGCACCGAATAATCTCTATAAATATAAAATATTTTCACACAGTCACTCACAGAGCTCAGGAGAAAAGAGAAAAGTGAGAAAACCGCAGAAGTTTGTGATAGTTAAGGATGCTACTAGAAATTAAAAGCTGAAAGCGAAAAGGGACCAAAATAAAGATGGATGAAGAGGTAGACAACACAACAGTGGAATCCATAGTGTGAGCGAATATATAGTAGAGACACGAGTCAAACTGTGTCTTTGTCACTGTTAGGCTTACTTAGGTTGTTTCAACCTTACTAAAATTAACTTCAAAACAGAAATAATAATACTAATCCGTTTCATTAGAAAAGACTGAAAAGTCTATAAACTGTTCCATTGGAAAAGCCGTGTTTTTATTATCGCAATAATATAATAATATTTGACTCACTATTAACTTACAGTTAGAAAGTAAGGGTATAAATAGAAAGAATAATATCAAAATTCTCACAATGACTGACGTGACAATAACATGAAAGAATGTTATTAGATACTTAAAATTGTAACTGTCAAATGACTCTAATTATATGATGCCACATCATTTTTAAGTTTTTTAATTCTATATTTAACTCTCATAATCACTTTTACCATTTATAATAAATAGTGCATTTTAAAAACATAACTCTTTATATGAGACAATGAAATAATATTCAGAGAGACAAAATTAAACTCTCTCCGTTCTATTAGAAAATCCGATTTGAGAAAATGTAAAATTTATTATAGGTGAAAAATGTACAATCTTTGAAATAAGTACTTTGTCACCATATTTTTCATTTATGTCCTTATTTTATAAATAAGTGCTAATTATGAATTACATACTAATATATTAGTAAATGTATATTATGCAAATAAATTCAAATTGAATTATTTAGTGGAATAAAAAAAAATTGAAACTAAACTCTTTATATGGAAAGATGAATTTTACTTAAATAAATTTCTTTAATTTCTTAATAGAAGGCTGAGATGAAAAATAATTGAAAACATAGTCAACTCTTGGGACACATGCATTCCACCAACTACTCAAGTTCTCTTTCTTATTTTTATTTTCTTACACAAATACCTCGATCCCTCTTTAGAATTTATGTAATCATAGTTTGTAAAATTAAGATTTCATGTGAAATTAATTTGGGTATAAAATCAAATGTGCAAGTGTAAAATCCAGATAAACATAAAAACTATTCTTTTTTACGTAATTTAAGTAAATTTTGGTAAAATCGAAGTTAATATCGATTTAGTAATTTGGGATCGTAAGATCCTACGATTCGAATCAGAATTTTACAAACTATGAATGTAACCCACTAATTTCTAATTTCTTAACTCATTGGTCCTTAATTGTAGTTTATAGTTTTCAAAATTTGTCCCCCAACTTTATATCCTTAGTTAATTTCATGCTTCATTTCGTCGCATGGTATTTGAGGTGTGGAATTAGAATTGAAGTTTCAATTCCAATTCCTTTATTTGTTTGAGGCAAATGTTCAAAATTTAGAACTGAAATCAAATTCTAGAGTAGATCAATTCTATGATTTCAATTCTTTGCCTAGGTTAAAATTTTCAAATTTCAATTTTATTCTCTTTGCCTTACATATATAAACGTGTGCGTGCACACAGGTACACACACCCGTATGTAAATGGCCGGAACCGGGGGGTCGGGTGGGCTACAACACCCTCACCTTAATTAGGGTTATATATTGGGGTTTATTTTAAGAGTAAACTCCAAGTTTGGTCCCTTATATTATGTTAAAAGATCTTTTTAATGCCTTACATTTTAAAATAATTTTTTTGGTCCCTTACATTTTCTACGTGAACTTTTTAGTCATTTTAATGGATTTCATCTAAACTTCGGTCAAATTCACACCTGCCACTCATATGTCTCATCTAATGAAGGGCAAGTTAGTAAAAATTTAACCTCAGCAAAGATACAATACTCCAACCCAACGATAATTTGGATTGCCGTCACCACCACTACTGACTCCTCCTCCGCTGTCGCCGCCTCCACCTCCTCCGTTACCTTTCCCACCCTTGGCTGCACACCATCATTCTTGGAAATCTTTTGAGCTCCCCCGCGACCACCTTGGTTCTGATTTTCAGCTTTTTTTTCCACTGCCAGCGTTTCCACATTTTTCCCCACAGCCAGCATCACCGTTCCAACGAGGTTCATTTGAACCGGTAGTCTGGTATATTTCGTCTCCGCCGCCGCCGCCACCACCTCGACCTTCCCCCCCCCCCAAAAGGAGAAATTATGTCAACATAAAGTTCCGCAACTACCTCATGATAAGCAGCTTAAAGATGGAAAAGTTGCTCCTCCGCCACTTCCAAAATTTGATGACCATTGCTGCAGCAGCCCCTCACAAAGAGAAGAAAGAGGACCCATTTCTAAACATCGCTCTCAAAAAAGAAAATTGGAATATGCGGAGGGATGTGCAGAAGAAGCCTGACGAATTGGAAAGAAGAAGAATAAAAGCCATGGTTCAATACAAATAGGAGAAGATTGACCGTAGATGTGCTAACAGAGAAAATTAATTAAGTGTGCAGCTGCAGCCCCATGGTGGACTTATAGGCTTGTAGTGGAGTGTAATTGCTAAAATTATCAAGTTTGTCTGATTGAATTGAAAATTGAACTTTGTATGAATTAAGCTTTGTGCTTGCGAAGATTGGTAGGTAGGACAGCTACGGATATTGGACTGAGATAAAAAGTTTGATGAGATGAAGTTTCGATATAAAATTCCGCTGGACTAATTTGCCCTTGAAATAAATAGAGTTGTGTGGGATTAGATGAAAGCTAACGGATTTTTAGACGGAATATGTTAAAATGACTAAAAAGTTCGCTTAAAAAAAAGTAAGGGTCCAAAAAGATTGTTTTAAAATGTAAGGGTCCAAAAAGATTGTCTTATCACAAAATATAAGGGACCAAACTTGGAGTTTACTCTTTATTTAATTATTCAATAGATGCATTTTATTATCTAAAAAAATAGTTGTTTCATCGGCCCTCTCAGGAGAAAATTTATAATTCTTCCCTTGCGTATATATGTACCTGAATAAGCGTACTCTTTCTGTACCACCGGAGATGCATCCCTAATCTCCTTAGGAGTATTCTTGATCAAAAAGCTGACATTGTGATTCCTGGCTTTGCCTCTCGAGAGTTGAAGCTTTTCTTTGAAGTCATGGAGGATAAGTCATTGGATCTGAGTTATCGAATAATGATTCTTCGGAAGGACAAGATTAAGATTAAAAAGAAAACATGTGTATTCGTTTGTGCTAAGGACTCGTGTGTTTGGGGATGTGAAATGACAAAAATACCCCTCAAAGCACTTAATTGTGGGACGAAAGTTATTGTTCGCCCCCTCATTTGCGCTTAATACATACAAGATAACACGTGCACATATATAACCTTATATATATACTTATGAATATCGTGTACATATAAAATCTTATATTATATTTGACTACCCGAGCAAAGCAGTTGGAACTAGCTATGTCGATTTATAGATATATATATTTTAAGTGATATAAGAGAATGATAATATATATTTTTTTTATTAATGTTCACAAATAAAAATTGAAGAGGAAATATTTACACCGTCAAACTAATTTGCACGCAATGTTTTCAAATTTGGACCGGACTTGCATGTTCAACTAGTTAGCCTGTGAACATGTCAAAAGTCCGGGCTGAACCTGCACTATCGCTCGAATATTTAAAAAACTATTGTTGATTGGTCAAATCTATGAAGGATAGGGGTTTGGAGAAAATCGAACCATTCCAATTTTTACAATTTTCTGCCGCCTGACAAATCAAGAGAAGTAAAAAATTTCAAGAAGAAAGCTTTTTGCTTCTTTAACCAGCTTTAGCCATTTTTTTCATGGCAAAAAGCATCTGTTGAGCAAAAGCAAACGTTTGTGTTTTTTCTTTCTCTTTCTTTTCATTTCAGGATTTTTTTTTTGTTATTATATCTTTTTATTTTGTTTATTTTTGAATAAAATAAAAAAATTTCATTTTAACATTTTTATGCATTGAATTTTTTTTTTTAGAGAAAATACAATACTATAACCTTTTTATTTATAAATGGGTTTTCTTTTGTTTAAATTAAGTTTATTTTTAAATTTAATAAAATATATCATTTTAGTGAATAAAATAGTTCTTAAATGTTAGAAAATGAAAAAAATTAATAACATATCTCCACAAACGGAGGATGGATAGAGGAGGGATAGCACACTTTCACAAATCGAGTTTCAAACGGCTAAAAAGTAAAAACACAGCAAAATAAACAATGCCTTCCAGATGCTTTTTCATATAAGCTACCCTTAACTTTTCTCCTTTAATAATTTATATATTTTATATTTGTACACTTATAAAAATATTTTTATAATTAACTTATTTATAATTTCATAATGATATCTCCTGAGTCAATAATTATGCGTCAGAATTGTACCTTGTGCGGTCATCGTAACTAGTATCAAAATATGAAAACCCATTACAAAAGATATTTTATTATTAAAAAGTCTGCTAACAAAAATAAGATTATGGTAACTTACAATATTGAAAACAAGATAGTTCTCAAGTTAGTTCGATGGTGTAAATATTTTTCCTTGAGTTCCAAAAAAGAAAAAAAAAAGTAAAATAAAATTCTCCCCTCTGTTTGTTTTGTAATTTAAATAGGGAATTTCTTTTTTTGGGAAAAAAATTTTTGGAGGGAATTTTTTTATGAGAAATTGTGTAAAAAAGAGGTAATAATGATGTTATTTTTAAAATAATGCCAGTAGGAGATTTAAATTTTGAATTTTGAATTTAAGAAAAAATGAGAGTGTTTGTTTATAAAAGTTTTTTTTTATTAAAAAATGTGAAGAATTTCTCAAAAACGTATCAAAACAAATGGAGCCACAAGTCAACGCCAACCCACAAGTCATGAAGAAGCCTAGTGCTTTTCAGTAAATATTTCCTCAACAACTAATAATAAAAGAAGAGGAAAAAATAAAACGAAACTAAAATATTCTATTTTTTACTAGAATAATCTATTTTATAATATTATTTTTAATATTACAAAGTAAATTATTCTACTTTAGAAAATAAAATAAGAACATCATCTTCTGAACCACTTTTTGTTTACAAAAGTTTATTGCTTTCGTGGGGGGTTGAAATGGTCATCATTAAATAAGGGGAAAAGAAAGTCATAAGAATCCCAGCTGAATTTTTCTTGTTGAAGGAAAATGATACGTGTCAAGCATCCTTCTTACTGTCGCTTCCACTGCTCTTATCTCATCTCTATCTTATGAGTTACGACTGCCATTTGAGGTTATTAGAGGCGTTAAGAAAACTAAAAAATCAATTAAACGGGTTTTATATTATTATTTAACAATTTTTATGTGTAATTATTTAAAACTAAATTTATCATATACAAGTTTTTCCATTAGATCTTTGGTAATTTATACTAGTGTGATGTACTAAGATAATTTATGGTAAAATACTAAAATGGTAATAGTGTAATTATTGAATGTAGTATAAAATGGATTAGTTTTTGGCTAACTAGTTATATATGGAAAAATCCCATTTGTAGTCTCTTTTGAATTACTAGATGGAAGTGATATTGCATTCTTGATTAAAAAAAACAAATACAAGCGAGGAAGTGATATTGCATTCTTGATTAAAAAAATGTGATATTGCATTCTTGATTAAAAAAAACAAATACAAACGAGTCAGTGTTCAAACGATTGTGACGCATGATGAGTGACTTAGAGATTGGGATTCAATTCCTACCTCTGTCCGTTTATGATATACGCTAATAAAAATTACTTGAGACAGCATTTGTTCCATTTCTTGCTAATTTATTTTGCTTAATTTCCATCAGAAAAATGGCTGATCATTCATTTCTGAAACAACTTTCATCAGACCTGCACATTCTTGTTAACAACTTCTGCACCATACCATTTACTTCATAGGGTTCCATTTGAATCATCATCATCTCTTGTACAGAATGTTAACAAAGCTTTGCAAAATTTTACAGAACACCATGTTGAATGTTTCGGGTTTACTGCGCCGATGGAAGCACAAGACACAACCGTTTCCAGATGAAGCAAAGGGGAAATATTAGCCCTAGCTAACATACTGTTTCTCAAGAAGGCTTCCACAGAATGCTAAATCAAACCTTTCCTCTGGAGGATCTCCAATGCAGTCAAAAACTGCATCAGCATTTAGAAAATCTTCATCAGCAGTATACCTGTAATCAAGGAAAGTTTGATCTTACTCATTCAGTATCTATCGCGATTTTGATGCTTACCCTCAGGATATCCGAAAAAGAGAGATGATGCAATGCCAGAAGAAGCTAAATGGTGTGAAAAGATGTTGCACTTACCCACTCTTTGTTACAATACACTTCATTCCGGCAGCTTTGGCAGCAGCAAGACCTATGGCGCTGTCTTCTACCACGACACAACTGTAAACAACGCGAAACAAGAAACCAAACCGCTTCAGATAATTGTAACTGATTTTGTTCCTCACTAAAAGCAAACACAAAGTTGAGTGCTTGACAATTGTGGGAACACCAAACATATTCACTTTAAGGTAGGCTGCTGTAAGCGATACCTCGATGGCTCAACACCAAGTGTGCTTGAAGCTAATAAATAAATGGCCTGAAAAAGAGCAAACTTGCAAGCATTAGCAACTTATCCTCATTGTCATAATCCAGAATATCAAACTACAGTTCTAATATTGGCTCCGTTTGTACAGACACATCTGCAAAAGGAACTTTAGTGACCTTCTTTGCAGTTATATTGGCTCCGGCTGTGCGACATCTTAGGTTTTTAACCAGGTAAGAACCAACAAGATATATTCTATTTTGTACACATTTCCAGCAATTTTCAGAAACAGTGCAAGAGTAGGAGGAGTTTACCGGATCAGGTTTCTTACGGGGAACAACATCCCCTGCATAAATCTGGATTTGTTCTGCACGCTCAGGGCCTAGTAAGAATGAAACTATAGCTGAGACCTAAAACCAGATGTCAAATTTCTCATCAGATAGCATCCAAATTAGGCACAACTTTTTTGATCAAGATTTACGAACATAAATGTTGCAGTTCCAGACTGAAAACTCTCTAAATCTGAGTCCATTTACAGGCTTCAAGTGCAGAATGATTAAGACAACCCGAGAAGAAGGTAACGAACAATAGTTTACATGGATAAAATAAACAAAAGCAAACAAGATTGAAGTTCTTTGATCTCAAAATTCGATAAGCTTTGTTCAGGACAGAATATTAACATATATAGATAACATAGTGCGAAAATTATCAACAAAGCATAAACTAGTCACAAAGCCTGATTCTTTAATAGTTTGGAACCTGATGAAGCATACCGCCTTCTCATTAGAAGTGCTGCAAACAGCAACTTTGACTCCATTTCCAAGAGCCTGATCAATCAACCTGAAAAATTTGTCTCCTGTCTCATTAGTCAAACTAGTTTTACAATGATAAAGCAATACGAAAAGATATTTTTGCAGTTCGGTAATAGCATTTCCTTATCTTTGCATGAGCATAGATTGGAGATCACGGGGAATATTACACGACAATCATACTTAGTTTCCCATAAGAAAATGATCTTCATGTTGCAGCTAACATAAAAAACAGTTAAGTTTTCACTGACAAAGAGCAACTTGAAAACCAATTCTTCTTGTATAAGAACAATCAGTGACTCCATAAACGACGCGTTAAACTCTAAACATTTGAATACAAGCATTTAGATACTTATTCTAAAACCACTGTATATAAAGAGAGTCACTTTTCCTGCTAAATTATCTATTAGTTCGCTTGCCAGAAGATGCTATTATAAGGCTACACATGGTTGTACAATTCGAATGAGAACTAACAAAACGCAAAGTAATGGACTTACTTCGCCACACCAGGCTGAAGAGGTAGCAACTTCTTCTCAATAAGTGCCATAAACAAGTCCGTTTTTCGCTTGTGAAGTGAGGCTATGAACTCTTTTCTCTCTTCATCACTCTTTGGTGCCTTTTCCGGCCAACCCACTTTGTTAAAGTAGGCTGTCATCCTGAAATGACCCAAAAATCAACCAATGAATATCCTTATCCAAAGTTCAACAAAACTCAAACAAGTACTGCTCTGGTAATATTTTCAAAACAGATGACCTTTTGCATACCTTTCTTTCCCACCTCCGATCTTGAGCAATTCACCATACAAGTCAACATCCCAGGTAACACCCAACTCTTTCTGTGCATCCAAAAGAAATAATGTTCAAAACCAGGCGATCAAGCACTACCTAAAATCTCAGCATCCGTGGCACTTAAGGCCGTGTTCGTTTTCATTGTTTTTTTGTTTTAGCTTTAGTTTTATTTTTGGTTTCTACAGTAAACTTTTTCATCATTTCCAGTACACTTTTTACATTCAAAATTTCTTTTCCAAAAACAACTCATAACAAACCAGCCCTAAATCTAGTTTCTTAACACTCCAATCCATCCAAAGTTGAGCGAAATTGCAAAACACGCACTAAAGAATCCCATTTCAAAGAAGAACAATGTCAATCAAAACATAAAAAATCCAAAAGGGTAGTCAGCAAACTGGAATTTACCTCTGTAAAAGTGTCGTTGAAAGAAATGCGATGGCCATCTTTCTCAGTATCAACAAGCACCCCATCACAGTCAAACAGCAGCGCCTTGGGATATTTAACTGAACCTGCAGATGAAGATGGAGCAGCCGAGCAAATCACCCCGCTTCGTCTCCCGCGGACTCCATTTTTGTTCTTTAATGTAGTGCTGCAAACTCCGGCGCTGGCATTAATGCTTGTTATTCTTGAAGAAGAGAGCGATGGAAGTATTTTGATCAAACTCAATGCTGAAGTACTAGAGACTTTAGTGTTGGAGTTGAGAATGATCAAAGGAGAAGGAGAGGCTGCTGCAGCTGCCACCATTGGAGTCTTTAGTTCCTCTCTTCTTCTTCGACTGTCTGTAGTTCGAGATTTTTAAGGTTCTATTTGGTTGGTTGGAAATAACGACTCTCTTGAAACCTGTGGGAACTGGTATGGGAAGTTATCCATTTCAACCACTAATGTAGCCACACAGCCCTAATGGAGGGCTGAGGAAGAATAGAATAAACTTATAACCCCAAATACGTTATTTTTTGGGTATTTTTTTCTTTTTTTCCTTTCATAATTTAACATTTACAATCCGCAAAATTCGAACTCATGACCTCAAAGTTACGAGACAATCCCGTGTATTTCCAACTCATTACCTCAAAGTTACGAAACAATCCCAATGTTTATTTTAGATGGATATATTTGTCAAAAAAGTTATGCAAGAAAACTAAGGGCATGCTTGGTTGATGGTTTTGGAGGTTTGGGAATGGGAATGGAATGAAAGTTGTTGTTTGGTTAGGTTGGGGTATGGGTTTGATTCCCTCCTTTGAGGCAATCCTCCATATCCTAGCATATTGGGGGGTATGGGTTTGATTCCCTCCTTTTGTGTGTATTTTTTATTTTTTAAAAATTTTAAGTGCTAAAATTTATCATTATAATATATTTTAACACAAATAGTTTATAATATATCAAAATTTAAATGTAAAAAAAATTAAAATAAATTTTAATCCTAAAAGTTTATTTGTGAACCAAACACCATCTATCATTCCCAATGCTATCATTCCCTCTACTATCATTCCCCACTATTATCATTCCCATTCCCATTCCCATTCCCCTCTACGAACCAAGCGGCCCCTAAAGCTAACATTTTCCCTAGTGGAGTTAAACCAACCAAAAGGAAAGAAAAACAAGAATAGGCACTGCCTTAATTCTAGATTTCTCAAACAACAAAACGAGAAAAGAACAATTCAATGAAAAGGCCATAAGCACCATTTCAAATAAAGACTAAACAATTTTCTGCCCTAAAACTACCTAATCTGTCAAATTTACGCACCTCTGAATTCAGACAGAGAAGGAACACCAAGAACAAGCATACTAGGGTTAAAACTTCTATCAGGAGCTCTACAAGACTGCAAAGCCACAAAAATCAATAAACAGGTGCAGCAAAATGTGTCACCTAAACGGCTTCTGCAGCAGCATTGAGCCCTCCACGTCCATTACAAGTTGAAGAATCCCATGCTCATGATGGAGAACCTTGAGAATCAACCTTAGAGCTTCAGTTGTGTAGATCCAAGAGCAATCAGTGGAATCTTCCAATACGTAGCAATATTCAAACTTTTAAGGAGATCTTGTCGCTCCTGTGCTATTGCAGAGCTTGGGGAATGGGATTTTTCAAGCATCTCTCTTCCTTCCCAGAAACATCGGAAAGCCTCCAGTGGGTAACTAATTTGCATCATTTTTCAATGAAGCCTTCTTTTTCCTTTTGTGCTTAGGCTTCACGGCATCTTTTAAGGTCTTTTCCACACTTGTAGGTTGTCCAGTTTCAGCCGTTTCCTCTAATGAAGGTGTAGCACTGTTGACAGGAGCTGTGGCAGTTGTTTCTCTTTCATCTGATTTCGCATTGCTTAATTTCTCTTGCTTCACACTAGGCATCTCATCTCCTGTGCATCATAAGTTAATTCAATCATTTTATTTACACCTGGTCAGCTGCTAAAGGTGAAGATGACATAATGAATCACAACATGCCTGACGCAAACAGAATTCATTTTTTTGCACTTTCCTCAAAGCATTTTGCATCAAAACCAAGACAGGAGCTCTTGACACCACAGCATGGTCATCAAGTAAGGAAAAAGAATACACAGCTTTGTCTAAGATGATATAGCAAATTTCGCACCCCTCTTATATCTCACATATTTTTAATGAAGACGAACACATCACTGGCCAATTCACAGCACTTACCTGCTATCTCTGATGACCATGCATGATAATGGAACAATGCGTATTCATTTCATCATGCATGATAATGGAGTGGGGGCTTTTAATTTTCTCCAGAAGAGCAGAACCATTGTCAAACCAAGTTAACTAATAAATCACATCAACTATAAGACAGGTTCAATCAGCAAGAAGAAGATGCAAGTAAATACCACGTGAAGCAAGAGAGGCTTGCAATTCGTCATGATCAACACCTTTTGAATATGGATCCCTGCAAAAGATAAATGATATAACAAATAGTTAGATAATGAATGATACATAAACTGCTTACATGCGACCAAACATTCTGAATTACTACAGAAAACCACACTACAAAGCCAAGTTAATGTGATAAACTCATAAATTCTATGATTAGTTTAAGAGTTCTTGATAATTCTTGTCTATAACACATATTCTACAAAAATACACTAACTAAAATCATAGCACATAAATATTAAATCTCCACACAGCATAAATTTATTCTAATGTCAACTGGGCCTGAAAAGAAAACTTGACATGTTATTGAGAACAAGGTCCAAAAGGTGCAAAACTGAATGGTAGACACCCTACCAACTTGTGGGTCCACCAACAAAAGTCTGTACGTTGCTATGTCTCCTCTTAGCACCATCTTGTTCAGATAACGGGGGTTCAATCTCCATGTCATCATTTTGACTTACACTACAGTCCTCTGTTTTCAATAATTTCTCTCTATCTTCCCTTAAGACCTGCTTAACTTCCTTCTTACTAGGTTCATCAACAGATACAGGCACAGTAGAAGGCTGCCGCTTAATCTTTCTTAAAGCTCTTTCTGTATCATACACGTCAACCTGCAGACAAATATCACAGGCAGTTATCGAAGTGAATGACGAATAACATGTCATATTATGTCAATGTTGAGACAAATTGCAAAGAATATCTCACAGCTTTCTTTATCTTAGCAGTGATATCTGCAGCCTTTATTGCAGCAATGCGTAAGCACTGCATGATGACACTCTGCATGACACCATCTCCGCCGGCCTTTTGTATTGCACATATATCACCGTTAGCATTAAGGGTAGCAGTCAATCTTCCACCCATAACACCCTCTTCAAGATATGTGGGATCTATCACCTAGCCAGATCTAATTGATTAGCATCAGAAAAACAATACTGAGATAGCAAATGAATAGAAAACCAAAATCAATTCAGCAAATTTATTCTTACCAACATGCCTTCTTCACCGAAAAATGCAAACGTTACTGCTATAGGAAGATGATGTATAATCAAAGGAAGTGGCTCCCTAACCTGTCAACATATAGTAAGATTTAAGATTCAACCTCCTCAAACAAGAAATAAGACTTTTCTGGAAGCTAATAATTAGTAGCCTGCCAGAAAATATTCTTCTCAAATGTAAATTTCTAAAGCTCTCAAATCTGATCAAGGGGACAATAATAATCGAGATTAAAAAGATAAAAAGAAAGAAGCAACATAACAAATGATATAAGACTGCCATCAACTGAATAGACATCCTCAATATTGCAGCTCCTGAACCCAGATTTCAAAAAAATTCAGAAGCAAACTTATTTCACGATTCGATGACATGGTACAAAACATCATTCCTCAAAATCAGAAATTTAGTAGCAAACTACATTAAATGGGCAGGGTAAACACAGCAAGGGAGAAAGATATGACGGGCCACCATGAAAATCCTTTTACTACTCATAAAATCAGAAATAAAAAAGATTTACCAATTATGACTAGCAATTTCATATTTCCTATTCAAATTGAGGGCACAAGGAAGTCACATTAAATGCAACTTGATTATAGTCTACAAAACCAAAGAAAGCATTCTAACAATGGAATTCATCTCCATTGAATTGTTAACAAAAAAGGAAAAAAATGAAGCTTCATTCTCTACTATAAAACATTCATTCTGATACCCATTAATGACTAGCAAAATGATGGCCAGCAACAGTGACAAATAACAATCTTTCATGTTCCGACAAATAACCATTACGTGTTCTGACAAATAACCAAAAGAAAATTTTGATGTGTTGCCCACAAGAGAGGGAGGAAAAATGAAAGAAACAGACTTAGCAAAGTTTACCTCAGGTGGATGTACTATCACTTCCTGACCATCTTCTCCTCCTAGCGAACATTCAGGTCTTCGGAATGTCAAGAGAGCAGCTAAAGCAGCGATATTGGCAGCATCCACAAGATTGCTATTTAGAAAAAGGAACGCAGGGAACTATTAATCATTTCCACAATCTAGTTGGTAAGCAGACAGCTATTATTTGGATACAAATGGTTTCAAAGCTTACCCCCCATTGTCTAAAATGTGGAGATCGATGCGGATGGACCAGACAAACTTCCCTGAAACAACACACAGTGATTCGGTATCTATGGCCCTGCTCTCTCTGCAATATTATTACAAACTTAATTACAGTACAACATTGACAACCACAATACTTTTGCTACTAACCCAAAAGAAATCAAGGTTCAAATGTTCAATGATTAAATCTGAAACAAAGATATCAAAAAGAGCATCAAATCTAGATTTTTCAAGTTTTCAATGTTTGGGTATATTCTAAATCACTTTATTATTTACTTTTCCCTCCCAATGAACGTAGCATTAAGGTACTATTTTCAGTCAAACAAGCAATTAAATGTCATACATCTAAAGACATGCAATTCTGACAGTGGGTAGCTGTAAACTTTCCAGTTTAGATATTGTGTAGGGTTGGTTCTCTGTAATTATCAAGTCTTGAGATAAAGGTAAGATTCTTAATTATATAACCAGTATCAGAATACCCCTACCAAACTTGGTTAATGGATAATCTCTGCCAAATTAAGGAAACTCAATTCTTAGGAACACTCAAATGTTGAACATAAGAAGAAAAAAGAGCTCACCTCAGACCACGGTCCACCACACGTCCCAACTCCACAGCAGACTCCCCAGGACGACCTGCCTCAAATGAAGGGTCAGCCATGGGAGAAAACTCTGTGTAAATAGAAAGAGAACCTTCATTGGGCCTATCTCGATATGGTTGAACCAGTTGGGACGTCACAAATCCCATGACGTGAGTCTGGCCAAGCTGCACCTCTGATGATCCATCTTCTCTGCATTTAGTAAGCCATAAACCATAGTCTATCAACTATACCCTTAGACTTAAAGGGCAGTCATTGTAATCTAATTTGATAAAATAATTATGAACATTGATCAAGAAATTTAGCTGCTTTAGTTGACAATCCATATAAGTCTAGCAACAAACAAACATGGGTAAACTTCTCTAACTGGAAAATCAGTGAAAGCTCAATTTCACACCTTTTAACTTGGTTTCACTTTCTTTTCTATATGTGCCTCAAAGCAAGTTACACAAATTCAAGTGTTCACTTAGGAAGACAATGCAATTATGTGACACCAATCTGATTGTGTATATAAGCATCAGGGATTAGTTATCTCATCACTGTCACTAATCTCTTGTTAATCTTGATAGGAGTTGGACCCTCTTTTGGAATTCAAAGGATGTAACAACAATGTATCATTTTACCTGTCTTCCATTCTAATTATTCTTCTACACACCCCAGAGCTCCTTATGTTTGACAGATTTTACAGGCAGGTAGCAAACAAAAAGAAAATCATGTTCTTTTCCTCACTCATTTTACTTCATCTCTTTCCCTTTCCAATTTCTTTTCATCAGTCATATCCACAAAATTTGCAAATTTACAAATACTTGATAGAGCAAATAAGATGTTTATCAAGGCAATGAAAAGAGAATAACCAGCAGAATGGAATAAATTTGATAATGTAGCTAGAAGGGGCAAGTAAACAATTCATAATGGCTGGATCCAAGTCTTGGAGAAAGAGATGAGCCAAAACACACAATAAAGTTTTAATACAAATAGTTTTGTGTTGGAGCAATATGCTACCGAAACAATGATATCTTACCTACCAAACTTGATGGTCAGCTCTCTATAATCATATGGACGACGTCCATCTATTCTAAGGTCAGAAAGCAAGGCAGTCTCGATAAATCTCTTCTCATTCACTGTCATCCGGAACGTATTAGCTAATCTCTGCTCCATCATATACTGTGCAAAGTGCCTTAAAATCAATTTGATGCCACAAAAAAAAAAAAAAAAAAACAACATATAAGTTGGCTATAAGTCTGAAAATTTAACTATTTGTTGGCTAAGTATTAATTTCACCATAGAAACCAAAAGCAAAAGTAAAATAAGTCAGTCAACGAGCTTCACACAACTAAATGGCAGGACAAAAGCAACAAATCTTAAATACTATCCTACTAACGTGCGCAATGAACAGCACTCAAACATGCAAGTGAAAGTTACGAGAACTACAGTATCCATTGTTCTCCTTCCAAATTAAATCCAGTATTTGCCAAAACTAGCTTAATTAACTTCTAAAAAACTTAACCAATCATCAGGATTCCATTTAACTACGTTAATCTTTAACAACAAAAAATAGTGTCGTTTGAGAGAATTTGCAGCGGCGAACCTGCAAAAATTACCATTCAGAAAAACACAACTTTTTACAATCTAGCATTTGACATCCTAAGAAACTAAAAGCCCAAAATTTATTGGAATACCCAACACAGAAATGTAAAATTAACATAATTATCCCAATTAAATGGAAAAACAAAATGTACATACCTAGTTGTAAGACAATATCACACTGAATTATCTGAGTTTTGCTTGGTGGGAGAGAGCTCCAACGTGATTGATTTTGGTGGTGGTACTATAAGAAGGCACTGTAATAGGGCGGAGGAGCTCAGCGGCAGAGGGTGCAGCGTCCGCCGGGAAAAGGGATGTTGGGTTTTATGCCGGGAGGAGGGAACTTTTTTTAAAGGGTTAGAACTTTAGGGTTTAAGGTAACACAGAAATTAGTTAATATTTTGACCCCTGCATTTCAATTCATTCGCAATTAAACCCCAGGAAGAATAGTTCAAAAATTAACTAATTACAATTACATTTACGACCCTTATATTAATGACATTATCAAAAAAAAACTAGATGTTTAAATTTTTTAGACAAAACTGCCCTCTGCAAATATCAAAAAAAAAACTTAATGTTCAAATTTTTTAGACAAAACTACCCTCTGCAAAACAATAATGATATAGGCATGGTATAAAACTCGGACCGAACGACCAACCTGTTGAGATAAAGGGTTTGGGGTTTTAGGGGTTGATTCGGGTAATACTAAATGTCAACTTGATAATGACATAAATATATTAATATGTAATATACAATTATATTTGCTCATCTTTTAATTTTTTTTAACAAATATTTTATTCATAAAAATCAAATATTCTACCATAGACAATAAACCATTGTCAAAATAACATAAACACACAGAATTGAAATATTTAAGCCTTTTTGTGCCTACCATTAATTCACTAACTCATTCCCTAAAGATGAAGTTCAATTCACTAGGAATACCATGTTTTGCTGCCTATCACACCATACATTTTACTTTAAGTCGGTTTGATTCCATAATTCATAAATTATAAGGGAATAATTCACAAAGTATAATGGTAACTATGTCCATTGACCACGTAACCTACAAATTCAAAACAAAATTGAGTGTAACAATTAATGGTTTAAAGGGTAAATTGTTATATGTAAATATTTAAGGGTTATTTTGTAATTAAGACAAAGTTGAGAGTAGTATTTTACGATTAACTTTAAATTTAAATGTCTTAAAAAGTTATTTTTTTCAATAAAAAAGAGTATTGAGTAAAAAAACCTATTATTGTCACTTTCAAAAATCAAAAGAGTAATTATGTCCATTTACCATGTAACTTACAAATCCAAAACAAAATCGAGGGTAACAAATTAATGGTTTAAAGGGTAAATTGTTACATGTAAATATTTAAGGGTTATTTCATAATTAAGACAAAGTTGAGAATAGTATTTATGATCAACTTTAAATTTAAAAGTCTTCAAAAGTTATTTCTTAACACATAAACATTTTGTTTTCATGAATTATATCAATTTTGCTATTTGTCTAATGTGCTCTACAAGAATACATTTTATGTCATTTGAATATTTTCATCCTATAAAATCTTGCTGACAAGTCTAACATCAATAAAAGTATCCATAAAATTATTTAAAAAGATACAAAGAATATATTTTTAAAACACGAGAGATAAATGACAAAAGTGATTATAATTCTAGGGGGCAAAATGTAATCAAACCATACATAGGCGACAGAAGTGAAATTTACTTAAAGATTGGGTGGAAAGAAAAGGAAAAATACCAAATAGAAGATAAATGCAGGGGTAATTTGCATACAAGTACGACCCAAAGTGATGACAGTAGTCATACAACCTACGTATCTGCTATGAATGAGAGAGCATTAGAAGTAACCAAAGGGACCAAAAATTGCTGGGATTTTGGGGAAACAGAAACCCTTTGCAGGAATGAAGCGATTCTTTAAGCCAGTTGAAAAAGATGGCTCTTTTAAGAAACCCCATGTCAGTCCTTCTTCCCCAATTTCCCCAGGGAAGGATGGAGATGGGGAGAAATGTACAGAGTTTGCTTCTGAGAATGGCAACAAAAAGGAGCCTTTAAAGTTCTTGACTTGGAATGCTAATAGTTTGCTGTTAAGAGTGAAGAATGATTGGCCCGAGTTCACCAAGTTCGTGGAGAATCTTGACCCTGATGTCATTGGCATACAGGTGATGAGCATTTTTTTTTTTTTTTTTTTTGGGTTCTTGTTAAATTTCAGAGCAGTTTGGTTGTTTCTTAGTTTTTTTTTTTTTTTTTTTCTCTTTTTTTTAGGGGGGTGGGGTGGTGGTTATTGTGCCTGTGGCATGTAATGTGATGAACTTCTTTGCATTGGCAATGGAGCTTCGATTTTACTGAGGTTGATGCATGTCTTCTGCGACCTTTTTTACCACAGCTGACCTAATGGTGAATTTTCTTAAATTATAGTCCTATATTTCTGTAACCTTAGAACATCTATGTAATCATGCTGGTAAAGATTACCTTGGGCCATGGAAGTTGTGGTTCTTTTCACATCACAGAATCATGAATCTTATATATTAGTCGGGTTGGAAATGTCAATTGACAAATTAAATTTGGAGTTTATGCTGTGGTTTAAATGCAATAAATAGTGAATTTTGTGGAAAGCTAAAGGAATTCTGTAAATGAGCTACATTATGCTGTATGCTTTAGTGAGGTAGATTTTGTAAGACTCGATACACCTGTCCATAATTTGAGTGATGATCTTTTGATCAGTCTGCAACTTTTGAGAAATATAAGCATACCACGGTTCTTTTTGTTTTTCACTATTGTTTGTTACTGGAGTTTCTTGTGTTAGGCCCTGTTCGTTTCCATATACACCTTTTTGGAGTTTCTTGTGTTGAGAAACATGTTTTTGGAGTCTTGATTTTTATACTAGTTTCTCATAATTCCTAATACACATTTTTATGTTTCAAGTACACATTTTTATATTTTCAATACACTTTCTTTCAAAAATCATTTCCAAAACCAAGTTTTGAAAACATCTAAAACGAACGAGGCCTTGGCCTCTTGTGATATACCTGTATATTTGGTTCTTCACTTTTTCTGTTTTTTATAATGTACGGTCTGTTACTCATGATATCTTTCAGCAGGCCACTACCTTTCTGAAGCAATGTAGTTCTTTTTTCCCTTTTATAATAGCTCTCCTTTTCTCCTCAAACTATATTTCTTTGGGATGGTGCTTGCGATTGGTTTCTTCAGGATGACTCTGAGTAGGTATTTTATTAGAAGTTTAAAAGCATATAACATTGTGATGTTTATAGGAAGTAAGGATGCCTGCAGCTGGTTCCAAGGGTAAACCTAAAAATCAGGGAGAGTTAAAAGATGACACAAGTGCTGCACGTGAAGAAAAGCAGGTATAATTGTTTGTTGATTAATTTTGTGTGTCTTCAATTTTCTCATTTATAAATCACATGCGGGGTTGGAGCCAAATATTTTATGTTTTAAATTAATTGTGGGATAATTTTGGAGGTTAAAATCCATGGTTCCGAAAGCAACAAATTTCTCATGTTAATAATATGCACAAGAAATTTAATTGAAATCTTCAAACATGAAATTGATAAATTCTGACACATTTCCAAACTCTTGAAATAAGAGAATGATGTGAATAATTCTCCCCTATGAGCAATTATTTTACTAATTCACTGACTGGGTATTGTTGATATACTTGAAATCTATTTTCTAAAAGGATAAGTAACTCTTATCCTGTATATGAGAGCAAGCAGATTTTATCCTTAAGATTTTTAGCTGTGTAAGTGTGTAACTTATTGACCAAAACTTTTGATTTTCATCAGCTGCTTACTTTATTGTCTAACTTCCAATGGTAATATATCTAATGTTGCCCCCATTTAATTGAAATTTTATTTGATGACATATGATTTACTGTCTGTATGGTCTTATGAAGTATTCTTTTACTTGCATTTTCATAGGTTATGATGCGTGCTCTTTCAAATCCAACATTCAGAAAATATAATGTATCGTGGTCTCTTTCAGATTCAAAGTATGCTGGAACTGCACTATTGATTAAAAAGTGCTTTGAACCACAAAAGGTTTCTTTCTCACTTGACCGCACAGGTATGCTGGTATTGATCTTCATTCTTGTATCCTTAAAGAGCTTTTTTCTTTCTGTTGGGTCATTTCAAATTGCATGTTTCATAAATTGAATTATTGTTTTCAGTCCATATATTCATGGGTATACTAAGGGATCTTAACTTTTTAAATTCTTCATTTTATGGTCAATCCCAGTATGTGAACTGACTCCCTTTTTCTGTTTTGTACATTCCATCAATTTAAAATATAGTTGCTTTGAGTTTGACGTGTAAAGCTGCTTCTGTACCATAGGAAGAGCTAGCTTAGTCGAGATAAATATGTCTCTCCATCTCTCTCTCTCTCCCCATATGTTTCAAAAACTATTCAACAGGGCACAAATTTGGATCCAGGAATATACCTTCATTTGAAATAAATATCCAGGTTATGGAAATATGCTTTATGGTTTATAGAATCGTCCATTAACTCCAAAAGTATCAACTTAGTTGACCATAGCTCTGCTTTTTATTGATTCAACGGCTGTTAGCTTGTGTTGTCTCGAGACAGGGAAAATAAGCAATAGTGAGTAAAAATAATTCCACATCTTTCTTTCTTTCTCACTTTTCCAAACACAACAATATTTCACATATCCTTGGAATGATGTAGTGATTCATTGTTCTGAAAAGATGTGTTTCATGGTTGAAATTCAGTTAATACACGCTATTTATGAGTGACTCATAGTGAAGTTGAAACTGAGATGGCAAGAGTAATTTACTGTGGATTTTTTCTGAATGTCTGGAAAAGTGACATGTTGCTTTCTTCTAGGACCTAAATCTTGTTTGATGATATTTCATTTTGATATTCAGCATCTGTTACTTTCCCTAATAAAACTTTATGGTCACAATGTGGGAAGAAGAAAAGGAGATTTACGTACATCTTTATTGCTAGGTTCCAAGCATGAGCCAGATGGTCGTGTGGTTTTGGCTGAATTTGATACATTCAGGTTGCTCAATACCTATGTGCCAAACAACGGATGGAAAGATGAAGAATCTTCTTTTCAGAGGAGAAGAAAATGGGATAAGAGGGTGCTAGAATTTGTTTTGCAACATTCAGATAAACCACTTATCTGGTGTGGTGATCTCAATGTAAGGTAACTTTCTTCTGCTTGCAAACTTTTTTGAGTATTATCTAATGGTAACTAAAAGAAGGCATGGTAAAGAAATCACTGGTGCTTTATTTCTGTCTTCTCTCTTTTTTCTCTTCCTCTAAATAAAGAAATTGGTTATTATTCTTTTTGGCTTACCATGTTATTTTTATTTCTCATCTCCAGTCACGAAGATATAGATGTCAGTCATCCTGAATTTTTCAGCTCGGCAAAGCTCAATGGCTATATCCCACCAAACAAAGAGGCAAGAACATTAGGGGTGTTTTACTCAAACCAATTTATTTTTCATCTGTAATGAAATGGTATGACTTGTTTAGTTCCTTTCCGGAAAGCTTTGAGTTTAGTTGTAAGCCATATTCAGTGTAGTTCATAGGGACCAATTTATACACATATTTTCCTGACACAGAATACTCTGGTCTCCTAAATGGTTGATTCTGCTATAGTCCAATATTTTAGTTTCACTTGTTTTTCTCATTAACTAAATGGTTTATTTTGTAGCTCAGGCCCTCAAACTCTTTGATTTGTTTGAAGAGATGGAGCACTGGACAGTAGTTTTTGAGATTCTAGGTTGTTCTAAACAGATTATTTACACTAAGTTATGGTGCAGGATTGTGGCCAGCCTGGCTTTACCCTGGCTGAGAGGAAGCGCTTTGGTGGTATACTGAAAGAGTAAGCAAAATCACATAAAACCCTACAGAACTTCAAACTGATCATGTCACAAGACTCACAACCGTTGTCTTTCTGTTCTCATAAGAATAGATCGCATATGATTTGGATAAAATGCCACCCCTATGAATTTCACCCATTTACCATTCATTCCCTCAAGTTTTGTAAGTAATTACGTTCACTCTTCTATCAATGATCGACTTACAATGCGATGAACTAATGGGGTAAATTGACAGAAGCATCACCATCTTAAACCATGTTCAAAAATTTTCCAGTTCATGCTATGGTTGCTACAAACTAATAGAAACATTTTAACAGGCATAAAAAAGGGCCAAAAAATTCTATCTGTTTTTTTCATAGACATTGTTTTTTCAGTTTGTGGAACTCAGTTTCTTGTTAGTACTTTCTTAATGATGCTAAATGGTTCTCTCAGAGGGAAGCTAGTTGATGCTTATAGATACCTGCACAAGGATAAGGACATGGATCGTGGGTTCTCGTGGTCGGGCAATCCTGTTGGGAAGTATGTCACCATACTCTAGCAACTTTTTGTGAGAAAATATTTTTTGGATCATTTTTAAGTTTTAAAAAAGTACATTTAGGGTGGGTAATGTTTTAAAAGGATGTCATAACTACAGTATTATCATAATCTTTTATCAAAGTAGGTTTAGTTTTTCTCTTTGTTTCTGTTTGACTACAGTATGCCTGAAGATATCATTTTTTTCCAGGTACCGTGGGAAAAGGATGAGAATTGACTATTTCATTATATCCGAGAAACTTAAAGAGAGGATTGTCTCCTGTGAGATACATGGGCACGGGATTGAATTAGAAGGTAAACTGTGATTTAAATACATACATCTTTTGTATTGAATGACAAAATGTTCGGATTGATTTGAAGCTTTAAGCAATTTGAGTTGTTTCTGCATATTTAGCCCCAGTTTATGTTATTCAACACAGTTTTTGAGACCATGGTAACTTATTTTTGTTGACATTTGGGTCTCTCTGTCACCCCACAGCAAGCTGAAACAAATAACTAATGGACTAGATTAGTATTCGACTGATGTTTTTGTACTTAAAATCCGGTTTGTGCTAGTTTACTGATCCCCTGGTAAAAGCATGCTTGAGCAAAACCTAGTTTAGATTCTTCACAGAGATTGCTAACCAGTGATGGATGGAAAGTGGGGTTTCGGTAGGGGGAGGAAGCTTTGATTGTTTCTTGCTGGGCGTTTAACAGCCGTTTACCTTTCAACTGATGTTCGACTTGCGTCCTGCAGGATTTTATGGGAGTGACCACAGCCCAGTGTCCCTTGAACTATCTGCTGCCAAAGTCGCTGAGGCTGAGGCCGAGGCCGAGGCCTAGGCCACTTGAAAATGTCAAGATAGTAGGGCGGGGATGTATTTTAAACACTTACTAACATGCTTTTCTTTAGATTAATGAAAATCCCTTATGGTTACTTAATCTTTGCTTATCTGTTGTGCTTCAATTTGTTCTGAAGAATGCATGAGTTTTGTCAATGAAATTTGAAACAAACATCACCTAGGGAGATTGCTGCCCTCACAAAGAGCCCTTAAAAGCTAACAACCTATATACTCCCTTCGTTCTATCTATCAAGAGCGTTTCGTTTCTAATACTATAAAAGTATTAGAAATTCGACTTTGCTAATGAAGCAGAATGAGTAATAATTTGCTCGGTAGAGGGATTGGAGACCAGAATTCTTTTGGTTGATTGGAGGGGGGTGCTTTAATTCAGTGAAAACCTTGCTAAATTACTTTAGGAGAACTTTTGCTTATAGTTAACATAACTAAAACGCCATTTACTTTGCAAACAGCTATCCTCTCCAAAAAGTTATATATTTTGGATCAGATTGAGTATATGTTTATCACTTTGAAGATAGATTAGGAGAAATTTCTCGGATTGTATCAATTTCATACTAATATGCCAAATTCAACATCTTTCTCCTGCTTTTTATTGCTCAATCAAAATCTCCCTCCTAACAACAACACTACATTTATCAAGTTGAACTTAAAACTCCACCTATATATTAAAATAAATAAATTTAATTATGTGAATGTGGACCTTACCTATTTTGTGAGTTATTTTTTTGTTGAGTTTAAATTAAAATAATGGACTAAAACCCCACTTTGCCCGGTTAAAAAAGGGCCAAAAAAAAAAAAAAAAAAAAGAAGAAGAAGAAGAAAGGAAAAGGGAGGGGGTGGAAAAAATCCTCAAGTCAAAGGGGGGAAGTAGCAGTATGTTCGTAAACATAAGAATTAATTTTTAATTTTTTCTTTAAGTCCCTTTCAAAGGCAATAATTGGCTGACAAACTGATTGGTTGGTAGAACTTTCCAAAGGGAAAGTACCACATTACTTTTTAGGCTTAATTACTTTCTACTCCATTGTCTTTATTATAGTATTGTTCGAATTTTGTTTCCTATATTTTCAGAATATAATTTTTGTCCTCTAAATTATCAATAATCCCAAAAATGACATTTTCACCCTTATTTGTATAATATTAGCAGTTTTTTTAAAGGACAATTATGATAATAAAGTCTTTTTTTTTTTTGTGAAAATGAGAGCAAAAGTGAGGACAAAATGTTAAAATTTATAAAACAATTACAATTTTAGATGCAAAAAATGTATTTTAAAAAGATGAGGCAAAAGTCAGACAACGTTGTGAACACAAGGAAACAAAAGGTAATTATGGCAACTTTTTAAACTAAAAATCAAGCTGGGACATGTGATGATCAAATAGAATATTGAAATGAAGTCTTATTGAAAAGGTTGCATTAAATTTGTGAGAATGGGAAATTTTAGCCAAATCCAATAGATTAAATGAAGTTTTATTTAATGGCTTTCTGTTTGTGTTCATGTGTATAGAATTGTGTACTTTTTACCTTTGCAATTATGATTACAAAAGTAAAAAAAGTATAAAAAGAAAACTTTGTGATTTCAAATAATTTTTTAAGCATTATAAATAATTTTCCAAACACTTGAAATGGAAAGTATATATAAATTGACAAAATTATTTTTTAGAGCGTAATGTAATTTAAATTTTTTTTAAAAGGCATAAAGCTTTTGTAATTCTTATAAAAACAAATATGCAATTACTTTTTATAATTTAATGATTTTGTAACTAATCATCTTATCCAAACCCTTATCTTTGAATATTCAATATATTCATATACACTATTTTATACAATAAACATATATGAATGTAATAATAGAAGTTTAAAATTAATAAATTGTATTTTATGGTTAATATTCTTCTAGTCTACTACAAAAGTTTTTATGTATGCATTCTGAACAATTTGTCTAACATAATCTATTAAGGGATTGATGTGCAATTCTTAACTTTTTTGGATTTCGAATCCAAGTCATAATTTGCTCAACATTCACGCCGTAGCCTAACCTTTAAATCTCTTCTTTGCCTTCTATTTTTTCTCCTTTTCTTTCACACTAGGGTTTGCTAATGACCATCTCATGTTGTGGTGTGGTTTTAGCTTTGAATTTGCTCCATCATGCCACTTGGCTAAAATTTGCATGCAATGGCATGGTTTGGCATTTTAACTTTATTATTTTCTCTATTTACGCCACGTGGTGGTTAAGGTTTACCCATTATGTCGTGAATTACACATAACATCTCTAATTCTTTTTTTGTTGCCCCCCCAATGTAATCAAGAGTTGAATGCCGTGATGTGCACTATTTTTCTTCCACTTTTTTCTCTTTCTTTTTATCATTTTTCTCTCATTCTTGATAAGTTTGCACAAAATCATGAATTGTTACTACTCATCCAAAATGAATATGAAAGTCTATCTTTATAGTATAAATTTTGTATAAATAACTAAGTAAATGAGACCAAAAAATTATAAAATACTGCTCCACTTTATTTAGTATGTTGGATTAACAAGCTAATTTGTTGAAATTGAGGGACCATATTAAAATTTAAAATTGATATTTTTCTGACAAAAAACTGAAAAAAAAAAACTTTTGATCAATATAGAAAACCTAAAAGTTTTATTTGGTAAAATATGATTCACCTAGGGGTGATATCGAGTCAAGTCAAATCGAGCTAAACTTTTTGACAATGTGATAATTAAGAGTCTTGGCAGAGACATGGTTCTAGGCAATTACACTATCCACATTTGTTTTGAGCATTTATCTGTTGACGTGTGATATATTTCTTTTAAGGTTTGCCTATACGATGAGACTGACTGAATGGTAGTTCATACAGAACAAGACGTTGTTTCCTTGATATGAATTTCTTGATTTCTTGACTAGCAGTGGCTTGATTGGTTTGAGTTCATTTATTAATCAAACTCTAAAATATTGTTCGTGTTTATTTATTTATTATTCGAGTCGAGTCTAAGCTTTTTTGTGAAAATTTGTATATGTTCTATCCCGTCATTAACTAACATAAAATTGTAATATTGGCTCTGTTCTCTTGTGGCTTTGGTAGAGAATCATCACTTTTTTTTTTCCAAAACTTTACACAAAGAAACAACTTCACTTTTTCAACAATTTAAAATTAAAATTTTAAAATTCCCTCTAAATACCTACTCACATAAATTCAAAAAATAACACAATCATTATACTTTTTTATCTCTCACCTACACAATTTCCCAAAAAAAACTTCCCTCCAAAAAATTTCTAACAAAAAACTTCCCTCTAATAAAATTTCCTCTACCAAAGCCACAAGAGAACAGAGCCTTAGTTAATTTAATATATTGTATCAACTTACATAAATTTCTAAATTCAGTTCAAACTCATATATTGATATCTATGTACATATATAAATGTATATAAAGAATCAATTAGTTTATTATACTTTCATATTATATATATTTGTTATATTTATATTAGAGTGAACTGCAAAAAATGTCATTATGATTTTTGTTTACAGATGTTCATAAGATTGAAATAGTGAGTTGAATGGACAGAGGGAAAAAAAGCTTTGCCTGAAGGTAATAATTAACAAATAAGTATTATAAGCAATAAATTTGGATTATATGAAAATAAAATTTGTTAATATTACCTGGATCGTATCCGCTTGAGATCGCTTCCGCCATATGGTAATGAGATAAAGGTAATTAACACGTCGGGTTTCACTTGAGCCACCCCCTCACTGGACTTGTTCTCTTCAACAAACACCACCGGGTCAACACAGTCTCCACTCTCAAGCTAATGCGTGCCTTCACTGGTGGAAATTCCCTTGATCCTTCCCTCAAAATCCTTCCTCCAAGCGATGGAGCTCACTGTCCACCAACAGAACCCCTGGAACCTCTCCAATGACGCCAAGAAACCTGAGTCGGACTCTATACAACTCCAATTTCTCTTCAACACAGGCTGAGTCATACAAGAGTTGCACTGCTGGTACGCTTTGAAGCATTCAATGCCATATATCTAATCTAACACAAGCAACAACATACCTATAAAAAAAATCAGAAAAAAACATGCCCTCATTCAACCATAATCACAAACATAGTGCAATTGAACGAGTATCACCTGCAAGGTGAGAGATTTGAAGAACATGAACAATAGTAGTTTGTGTTAATTTTGGGAAAGAAGATAAACAGTAGTTTGTGTGAATTTGGAGAAAAAGATAGCAGTAAACAAACAAAAATACCCTCAGATCGAATTTGGCACGTAAGAAACACATGTTGGGCATTATGTTAGTGCTCACAGAGCTAAACGGCTCAGTGACACTTTTGACTCGTTTTTAAAAGTATAATTACATTTGTGGGAAACAAATTACTTATCAAAGCGAACACTTTAGAATAGTATAGTGACATTTTTGATACTTCACTCTTATTGTATAAATAATATTATATCGAGTCTGTTCTTTAACGTTAGCGAACTTTCATCCCATTATTTATTTACTAATTGAGCATAAAATTATGTTTGTGTTCATTCATTATCTATCCAATCCTGAATTTATTCGTGAATGTTCTTGTTCGTACTCAGCCGTAGATTCATCATCTTGTATTTACTACCTGTAAAAAAACCAATACTGGAGAAATTTTTTTCATAGAAACACTATAAGAGTTTCCATACACATGCAGTTTTTTGATATAGCTTATTATTCCGTTAATTACAAGTCGCAATAACTTATTCGTGATTGGTTCAAATTCAACTGTCAAAATAGGTTTTTGTTTGTGTTGTGAAGCCTTTTATCCTTACCTTTAGGCAAAACATGCAATTATTAAATATTAACCATTTCCTTTTAACTAACTTATTAAGCCCTTAAATTTCTTTTTCTCTACTTGCATTAACCGAGACAAAAATTTGTATTTCACAGGGCAAACTGTTTGACTGTGCACGTATTGATTTTGACTTGAAAAGTATTGCTTGTACATTATAAAAACACGCGTATTGATTTTAGCCTCTGATTTCTCATTCATTGAGTTTAATCTCTAGTGTATCATTTTTAACTGATGATGTATCATAATTATAAATTCTTTTGATGTATCACGTATTGAATTTAGCCGAGCTTTGATGTATTGAGTTTAGCATATAATGTATCACCTTTAGTTGGTAATGTATCGCCTTCATGTTAAAACGATAAATATCCCATGTAGTGCGCATATTGATTTTATGACCAGAAATATCGCCTCTAGTGAATAACGCGTATATTGATATTAGCCCATAATATATCGTTTATTGATAAAAATACGCGTGTACATATTTCAGAGTTACCATTTGACCCTCAAATGGTCTAAAATGAGACTCCCTCAAGAACCAAAACCATTAGGGTTTTTGTTTTCTTTGCTCTCAACAACATAATTATTTATATTACCAAATTATATTTGTTTATGCTGAAGTTTATATTTATGAAGGCAGAACTTGTGATTTAATATTTTTCAAGAGCACTAGTTATACCTTTATATATATATATATATATATATATATTTTTAGAGTAATGATACTCGTCTCAACTTATTCATTACAACTTTTCATAGAAATTGATGTGACATGCATTCATTGGTCAATAATGTAATATTAATAATTATTTCATAAAAACATAGCAAATGAATATGCATCACATCAATTGCTATGAAACGTTGTGAAGAATTATTTGACATGAGTATCATTGCTCAATTTGTTATTGGCTGATGTTATTGCTAGAGTAATTTTTTAGCGCCTCCTGATTTTTGCGTTAAGATTGCATGAGGGTAGAAATGTTAAAACTACTCCACTAATGTGAGTTCTAACTAGGAGGAAACAAACTTGAATTTGCAATAATAATTTGTCGATTTAGTGTCAATCATGAATTTTTTTAGAGTGGATTTTTTTAATTATTTTACTGTGCGAGGTGAGACTTACGACAATGCAATGGGGGCAAGTAACCCAAGTTTCCCCTCTTAAAAAATTGTGCCACTACACCTGAGAGCTGCCATAGATTCAATCCTTGTTCCTCCTGGCTTCCATAACCCAATACCTTAAATGCGATGAGATGTACCATTGGGTTATGCAATTGGGCACAACAAAATGTTGATTAAACAAGGGACATGGTTCAAATTCAAATACCTGAAACTTCATCGGCATCTGCAACAACAATTGAACCCCCACATTTCTTTTCAACAATATATCCATAACCCGTCTTTGTTTACCACTTAAAATTTAAAAAACCTAGCACAATTGTTCCATTCAACTTAAATTTCAAACTCACTTGACTGATCATAGTAGTGAATGGCAAAATTGAGTAGAATAGAGATAAGGAAATGAGCTCCCCAGTTGAGCAATCGCATAGAATAGAATCGGGTTATAACAAAAAAAATCCACACCCGACAGTTTACTATGTGGTTAGCGAGTATAAGTGTTCCATTCAACTCAAATTTTCAAACCATCTCGAATGATTGTAGCAGAGAACGACAAAACTGAGCAGAATGTAAATACAAAAACAAGCTCACCAATTGAGGAAAATCGCGTAGAATAGAGTTAGGTCATAAATAACCAAAAAAATCTACTCCCGACAGTTCACTATGTGGTTAGCGAGTACAAGTGTTCCATTCAACTCAAATTTTCAAAACCACCTGACTTATCGTAGCAGAGAATGACAAAATTGAGCAGAATGAAGATACGAAAATGAGCTCACAAATTGAGGAAAATCGCGTAGAATAGATTTATGTCATAAATAATCAAAAAATCCACGACCGACATGTTACTGTGATCGGTGAGTTCGTCCCTGTCGATGACGACACATCCTCTCTCTCCGTCGGTGATGACTGCGTATGATATATCTAATGTCTTTTTTGCCCTTATTTAGATTTGACTTTGGGAAAGATATAAAATAATCGTGAATGAACTAAATAAGGGTAATTTGTTAACAAAGCACATTTGTCACTCTGTATGCTAAAAAATATTTTGACAATAACACTTGCTTTGTAATTTCGCGTCTGAAGGAGGGTTATCATTGAATTACTTCCTATTTGAATCCTAGCTATAATTTTGAAATTTAAAGTAACAATTTAAAAGGATTTGAGATAAATTAGGTTCTCAAAAGATATTTTGACTCCATATGCATATGTAAATTTATCTTAAGCAATCTGGAAACAGAAATAATTTCACAACAAAAAAATCTCACTGACTTTATATGCTTATTATTAATTGATGTGTTAACCATGTAAACAAATTTAGCATATGTTCATGTGCATGCTATCTATGTTACTATGATATTTTATTTTTTGCTTTTCTACCATATGTATTCTTAATCTCTTGAAAATTCAGTGGTGATTGATAATATATAATTTTTTAAATGTGTATATTCAAATATTTTCATCAATAATAATATGAAGGGTGATAATACAAATGCCTCTTTAGGATTTTTTTTTCTTAAAAAAAAAAGAAGTATAAATCACTTTTTTTAGAAACTGTTGAGACAAAAAAAAAATAAAATAAAATAAAAAAACAAGATAAGTATAAAAAAAATTGTAGAATGTACAAGGTCTTAGAAATTTGTTTTCATATGAACCCAAGTTGAACAAAATTGACAAAAAGTAAATTTAAGTATCAATTTGTACAACATTAAAATCAATTAAAATGTCCATGGTAGTCTATACTATAATGGTAAAATTATGTAAATAGAACAACTAATTCTTGTATTGTTGGAAGACACTACACCATTTATATAGTCAAATGGAAAATGGGAAATATATCACTTAGGCAATAGGTAAAATTTAGTAATAATTAATACTTAAAAAAAAATTTAGAAAGGGATATAATATCCAATATTAAACTTAGAAGTCACAAAACTAATAATTTGCATAATCTTTGTTGTTGTGTAGGTTTTTTTTAATTATATTATATTGGGTTCATTGGAACCAACCGTATTACACCGACAACAATCCTTCTTTCTTGATAATTGGACCTGCGTCTAACCGAGAAAGCTCTTGAGAATCCTCCTTCCTTAACAATTTACATAAGAAACAGAAAAAAAAAAAACCTTTCCAGGACATTCCTACAAAACCCACAAGATTAAGGGTATTTTTTATATTCATGTTTAAATTAGGATCATTTTCGTTTTCATTAGTTTCGATTGTATTTTTATTTATCAATACAATTTTTTACTATTAAGTTACATATTTTTATATTTTTGAAACACATTACATAGAGAAAAAATTCTTATTTAAAAACACATTTTCAAAATCATCTTAACACCACCCCTAATCACAACCCATCAACCAAACCCTACCCTAATACCAAAAACATAGAAGAAAACCAGATGGCAAAAGCAGTAAAAAACCCAAACCCCTGTCATTTTCATTCTCTAACCCCCAAAAACCTCCCAGAATAAAACTCCTCTCACATGTTTCACTCCAATCTCTCTCACACACTCACACACTCAACTCACTTCATTTCATCTTTCTCCCCCCTCCCCTGCTTCCTCTGTTCCCCTAACAAACAGAGCACACAGAAAAAACCCCAAAAACAAAAAAGAGAATTCCTTTATAATAAGAATTTTCTCTCATCACTTGTTCCCTTATGACCATATTCTACTATTTGTGAAGAAAGAGACCATATTCTACTATTTGTGAAGAAAGAAAGCGGTCGCTCTTCGTCCTACTCTGCCAAAATTCATTTATTATTCCCAGAAGAAAAATAAAGGCTAAAATGGGAGAATCTCAACAGCTCCTCTCTGCCTCTCTGCCCTTCTTTCCCTTTGAGAAAAACCCCACAATGCTAACCCTTTGAGCCCTCAAACAGATCTCACATATACAGACATGCGAATTCACAGAAACCCACAAAGGAATTTCATGTGTGTATATGTTTAAGTCTTTATAAAGATTCGATTTTTGACACTTTCTGTTCAGAGGGTAGAAAGAAAGAAGGAAAAAAAAAAAAACAGAGAAAAAAGAAAAAAAGGAGACATTGGTTTTTAGTTCAATGGCTTCCGAAAGTTCGGCCCCAGTTGCGAGTGGGGGGAACATTGAGGTTTTTCCTTGGCTTAGAACCCTGCCTGTTGCTCCAGAGTATCACCCAACCCTAGCTGAATTTCAAGATCCAATTGCATATATTTTTAAGATTGAGAAAGAGGCTTCCAAATATGGGATTTGTAAAATTGTTCCCCCTGTTCCTCCCCAACCGAAGAAGACCTCACTTTCTAACCTCAACAAGTCCCTTTCGGCCAGGTCTTCTGCTGGTACACCCACATTCACCACTAGGCATCAGCAGATCGGGTTTTGCCCAAGGAAGCATCACCCTGTTCAGAAACCCGTTTGGCAGAGTGGGGATGACTATACTCTTCAAGCATTTGAGGCTAAGGCAAAAGGGTTTGAGAAGAATTATTTGAGGAAGTGCAGTAAGAAGAATTTGAGTGCTTTGGATGTTGAAACTCTTTATTGGAAAGCCACTGTGGATAAGCCATTTTCAGTTGAGTATGCTAATGATATGCCTGGCTCGGCATTTGCTTCGAGAAAGGCTGTGAAAGAGAGAGGCGGGGAGGGGCTTAATGCTAATGTGACACTAGGGGACACTGAGTGGAATATGAGAGGGGTTTCTAGGGCTAAAGGGTCTTTGCTGAAGTTCATGAAGGAGGAAATACCTGGTGTTACTTCGCCAATGGTTTATCTTGCCATGATGTTTAGCTGGTTTGCTTGGCATGTCGAGGATCATGACCTCCATAGCTTGAATTACTTGCATATGGGTTCAGGAAAGACTTGGTATGGCGTGCCCAAGGATGCTGCCTCCGCTTTTGAGGAGGTGATCAGAGCTCATGGTTATGGGGGAGAGATTAATCCTCTTGGTTAGTTTTCATTTTGAATAGTAGTCTTCACTTAAGTAATGATGTTTAGAATTAGCTTGCCCTGTCTTCACTCTCTGCATTTTTCTCTGAAATTCTTTTATGTGAGGAGAATTAATGTCACATCTGCCTGAGAAGTTTAATTTGTCTTTTGTTACTGTTTCATTCAATGGTCTTGAGCGGCTATGCAAATTAGCATTTAGATGTCACTGACTTGGCGTTGTTTGAACAAAGTTAAATAAGCTAGAGCTTCAAATGAATTTCAGTTGCTATAATGTCACTGTTTATAACAAGTGGTACTGTCCTGTGCACGCTTGAGGAAAATTTATGAGTCGATGGAAGTGGGGTGTAGAGTTCCAAAGGTGTTCTTTCAAAGGAATTGGTTTGTGGTTGTAACACTTTATTGGCTTTTACTTTCTGTGATCTTTTTGGAGAGGATCATTGCTGAGAAAATGCTTTGTTGGTAACGTATTACTCTAGCTCTGAGCTAGTTGTGCACACCAAATAATTGTAATTTGGCATTATAGGTATTCTTAATTTGATTGAAAACTTTTGTCTGCAAGATAATATCTTTGTTGCAGTCTTATGCCAGTTTCTGACCCTAATTGTTTTGCTTGAGTACAAAATTTATTGTTCAGTAGAGGAATGCAGAAAGGATAACTGCACTTAATATAGCCAATCTCAAAGGGTCATGGGCCAGTCTTAGTGGACTTTTGACTAGCATATTAGAGAGTATTGCATTTTGACACAGAATTGAACTTGTTTTAAGCATCATTGCAGTCCTTATCGGAGAGTTAACATTAAACGATGCGATTGATAGAAGCTTGGGTCTCATGTAGAACTTGATAGTATGAAAGTCTCCTTTACAGTACACTTCTAATGAATTTCGGTATTGATTATAAATTGAAGAATCAGTTAGGAAACTTCTAACTTGTTTGAACCAAACAAGTTTCTTGAAAGTGTTCCCTATTTTGTCATCTAGTTATTTTACCTGGTTCTATTTCTTGGAGGAAAATGTGATAAGTTATTTTTGAGTAGTTTCATAGAGTATGAAAGGATATATCAGTACAGAGCCAGTGTTTGATCCATTGGAAGTATGACAGCCTCTTAATAAGATGTTGCTATCTATTTAGCAAATATAGATTGAGATTTGAGGACAAGTTTTAGTTGTGAGATTAATTTAACTAAATTGTGATTGCTTCCTCATTTGGGGGGTTGCAATATGACACAAAAAGGCTTGTCAGGAAATTCTTTTGAGTGTGGGAAGCTAAATAAAACTGCAGAACAAGTGCTTCTCCAAATTGAGAAGAGTTGGATGGCGATTGTAACTATGTATTCTGAGCATGTGAGGACTTGAATATTGTTTCCTTTCTGTTTGGCTTATTGTTATGCTTTTATTTAGTTTATAACAAGCTTGAGGATAAGAACAATAAGAATTCCAACTAGGTAGGATTTTGGGATTATACTTCTAGCATTATATGTTCTGGGGACATTTCAGTGTTGCTAATATGAACTAAGAAGCTGTAGTTCATTTGAAGTGATTTTTTGGTCAAGGTTATGCAAGAGCAATTATTATTACAGTACTTGCAGGGTATACTACTGTAATATCTGCAAATGAATGCATCTATCAGATAAGTGCATATACATGATGGTCTATGTTATATCCTGGTAGAATTCTTTCAGGTGGCATGAAGTACTTCACATTAATAGAACTAACTCATAAGGTATTCTGAGAAATTACGAGTTTGAGATTATCTAATATCACAAGATTTTTGGTAGTTTAAGGGTATGTTTAGTGTTATGGCTCCAGTAATGGGGATAAATAACCTACTATAACTGTTTATGCTAGACGTAAGTCCTGTTCTATCTCACAAATTTAAAGAGCAAGAATCCATTAAGTAATTGTCGAACAAATACGATGAACTGATACAAGAGAATTCTTCTGGTGAGAGCATGCATCTCTTTTGTTGGTACATGCAAATATTTGTCGAACAAAGTATGAAATTCCGATGGCTTGGATCTGGCAAAAATGTCTTTACATTTTTCTGTGGTTGCTTGAGAAATATTTATTGTGATTTTGGATTTTCGTTTAACTTGTTAGATTGTTAATTGACCCCACATAGTGGGACAAAGGGTTAGTTGTTGTTGTTGTTGTTGTTAGATGGTTAACTGTATGTGTATCTGATTTTGTGATTTATGCAATTGAATTTGATTTGGTGTACATGAAGTAACTAGATTCTTATGTTTTTATCTGTTAGTTACCTTTGCTACCTTGGGAGAGAAGAACACAGTTATGTCACCTGAGGTGCTTATTGATGCTGGTGTTCCTTGCTGCAGGTGAATTCTGGTCTCCATTACATTTGGATTTTTCTTAACCTGCTTCATTCCATGAGGATTAATATGGGTCGTACCTAACTGAGTATTTCTATTAGTAGAATGCCAACCTTGAGCTTCACTTTTACCCTGGCTGTCTTGATTGCTATTTTGAAAGAAAATATGTAACAGAAAGATATGATGAGATAAAGAGGATACTAATTGCAAAAAGAAAAAAGATAAAAAAAGGAAACATTGGCTACCTTAAAGCTTTGCAAAGTGCAAATACAGCCTATCTACTTTTGATTTACTTCATATGGTAGTGAAAGCTTTAGAAAAGATTTTGATGTGATGGAGGCTTTTTCTTCACAAAAGGTCCAGTATTGCTTCTTTGGGTTTAGGGGTATTGTCACTCGATCTGACCTACCTCTATTTTTAATCAGGTTGGTACAAAATGCGGGAGAGTTCGTTGTCACTTTTCCAAGAGCCTACCACTCAGGCTTTAGTCATGGTGATGATTTTGTGATGTAACATCCTTTGTCCTCATCAAAGAGATAGGACTTGAATAATAGACTGACTAATCAATCATTTGGATATGTTTCCGTGTGGTTTTGTAATATAGGATTTAATTGTGGTGAGGCTGCTAATATTGCTACACCTGGATGGTTGACTGTTGCAAAAGAGGCTGCAATTCGTAGGGCTTCAATTAATTGTCCCCCAATGGTTTCCCATTTTCAGTTGTTATATGATCTGGCCCTTTCATCTTGCTCAAGGTTGGTTTCATATTGATGATTATATTTTGTAATCTAGCAGCTTGATTTTCTGGCAGTTCCATGCATGTGTCTTTCCAATTGTTTTCCCTCTCATTTTAATCAACAGTTGAAGTATGGTGATTATTCTTGAAGTTGTCCTTATAAACACTAAACATTGTGTATAATATGAATGATCTATGCGTTTAAAGGAAGATTTTTCTTGAAAAAGAAGCATTGGGTATGTGGATACTCATTTGACACTAAACGGGCTTTGCTAGTAATTGGTATTTGTCATTTCATTTTCTTTGCATGACATGGTTTTGTTATTTGCCATTTCATTTTCTTTCCATCATATGGTTTTCCAGAGAACGATGTGGCATTGTTGACGATCTCTTTTTTAAAGCTTTTTCTCTACTTCACTCTCCAAGTTGTGTTTGATTTCATTTTTCGCAAGGTTTTTCCCGTATTCTCAACTGTAAGAACTTTTTCTTGACTTATATCTATGAATGATATTTCTACAGAACTCTGTAAACTGAAAATTTATTACTCTTCTACTTTTTTTTTTCTTTCATTGGTTAGGGTCTATTTGTTGCTTGATGACAAGGACCTGGTACTGAGCATATGGTCTTATATGGTTCACCAGATTTCATTAAGTGTACAGAATTATGGGAAGAAAATGCAAATTTAATCCCACAGAGGGGCCCTGGTGCCCCGGTGGGGAACTGTTTTGAGGTTTTATGGAAATGATATGCATCTTTTTCCAGCTACTTCATATATTGAATGCACTTTTTTCTAGCCAATGTTTGTGACAGCATTCTATGATTCTAATCTGCCAGAACTATTTTTTGAAGCCATTGTAAAATAGGCCTTCTATATTAAAGATTATTTTGTACATTGTATAATTCTTGCAAAACTGAGAATTTTATTCATGTGTGAAGCATGCTCCAAGTAAAAGGGCCCATTTCAGATGCTCCCTAAACTTTTCTTGTTTGATTTTTGTGCAGTATTCCAAAGAGTGTTCAGTTAGAACCTCGGAGTTCCCGTCTAAAGGATAAAAAGAGAGGAGAAGGGGAAATGTTGGTGAAAGACTTGTTTGTACAGGATGTATTTCAAAATAGCAATCTACTTCATATGCTGGCTAAGGGATCTTCAGTCATTATTCTTCCTCAAAACTCACTGGGTAGTTCTTTTTGCTTGAATTCAAATACTGGATCACAGCTACATGTACAGTCCAGGTCATTCCCTGGGTTGTGCAGCACAGATCTGGCGGTAGAAACATCAAAAAACTCATTTTCTGAAGGGCTAGGGATGAAAAAGGAAAATCTGCGAAGGACAGGATCTCCTCTTTGTAATAATGAGAGGCTTCTTGGTTCAGGTAGTGGTCATGAAGCTTCATTTGCTTCTCGATACAAAAACATGGAAACTGGAGAAGTTAGACCACATCGGGCTGATAGATCATCGGAACAAGGGCTTTTTTCATGCGTCACTTGTGGGATTTTGTGCTTTGCTTGTGTTGCAGTAGTTCAGCCAACAGATGTAGCTGCACGTTACCTGATAACAGCCGATTGTAGCCAATTTAGGGATTGGGGTGAAACTAGCGATGCATTAACTGTTAACGGGAATAGAGATTTGCTAAAGTCAGATTGCTTTCCAGGTACTGTATACAATGGAATTATTTTTTCAGGGTTACTATCTTATTAGTGAGTGAATTTAATTTCTGTAACTATGATTTTAGAATGTTTAAAATAATCATAATCAGTTGATGTTGTGAGTGTCTCCATTATGCTTATCATGCGGGCCACCTTTTCCTATTTGAAGCATCCCATATGCTTTTGGTCTGCATATTGTATGTGTGTACTGTTATTATGTAATTCTGTTTAGCTGGGGTTAGATCTGTGAAGTTGTTAGATCATGTATTCAATTTCAGGATGGGTGAATAAAAGGAACCGAGATGCACTTTTTGATGTTCCTGTAGAGGCTGCTGACCCACTTCTGTCAACAGATAGCAACACTGGGGAACACTTCTCTGATACAGAAGTGCAAAAAGGCCCATCATCTCTTGGTCTACTAGCTTTGGCATATGGTAACTCTTCCGATTCAGATGAGGATGATGGTAAGGGGGAAGGCGAAGCAGATATTTATGATGAAACCTGTCAGACCAAACCTATGGATAGTTCGGAAGATCATAAATTAGATAGTCATGATTGCTCTATTGGTCCAGAAGCAGCTAGCAGACATGCTAAGTCCTATTCAGAGATTAATGATGCAGATGAAGTTACTTGCGTGGATCAAGGCAACAAACAATGTTTGTCTGAAAGCGGAACACATGAATCTCTGGATGGCTCTCTTGAGCATGATTCATGCAGGTTTTTTACGGCAATGGATTCTGGTAATTTTACAGATAGATCTAGGCAGCATATGAGATTACAAGATGCCTCAAATTGTTCCCCAGTTAGACAAACAGCTGACAAACCAATGACTAAAGCCTTGGAACAATTCGGAAACAATCATTTGCCATGCGTTGCAAGACCTGATGATGATTCTTCCAGAATGCATGTCTTCTGTCTACAGCATGCTGTACAGGTTGAGAAGCAACTTCGGACCATTGGCGGGGCTCATGTTTTACTCCTTTGTCATCCAGGTCAATATCTTTTTGGTTCATTAGTTTGGACTTTGTTCTTCCTTGATGAAAGACTTTTAAAGGAAGTTGAAGTTTTTTGTTGAAACATTACAATAAGCATTGCAATCTTTGAGTTGATGCATGTATGAGTTTCTTTTTGTGCTTTTTTCGTCCCTGCCAACCTTTTGGTGCTGGGGAAGAGAGAGAATGCAGAGAATATGAAAGAGGTAATATGTCCCCAGTTAGTTTTGGAACCGGATCCTCTATCCCACTTTTGGTGTACCATTCGTGTAGCACAATCACAAAGTAAGTTTGCTTTTATCACCAAAATAAAAATAAGCCTTAAAGCACGCGTGCTTAATGTTGTGGTACCCGATTGGTAAACACTATTTGGTACCACAACATTAAAGCACGCGATCTTTAAGGTTTTTTTTTCAAAAATTTTTATTTTGGTGATAAAAGCAAACTTACTTTGTGATTGTGCTACACGAATGGTACACCAAAAGTGGGATAGAGGATCCGGTTCCAAAACTAATTTGGTGATAAAAGTAAACTTACTTTGTGTTGGTGATAACAGTAAACTTACTTTGTGTTGGTGATAACAGTAAACTTCCTTTGTGTTGGTGATAACAGTAAACTTACTTTGTGTTACTTACTTTGTGTCGGTGATAAACGTAAACTTTGTGTTGGTGATAACAGTAAACTTACTTTGTGTTGGTGATAAAAGTAAACTTACTTTGGCTCTGTTCTCTTAGTACTATGGATAGGAAATTTTTTGGTTAGAGAAGAATTTTGTTTTGGAGGGAATTTCTTTTGGGGATTTGTGTAGGAAAGAGAAGAAAAAGTGTAATGATTATATTTTTTTTGAATTTATGTGAGTGAGAATTTAGAGGAAATTTTTAAATTTGAATTGTGAATTTTGTAAAAATGATGTTGTTTCTTTGTGTAATATTTTTGAGAAAAAAGTGATACTTTTCCTAATTATGTTCGGAAAAGAATAGAGTCTTTGTGTTGGGGATAACAGTAAACTTACTTTGTGTTGGTGATAACAGTAAACTTTGTGTTTGTGATAAAAGTAAACTTACTTTGTGTTGATGATAACAGTATACTTACTTTGTGTTGGTGATAACAGTAAACTTACTTTGTGTTTGTGATAACAGTAAACTTACTTTGGGTTGTTGATAACAGTAAACTTACTTTGTGATTGTGCTACATGAATGGTACACCAAAATGGGATAGAGGATCTGAGCTTGTTAGTTTGTACAGTCCTTTTGGGTTGGGGAAGAGAGAGAATATGAAAGTGATTATTTGCCTTTTGTTTGGGCTATACTTGTACAGTAGTGGCAGTAGGTGTAGCTATGTTATATTATTTTGTTTCAAACAACTGCAAAGGAAAGGGAAAAATAATGTAATGGAAGGAAGAGGAAATAAAAATTTACTGAACTTACCTATACTTCAAGCTCATTGGCTTATTATTTCTTGAACCTTATTGAAGTATTTATTGCTTTGATGCAGACTATCCTGAAGTGGAGGCTCATGCGAAAAGGATGGCAGAAGAATTCGGAGATGATTATGTTTGGGGTGATAATGTTTCATACAGAAATGCATCTCAAGAAGATGAAGAAATGATTCAGTTAGCTTTAGTTAGTGAAGAGGCATTGCACGGGAATGGAGATTGGGCTGTAAAACTCGGCATTAATCTCTTCTACAGTGCCAATCTTAGTCGCTCTCCTCTGTACTGCAAGCAAATGCCATACAACTTTATCATATACAATGCCTTCGGACGAAGTTCTCCCACGAATGACCCTATAAATGGTGATTCTAGCGGGAAAGGGCAAGGCAGGCAGAGAAAAATCCTGGTTGCTGGGAAGTGGTGTGGAAAAGTCTGGATGTCAAATCAGGTTCATCCTTTACTTGCTAAGAGAGACGAAGAAGAACAGCAGAGAAGCATCCCTTCGTCTTTGAAGCCTGCTTCAAGAACTGCTTTGAGGCCTGCTTCGAAAACCACTTCGAAGCCTGATTTGAAAACTTTTGTGAAGCCTGAGAAATCTTTTGGGAAAAGCCGCACTTCGTATGCTGCAACTACCTCTATAACTTGCAAGACTGGGAGAAAGAGGAAACCTGCAGCAGAAATTAGACCCATTGCAAAAGCTAAATCTGCCAAAGTTGAACAGAAAGATAGAGCTTCTGAAGATGATTCATCAATCAGCCGCTCTTTTAAGCTATTGAAAAGCTACCAGAGAAGAAAGCGGACATTGAAAGAGAATCCCGAGCCTCGCGATAAAGGGGTGACGAATAGGAAACAGTTCAACTTAGAAAGCGAAGAAGAGCAGGAAGAAGGCGGTCCTAGTACTCGCCTAAGGAAAAGGCCTGAAAAGCCTGTGAAAGATCAAAAGGCTAAACCAGTTCAATCCAAGACAGTTTCAAAGAAACCTCAAGTGGTGGTTGGGAAGGCAAAGAAAACCTCTGCTGTCTCTAGCAGCGCAAAGTCAAAGGAGGAAAAGGCGGAGTATGCATGCGAAATGGAGGGCTGCACCATGAGTTTTGGCACAAAGCAGGAGCTTGCGCTGCATAAACGAAACATCTGTCCGGTCAAGGGGTGTGGCAAGAAGTTCTTCTCACACAAGTACTTGGTGCAGCATCGCCGCGTGCACATGGATGACCGTCCCCTGAAGTGCCCCTGGAAAGGCTGCAAGATGACATTCAAGTGGGCGTGGGCTCGGACAGAGCACATTCGGGTCCACACCGGCGCTCGCCCTTATGTTTGTTCTGAAGCTGGCTGCGGCCAAACGTTCCGATTTGTTTCAGATTTCAGTCGTCACAAGCGGAAGACCGGCCACTCGAGCACGAAGAAGGGCAGGGGATAATTGGCATTCTTGTTGGTTTGAGTTCATAACATTGGCTGATGATAGAACTGTGTTGAATTGACAGGAATTAGGAATAGGTCAGATTAACATTCCATTCCCCCTTGTAATTTTTTTCTTTCTTTCTAGGATACGGAGAGAATTAGGCCTGCTTTGTTTGGGGGTTCCTAAATCCTAATTGAAGTAGATCCCATTGTTTCTCAATTTGACAGAGAATTGAACTCCAAAAGGAGAAGAGAATTCATTGTTCAACTTCAAATTCTGGTCTCTCTGGAAGTCAAGTGCATCTTTTTTCTGTCCGATTCTTTTGCACACTTTCTTTTAGGCTGACAATGTTTGACACGACACAGAAACACAATATAAACTTGACATGTTGAAGTGATATGTTAATTCATATACAACCCGAAATTGCACCCTTAAGAGGCAACTTTTGATCATTTTTATCCTCACATAGAAATACAACACGAACCCGACAAATTAACAGTGATTTGTCAACCCAATTTGTATTCCGCTACCCCTACTTTCTTCCTCTAACATAAAGGTATCAAACATTGAAACCTGAAAAAATGGTTGTCTTTTGTTGTTGAGGTTTCTTGTTTTTCTGCATGCTTTTTCTACTGAAAGGTTCTCAATCATTGGTGTCATCCATGTGATGTGTATTTGGGTAAAAATGTTGTTGGTTTGTAATCGTCAGAGACTCTTAATGATGCCTTGTTTAGTATCACCTTTCAATATATATTTTTGAAATATTATTTAAACTATATTTTGAAATGTTGTATAATATCATATTTTGAAATATATTTTGAGATGTTTTTTAAGATATGATTTTAGATATTGTATGGTATTATAATTTTTTTTCATGTTTTTTTCTTCACCTCATGTATGGCCTATTTGGTACCACATTTTGAAATATATTTTGTAATGTCTTTTAGAATCGGAATTGTTATCAGCAGGCTACCCTTTACTATTCGTAGGCCACTTTTTAAAATTTTTATACGTGAATTTACATTTTTGCCTTTTATAGTTTCTAACTTTATAAAAAAATTACCCAACTTTTTTAACTCCAGGAAAATCGCCTGGACTGGGCGATTTTCCCAGAGAAAATCGCCCCGGCCAGGCGATTTTCCAAGAGAAAATCGGTGTCCTATGGTGATTTTCCCTAAAAATAACGCCACAGGACGGCGTTTTTTTTCAGGTTTTCCCAATCATTCGTCGGAAAATCGTTTTTCCGGCGAACGACCACTAAATTTTCGAAAAATCAATTTTTTTAGGGAAAATCGCTTGGTCTAGGCGATTAAATCGCCCAGACCAAGCGATTTTCCCAGAAAAAATCGCCTTGCCTAGGCGATTTTCTCAGGGAAAATCGCCTGGCATGGGCGATTTTCCCAGATAAATTCGCCCAGGCCAGGCGATTTTCCCAAAGAAAATTGCCTGGTCTGGGCGATTTTCCCTGAGTTAAAAAAGTTGGGTAAATTTTTTTTTTATAAAGTTAGAAACTATCAAGGGTATATTTGTCTTTTCACCACTTAAAATTTTAAAAAGTGTCCTGTGTTTAGTAAAATGGTACATGCAAATAACATGCCCCTTTAGAATATGTTTTAAATTATATTTTGAGATATTGTATGATATCACAGTTTGAAATGCATTTTGGGATGTGTTTTAAGATATGATTTGAGGTATTGTATGTTATATCAAATCACTCCCTTCCCACCTAGCAGCAACCCCATGCCGTGCCTAAAAATTCAATTTTTTTTGTTAAAAGGTTGGGCCGGATTTGGGCAGTGGTGCCAACTTTTGGATCTTGTCTCTAGGAAATTTTGAAGTAGGAATAATTTTGGCCGGAAAGTTGATCAGATGGATGGCTGGGGACGGAAAGATCGGAAAAGAGACACATGAAAGGAGGCGAAGAGACCGGTCGGCGAAAAAGTGGACAAGGAGAGCTTGTGAGGCGAACGAGTTCGGAGTTGGCTTGAGTTGGTTAGGGATTTGTCGTAGGCTTTGGGCGAGTTCAATGATGTGTTTGGCTGAAGAAGAAGGCGTAATCCTTTACTGACCAAAAAAATGGGTGACAGTCGAGCAAAGCTTTTGAATTTGGCTGTTCATGGAGGTTGCTAGGTTTTTTTGTGATGCGGCGCCAATGAAGAAGATGCTGTGCGGCGAGGAAGAAGAGGGAGTCCCAAATTCGGAAGATGGAGTGAAATCGCGAGTTCACTAAATTTTTTTTTTCCCTTGGGCCAATTTCTAAATTTATCTCACAAACCTGTTTCAAACAAGAGTTTAAAATCCATTTCAAAATACATTTTGGAAAAGGGTCTTCCAAACAAACTTTGGGCTCCGGACCCACCAAATTATCTAAAGGATAATGTTTCTTGCACATAATATGTGCAAGAATTTGTGCACATAAAGTGCACAAAGTGGGCCAATTATAATTTCATACCTTCCTTGCCCTTTAGTGGATTTCCATGTGGACTGCCAAGTATTTAATAAGAAAAAAAATAAAAATGATGTGGCTTATTATGTGGGATGATGTCTGCCTAAACGCAACCCAGTTATGGAGGTGGGTGAAAACCTAACGTCATCAGCAGCTCCCACGCATCATACACATTCGCACGAAATCCTTAAGCAAAATAGTAAAATCTTTCCGTCAAATCAGAGATTCGAACGTCTAGTTCATTCTCACGAAATTCATCCGTCAGTGTAATTGCAAAAGAAAAAAAACTTAGGGTTCGTTGCTACATGGAAGCTTGTTGATGAGAACTCCTTCACCAATTGGAGTTTTTCTTATTGAGATTTCCCACGAATTTGTTGCAGTCATAGTCTTCTGGGTTGTAGTTATTGCCCTCCGAAAAGAACAACGCTGCAAGAAGGATATTGTCTTTTCGGCGACAACAAATTTTCTTCATCGATTAAATCTGGAGGCAGCTTGGGAGCATGGCAGCCTCGATCTCAAGGAGGGCTTTTCGTTCTTTGAACAAGTCATTATATTATTCCATTGGATTGTCTATTGAATCAAGTATTCATCTTATCCTTTTGAAGATTATGCTCTTAAAAAGAATGAGTTATTCTTTTATGCGATGAGCGTTTTCCCTCTAGTTTATTATCCCGAAAACGTGTTATCACTCCTGAGCGAGAGTTGGACTATATATCAGGACCTGGTGATTTATGTAACAAATTTTTCCAATGAAGATAATGGTTTAATGTTTTGGCTGGTGATTGTTTTGACGTGGAGGAAACCAGGAAACTTATAATGGGCGATGGAGACAGAAATAATGAAAAGGTAAGGATTGCTACCCAAAACATTCAATATGTCAACATTCTGCATTCAAGAGGTTTGAATATGTATATCATCATGTTGCACGACACATTAGTGACGTCTCGTGATGCTGTTAATCCAACAGTTGACGGGATGCATGCCACGATTAAGTGTAGAAGGATCAGCCGCAGTAGCAGGTCAAGTGAAATTATCAAGGTCCGTACTTTAGCTGATGTTAATCCGAAAAATAAATCGAAGTGTTCGTTTCAATCGAGCAAATTCTATCAAGCTGTAATTTTGACTATTTATGATCAATATATGTACCTTCTTTTGGTAGTAGTGTGATTAGAACAGGGGAATTAGTGCCTGAATATAGTTTGAATCATACAGTTAGTTTAAAATAGAAACTAGAAAAAGTACCAGATATTGCAGAAGCATTTGTATGAATATGAAGCTTTGACGAATTGTGATATTTTGAAGCCTTCATATGGAAAAGATGCTTTACATTATCTTATAGGAAAACGAAGAAGAGGTTAGAGAGAAGAGGAAGTGCTGCCAAATTCCATTCCTTCAGCGATTGTACTAGGGATGTTGTTAATGTTTGTGTCTCCCCGTGCAACGCTAACAGACTCTGATTCATCATCTTCCTCATCATGGTGGACTGAACTAAACCCGTGAGAAGCGTCAGACAAAATTTGCAAATCGTCATCAGAATTTCTTGTGGGACTGTTGTTGACGCTTTCATCGTGCCCGAACAGGTCCGATAATACTTCAGGAATCCTTCCTCTTAGTGTTCCATCAAATTCCATTTTGTGGGTTGATAATTTTCGTAGTGGTAATCAGAAATTAGGACAGTCGATGTAATAAAAGTCCTCGATGGAAACACTAACATATGAACGGGTAATCTGAAATTTTTTTTGCCATCATTTTGTCCTTTAAAAAAGTTATGGACATACACATATGCTTAGTGGACATAATCATACATTCGTTTAACTTATCTACATTGAGAATATTATAATTGTTATGGACACACACATATGCATAATGGACATATTCAAACCTTGAGCTGGTAACTGAAATGACTGTAGTTCAATTAAAATAATAAATTAATTATGGTCATATATTTATGCGGAATCAACATATCCATACATTAATAATGTTCATCTGCTTGAAATTATGTACATAAAACTGTTACTAAAGTGTTCATGCCGGAAACATTTCCATTCTTTGTCTTCGTCCTCCCTGTTGGAGTAGCAACTAAAAAGGTTTAGACATATTTTATAAACTCAAATTATAAAGTAATTCAACTTACCTTCGTAAAAAATGAAGTGATTTGCTTGCATGATATTTAGGATACCTGATAATATTTTTTCCTTGTCACTCCTATTTTTTGGACGTCAGGATGAGGGTTTAGGATGATTGATAACACGCCTGATGAAATATTATGATAAATTTTGAAACCATTTAATATAACCATTATTTTCATATTATGGAATATGTCTTTTTCTGAAAATAAAGAATTAGAGATTATTACATTTTTTCATTTAAAATAACTATACAAAGGAAAGTAAATAATTATTAATATAGGCAAATTGTATTAAACATTAAAAGAGTAAAAAAAAAAACGCATAATTCCCATTGATTGTAATGCTGAAAAAACATATTAATGCATCAACTCCAAATCTGCACCAGATTTAGAACAAAAGCAACAGATTTTTTCACTGTACCCTGATTTCTAACAATTCATTCCAAAACATTGAAGTAGATAAACTACGTTCTAAAAGCCTCAGCATTGAATTCAACTTTCGTCATCAACAAGTTGATAGGTCTTAACACATCCACGGGCTTTCCCTGTGAATTCATCCTTCACAATGGACATGTCAACATTAGCAATGGCCATAATACGCTTTCCATTAGCATTCATTTGAAAGATATCGCATTCGGATTGCTCTTGTAGGTGGTACTGCATCTCCTCCTTGAAAATGGATTCGACGACTGATATTGGAACTCGACACTCTGATATCAATCCGGCCACTGCCTTCATTCCCAACTTCTCTATCAAGAACCTAATGAACACTCGAAGCTGGACAAGGTCGCTTGCGTGTGCAACCTTGCTGTTGCAAGCTTCAAGTTCGTGATCTTTGTAAGGAAACTTATCTGATCGGTGGTCGCTCTTTGCGAATGTTGTCGATCTTTTCCGCTTAGCCATAGAAATTGATTGTTATGAGACGCTTAATATGAGCTTGCATTCTTCAATGTCACTTACCTTCTATTTATAGGTGTGATCTTCCCAACAAGATCATAAGGCCTTCTGGAACACAGTCAAAAAAAATGCCGCCAAAAAATACTAAACATGGCGCCAAAAATGGTACCTACTTTCTTTGGTTAACAAAAAAAAAAATTAATAACAAAAAGTTTTATTGCTCAGCAAACGATGCAATGTTGTCTATGTAATGGTGGTGCTATTGTACCTTATTGTATTGCCGTCCCTCATTTTTCCTTTGGCTAAATTAATTTTTTTTTTTTTAAAGTAGTGCATCATTTAAAAATCTTGTGGAGGTACTATATGCATTAATCAGTCTCTTTTTGAAATACATTTCTTAACAAATCCAAAACGCAAAACAAATAAAGAAAGGAAAAAAGTTTTTCTTGGTCAAGGTGAGCTCGTCTAAGGTAACGGATAGAGTAAATTCAATTTACTACAAAGATAGTTGAATGATATGAGTTAAATTTGCTATAAAAAACAAGCATCACTAAAATTTGGGTGCTACGGTTTGATTTTGTAGTAATATTTGTAAAATAATTATTTTTTGGTATCGGATATGAAACTGTTAATCATTTAAATTTCTTAAAAAAAAATTTCGGGGAGATAGGTTGTAAAGAGAACGAGATTGTCAGAATTGCTTTCCGTGAAAATGAAAGTGAAGATAATACTTTCGCTCATTGTGTGTGGAAAGCAATTATTTGAGACTACTACCTTCGCTTTCTGTGATAATTTGCCCGGCGATCATATTTTACATATGGCGAAGGTGCCAGTATAATATTCAACTGATGTCCATGTTGCATCTGAGGACTCAGATCAAATTGACAACAGCCAACTCTTATTTGTATCTCATACTTTAATCCATATAAATTTGTAAACTATTCACAACTGATTTTCTTCAAGACAAATTTGTTTTATTTTTTTTTTCATTTGTCAACTTATATCAAAATCAGAAATCATAAGTATTAAGCTTACATAAGAACCAACTCCATAGAAAACAACAGACCATTTGGGAAGAGTACGTTGTCTGTTATCATTCATCAATCTGCTGCATGTTCTATGCTTCCATTCTCCTTGCAGGAAAGAGCAGAGCATATTCAGGGGAATATCATATCACCTATTCCTTTTCTTACTAGAAAAATCACTGTTGAAGCCTCTTATATCACTTGTTGTCTCAGAAGTGTTCTGCTTCTTTATGCCTTTCCTTCCTCCATGGCCGAACTTGGTATTTTTTAAGTCCCGACCATTCTTGCTTTTATTGTCTGATCTCGTTTCTTCCCCCTTCCGAAACCTTCTCTTACATCCTTCCCTCTAGTACGGTTTCCAGGGGCCACCCAAGGTTGTTTATTATTTGATCTCTCAAAAGATTATCCATCTTCAAAAGCAAAATCTAACTCACCGTCTTTGTCACCACCAGCAAACCCGTTGCGCTGCCTTTGTTTTCTCCACTTCTTAACAGATTCAATATCATCCTTCTTTTTCTTAGCCCTCTCCTTGATGGTGTGAGCTTGTATCTCTTTGGCCATTTTCTTGTTCTCCCTAGTCTTCCGTCTCTCTGCCCTTTCCTCAATCTGTTTTTTCTCACCTAAAAGCCGCCCCTTAGCGTTTTCCATGAGGGCGTCAAATTTCACCATTTCAGCATAGTAATCAGATGGCCTCAACATGGGAAGCCCCATTGATTGCAACTTTGCAAAGGCCTGCCTGGTACCCTCCAATGCTTGAATATAAAAAGCAAGCTACTGCCTCAAGTCATCATTCACATCAACTTTCTGCTCCCTATCAATGTCCACTGAAAGCTTATGTAGCCACTCCACATTCTCATTCCAGCAGCAATCACCAAGCTTATCCAGCAAACCATCCATATTGTAAATAGCATTATTTGGAGGTTGAGCCAACTTAAAATCTCCATCTTCTTCTGATTCTTCTGATTCAGATCCAGAGGCACTGTCTTCAACTCCATGATCTCCATTTCAGCGACAACAACCTTAGCTTTGTTACGCATGACCAAATTGTCTTCTCCACACAAGCGGATTGATTACTTTCCTCAGTTGTTGTTCGTCGGAGAAGTAAAGAGAGCACCGCTGAGGAAACCAAGAAGCACGCTGTTCTCCCTCTCTTAACTAAATGAGATGGAGATAGACAAATTTGCTTTAATTAACATGTTCAGTGCCTGCAAGTTACAACATAGAGAAACAAAAATCCAATGACTATAGTTCAGCTCAACTAATAAACAACCTGGATAACTAAAATAACCAAACCACATCTCCCAAATCAGATAGTTAATTTTAATCTAACATGATAAACCATTCTCAAAACTTGGAATAATACTACAATGACGGCAAGAACGCATGATTAGAACCATAAAAGTACAACCCTATCAAATACTACAAAACCAGAATACTAGCATGGTCGTCAATCTTCCAATCCATATGTACTGTTTAAGATTTCTATATAATTGAAACCGATTAAATACGGCCAAGATGGGACCATTTCAATTTTTAATAACCCAGAACAAACAAACCAGCTCATCAAGCTAGAAATACTGCCATCTTCAGTACTTTCTTCATCAAACCCGGTTCAACTTCAAGCCTAGCAATTACCCTGAAGCTAGCTTCTTTCAAATTGTTCACCTCCACTGATAGATGTTGGAATTGTTCATACACTTCAGCATTTTCACCTCAAATGTTCACTCTTCTTGGATTCCTCATGTTTCTAATCTCTGCTTGAAGCAAATTATTCTCTCTTTTCAACTCAGTAATCACAAATCTTGCACTTTCACATAACTCTGGAAACAAACATTTGAAAATTTTGCATCCCCCTTTCAAATACGGCCCATGCAACACATAATTATAAGTTAGTAAATGGTAAATTGTATAACTTACTCTGAAATTAGATATTTATCACCTTCGATGTTGCCCATCGATTAGGTTTCAAACCACAAGCGCAATACACACCAGGACCTTGGTAATCCACAACGTGAGAACGGATCAGAGGAGTGTAGGATGAAAACGAACTAGAAGTTCGAATCTCTGATTTGACGGAAGAATTTATACTATTTTGCTTAAGGTTTTCGTGGTCTAACGGAAGAATTTCGTGAGAATAGGTATGATGCCCTGTAGCTGCTGATGACATTAGGTTTTAACCCACCTCCATAAAATGAGCTGGAGCTGCTGCTGCTGGGTTGCGGTTAGGCAGACACCATTCCACATAATAAGCCACGTCATTTTTAATTTTTTCCTTATTAAATACTTGGCAGTACACATCAAAAATCCACTAAAGGGCAAGAAAGGTATAAAATTATAACTGGCCCACTCAATGCACTTTATGTGCAAAAAATCTTGCACATATTATGTGCAAAAAACAGTATCCTTATCTAAAACACACATTTTGGAATGAGGTACCAAACGAGGGAGTATTACCAAACTCCCTTCGCAAAATTGCAATAAATTAGACAACGCAGGGTTAGCTCGGTAATTTTAGAAACTTTGGATTTCCCTCGGTAATTTAAACAATGTTTTCAGGAGGTTTTCATAATTTACCCAAGAATATAATGCTAAAGGGAAACCACAAAAAAAAAAAAAATCTGTGGAAGGTAATTGTAGCAATCCTTGAGCTTTCATGTATGGCAAGTTGAGTAACAGATAACAACTGCAAATCTCAGCTCAGAATGGCCAATCAATGGCCATTTATCACCTGCCATTTCTGCACCATTTGAGACTGAAAATGAGACCAATCTCTCATGGCCCCCCCTTTTCCCACATCTCTCCAAATTCTCAAGCCTGCAAACAAATTATCTCCCTATCTCCAATGGCCCATCTCCCCTCAATATTCATGTTGCAGAAAATTAGAAACAGAAAACAAAAACCCTCTTTTTCACCCCCCTCACTACATAGAAAGTTGATAATTAAAAAAAAAAGGAAAATACTACTACAACTCTACCATGGCAAGATATCCCATTGAGAAGAGGAAACAACCTCCAATGTCCTCCAACCACATAACCGCCTCCTTTCTCCTTTTGTTTCGGTTTTCTTTTGTCACACCACAGCCTTTTTCTTCTCTCCACGTTATTCTTCAGTCCCTGCCCTGCCTCAGTGTGAGTATTTATTTTGCAAATCTGATTTTTATTTTTTATATCTGGGCTTCGGTTTGTTTGGCGATATTTATTCGATTCTCTTCGTGGGTTTGGGATAATAGAGAAGAAGATGAAAAGGGCTGCTGTGAATTTGCAAAAATCTAACGATGTGGGCGTGGAGATAAATCCGAAAGCTAAGCATCAAACGCTGTTGAATGAGTACTTAAAGCTACAAAAGGTGTTTTTGTTGCGGAATTTTTATTCATTGTTTTAATCTATACCATCTTGCTTATAAGTTTGTTTAATCTGTGTGTGGCACTATACTTTGGTATAATCAATTAATTGTTTTTGGGGGGATAAATTGTCTAATTCAATTGATTGTCTAAAGTGTAGAATGTTGCACGTCGTGAGAAATAATTATGCAATTTTTTTCCCTGTAAAAACTTGATTGTGATCATGTTATGGAATCTATTGGCAGGATTTCGTTTCAAAGAAAAGGAAATTTCAGGCTGCCAAGCAGAAAAGAGACAACCTTTTGGCTACAGTCAAGTATGGCTAATTCTTGCCGCTAAAATTTTGAAAGAATATATTACTGGTCATTTGATTTCTCTTGTGTTCTTTTAAGCTCTGCTGACAGTGATTATTGGCCTGTTTGAAATTCAGATTTTTGAGGCAAAAGAAGGAGTTTTTGTTGAATTGTCAATCTTCAACAGTTAAAACAGATCCTAATCTTGTTGATTGGGAAAATGCAGTTAGAGAAACATCAATGCTTGAAAAGAAGAAGAAAATAAAACATGTCTCCCATGAAGGTGTACTGGTAAATACTTCTGGATTGCACTTGTAGCATTTTAGCTTTTTATTGAATGGTTGTTGTGTAATGTCTCGACCTTACACAATGACGATATATGATTCATATAGTCGACCACACGAGTGATTGTTGTTGTATCCAACGGTAGTGTAAATGTTCCTTTCATAATTGGATACTTCTTGGTGACCTGTTTCTTATTCCCATTGCAGAAACGTGAAGAGGGAGGGAGGAAATTAGCACAACACAAACAAGTGGTTAAAGAGGGTTCAAGAGGGTAGAAGGTCCAGAGAAAATAATTCACTGATGACAAAGCACTGATAGAGAATACTAACACGAAAGGTGTAAATTTGTTGCTTTTGGTGTTCTTTGAGAAGTTATAGTTAGCAATTGACTGAATAACACCACTGAGACAATTAGGGCCATTTCTTGGGTTTGTTCTCATTGATTTTTGTGTTACATTTTTTTTTCTTCCTATTAGTAACTCTCCATTGCCTCCCTTTGGGTGAATTCATTGTAAATCAAGAAACATAGAATACATGGGAGGCCTGCTAAAGTCAGAATTGTGAATTTCATTAATGAAATGAAGTTGTTTTGACCAATAGTCTTTGTGAATTTGTGATTGCTTCATAAATGTTGCATGTGAAAAATTCTCCTATATTTGCTGAGTTCCTTGGTAGCCATTTTACTTACATTTTTATATGGTAGAACCTCCAACTCAAAGAAGTTTTAATGAGACAAAGACTTAGTTGTTGTAGGGTACATACAACCTCCAGTTTCAAGAGGGCCTTTGTGCCTGCAGGCGTTTTTACGACACGTTCTTTTACTTTGGTTTTGGTATTAGAATTTGAACAAAGTCTTTCATAACGCACTTAACTTGTACTAATTTTCTTTCATGTAACTTCATCAGGATTACACCCTTAAGTGAATTCCCATGCTTCAACTTGTCAAAGGGGTTTGGGGGAAATGATGCATTAGTGAGCTTCTTTCTTCCATTGTCAGCAATTCAATGGATGGAGTGGTGATTGAAAGTGAACCCTTTTCTTTTGGTAGTTTATCTATTAATATACATTACAAGGATTATTTTTCCTAGTGAAATGTGATTAAAAGTTATTTGGATATGTATTTAGGACTTGAATTTATCACTCTCTCTAAGAGAATGGTAAATTTTTTTTTATCATGACATGAAAACACATTTTGAGATGGGAACTGACAATGAAAAATTATTATATATAGTTTCACATTTATTTCTTTTGGTATTATCTTATACATTATTTTTTTCACTATTCATAACTCTATTTAAATGACTAACTTCTTTAATTTCTGTCTACTCCCCTTATGTTACATATTTTTTTTTAATATTGATTTTCTATCAAATTGTGAAATAAAATTGAGGACAAACTAAATTTACTTACCTCAAAGTTTGGTTAAAAAACAATTATTTTCTATAATTTTGAAAATTACAAATACATTTTCAAGGTCTGGTCATAATTATAAATTTATCTCTACTAGTTATGGATGAGAACGAGCACGAACTTTCACAAATAAATTCAAGATCAGCTCAGTAAATATTCAATTCAAACTCATTTATGTAATAAATAAACGAATATGAACGAAATTTTAAAGTCGATTATTTAATAAATGTCAGCATTTGAACCTTCCAAATTTTTGTTCAGCTCGACTCTATTTGATTCGATATCACCCTTATTGTTTAACGATAAATTAAACACAAACCAAAACTTTTTTTGAAGGTATTTGTAATTCCAAAATTATGGGAGCTGATTTGCAATTTGACTAAACCTGGGAGGGAAATGTAGTTCACCCTAAAATTTAATTAGTTTTCATTATGTACTAAACATAAATTTTAAATTCTTTTGACCTAGTATTTTTGTATGAATGACATTCCATTCTCATAATGTGGCAAAAAAAAAAAAAAAAAAAAAGTATTTGCATTTTCGAATATTGAAAATTGAATTTTTATTTTTGAAAAAGAAACTGCAAAAATATGGCTAGCAAATTTTGTCCTAAAGGCTTAAAGCCTAAAACCCTTCACAAAACCCCCAATCGACCGTCAGCATTCGCCTCCCTGACCTCCCGCCACCATTCACTCGGCTGTCTCCGGCGCCGGCTAGGTTTATCTTCAGCAGAACCAGAGACATCTCTCCTCCAAGTGAATTGATTTTTCCCCTTTTCTCCAATCGCCGGCCTACCTCAAGCCGCCTCCCTCGTTCACAACCCTTCCTCATCGCCTTCCCCTGCGGCAGGCCGGGTAATTTCAGAAATGAACACTCTTTCGACTTCGGCGCGGTAAGTTAATAGCTATACTCAAGCAAAGACATTGAAGAGTTTTCATATAATTTTGCGTCGGATTCGGAATGATATGCTGCCTGTCAGAAAGTATTGAATTTTCAAAAAAATATTTTGATAGGGTTTCTGGTTAGGAATCACATTCAACACATTGTTTAAGGACTTATGTAGATGATGAAGAGATGAAGTGGCTTCGTCTAGATGGACGAAAGCCAAATTTGAGTTTGCCTGGGATGATCTGCTTCGGTGGAGTTGTACTATATAAGGCATGAATAAGTGTTCCATTTTCCTGTCATCACATTGTTGTCAGGTTTTTTCATATAATTCGTGCTTGTTTTCTTTGAGAAGTAGGCCTCGCCCTTCATTGTTCTTTTGTCTGGATAAGTTTCTAGCTCGTAAGTTATCTTTCTTTGGCTTAAATGCTCCAAGACCTTTCCCAGATTATTCTCCAAAAAAGCCTTCCATTAAAGATTCTGAACTTGTTCATCACATCTCCATGACTCTTAAGCAACGCCGATATGAGAACCTTCGGCGTACACTGAAACCATTTGAATCTAAGTTTAGACCTGATCACCTCATTTGGGTTATGATCAATATCAGGAATGAGTACAACTTAGTTTTGGAGTTTTTCCAGTGGTATTGCTTACATAGAGATCCGTCCCTGGAAGCTCGTTGTATTGTCATTCAGATTGCTGTTGCTGCAAGGGATTCAGTGATGGCTCATGAACTTATACGTGATTTTTGGACAAAACCAAATTTAGACATTAATCTCTCTTTTCTTGCATTTCTTGAGAAATTGATTTACACTTACAAGACTTGGGGTTCTTGTCCTTATGTTTTTGATATCTTCTTTCAAGTGCTCATTGAAGTTGGGATTCTTGACAATGCTAGAAAAGTTCTGGATAAAATGGTTAGTTATGGCTTGATGCTATCGGTTGATTCATGTAATTACTATCTTTCCCGTCTATCTGCTAGTGCTCATGGGCCTCAAATGGCAGTAGATGCCTACAAGGAATTGTCTAAATTGGGTGTCTGCTGGAATACTGCTTCATATAACATAATAATGCACTGTCTTTGTCTAATAACTAAAGTGAAAGAAGCTCATGCCTTACTTTTGAAAATAGAGTCGAAAGGCTGTGTTCCTGATGTTATAAGTCATAGCACTGTAGTTGATGGCTATGCCAAGGCGGGGGAACTTGAAATTGTTTTAAAGATTGTTCAGGAAATACAGTTAAAAGGACAGAAGCCAAATGCTTTCACTTTCAATAGCATCATCAATCTTCTAAGTAAGACTGGAAAAGTTATGGATGCCGAGAAAATCATGAGGGAGATGATATGCCAAGGTGTCACTCCAGATAATGTAGTCTATGCTACTCTTATTGATGGTTTCTGTAAAACTAGGGATGTGTCTGCTGCATTTAGATTGTTCCGTGAAATGCAAGAGCATAAAGTTTTCCCTGATAATGTGGCATATACATCCCTTATTTGTGGTCTTTGTCGGATTGGAAATGTTGCGGAAGCTGATGAGTTATTCCAGGAAATGCTGGGGAGAGGGTTGGAAGCAGACGAGGTTACTTATACAGCACTTATAGATGGATATTGCAAGAAGGGTGAAATCAGACATGCCTTCTATTTGCACAACCAAATGGTGGTGAGTGGACTGGTACCCAGTGTTGTCACTTACACTGCATTGGCTGATGGGCTTTGTAAACAAGGTGAATTAGACACAGCAAATGAGCTTCTACATGAGATGTGTGAGAAGGGTCTTGAGCTGAATATTTTCACATATAACTCGCTTGTGAATGGTTTTTGTAAAACTGGAAATATATTGCAAGCAGTAAGATTAATGCAAGATATGGAGTTGGCAGGGATTCAGCCAGATATCTATACGTACACCACGTTGATGGATGCATATTGTAAATCTGGAGAGATGAATAGGGCTCATGAGATTCTGCGTGAGATGTTGCATAAGGGGATTCAACCAACAGTTGTTACATTCAATGTTTTGATGAATGGATTCTGCATGTCTGGGATGCTAGAGGATGGCGAAAAGCTGCTAAAGTGGATGTTAGAGAAGGGTGTAATGCCAAATGCCACCACTTATGATTCTCTAATGAAGCAATACAGCATTAGAAAAAATATGCGCGTGACAACTGAAATTTATAGGAGTATGTGCAGTCAAGGAGTAGTGCCGAATGGAAACACCTATAGCATTTTAATAAGAGGGCACTGCAAAGCAAGGAACATGAAAGAGGCTTGGTTTTTACATAGAGAAATGGTTGAAAAGGGTTTTAGCCTTAGTGTTGATCTGTATCTTGATCTCATAAAGGGCTTTATCAGAAAGAAGAGGTACATAGAGGCAAGGGATCTTTTTGAAAAAATGAGAACTGAAGGATTCCATGGAGATCAAGAATTATACGGCATCCTTCTAGATATGAAGTACGAAGAAGGAGACATGATTTCGACTCTCGCGCTTTGTGATGAATCAATAGAATATTGCCTTGTTAACAAGAGCAGTGATGGTATTACATAAATTTAACTGCAGTTCCTTGGCTGAATTCCTGGGAGGAAAATTTTCAGCTTTTATGCCATGTGATCGTGAAGAAAGGTAAACTGATTAAAGCCTCTCCTTGAAGAAAAGGGCTGGCTCGAGTCTGGAAAGGGATGGCATGATTGCTGTATGTTGATAATGCTTATGAGGAACCATCTGGGACTTTTACGCCATATCACTTTGCAGCTGGATGGGGAAGTCATCCATCCTCCAGGACTGGGATTTGCATGAAGGCAGGTTGTTGAAAGGTGTGTTCTGGACCTCTTCCAAAAAAAAGTCGATGCTAATTTTTTGAAATAATTCTGCGCGAACCTTTCGTTTGGTGGATTGAGTTAATTTTTTCACCTAACAGTAAGCTCCAACTTGTGTTTTCAATGCATATTGCATAAGCATCTGAACCTGAAATTTGCCGTAAAATGTTGTTCTTGCGGTTCTAGAGTCCTAACCAACGAATTGCTGAATCACTAATCTCAGGAATGGAGTTATGAAGAATGATTGAAAAAGGCACTCGGGACTCCCATGCTGATCAGAAGTCAGAACGTTTTCTTATCCCTTTGGATCGCTACATTCCAGAGTTGCTGCTGCATTCTTTGGTATTTTCAAATTGAAGAGGCCCTTTTATCATTTATGTTGGATTATTGAGCTAAATTGTCTCGAAAGAAAGAAGAATGAATAGTGAATGATTTGGTAGATTCTTTCATGACTATACATATAGGAATGAATACATTCAGAGGGATTTAACTTGCTTTATTGCATTCTGGAAAAACTTCTGAATTTGAACAGCATGCAAGAGGGATCCATCCTCCATCTTTGTATTGGAGTGCCTAATTGGAATGATTGCAAAGTATTGAAATTCATGGTATCTGAGAGTTTTCTCTTGTGGGAATCGGGGCTTTCTCATACTCCTCCAAGTCAGCAACGGGCACTAGGGGTACTAGTTTCATGGTGATTCGTTTTCACCTCATTCCCCTTTGCAAAGATAATGCATGAACTTTGGGTGCTGAATAGGGTTGGTGATTCGTGTTGTGTCCGGAGTCGGGTTTGTGGGTTGTCGTGTCGACACTTTTTAAACCTAGTCTTACATGTTTAATTATCCGTGTTGACATTTTCAGCTCTAATTTACCCGCTTAATTATTCGGGTAGGCATTTTTCAACCCTAACCCGTGGTGTTATATTAGAAATTAATGTATCCATGTTCATAGGTTTGGCACCTTACCCATTCATGGTAAAATTATTCGGGCTAGCATTTGTAACCCTAATTCGTATATATTGTGTCAGGTTCATGTGGTATTTTTATGTCATGAATTGTCAAACTACCTAATTCGTGTAGTGTTGATGTTAAACTGCATAAGTTATTAGTAATATCTTAAAAATTATTGAACATTTATTTAACAAACTATTGGTTTTCATTTACTATTGCATCCTTGTGCGATCAAATAGGGGATGATGTGCATTATGCATTGTAAGCATGTTCTTGCAACTCTAAACAAACTGCATAAGGAAAAAAAAGAAGAAAAAACTTCACTACTAACTACAAAGTACTAACTTGGAGTCCAAATCTCTCGATCGGGAACCGGGTATCGTCCTCACTAAGAGGGTACATGGGTAACCGATGCAGGAGAGGGTACATGGAGTAATCGAGATCCAACTCATTATTTAGACTTTTTTCTAAATATCACTTCAGTATCTAAACCAAAACCATCTATCTTTCTTTCCACTATAAGTTGGGACCTTTTGAACATTTCTACTAAGGGTTTCACACTATACAAGTCATTAGCCGAATATTTATCGGACCCTCTCGATATCGCCACGTGTAATACAGCCACCCCACCGGGCTTCAACGTCCGTTCGATCTCACCAACGAATTTCCACGGGTACAGAGCATGATCAAACACATTCGAAAACTCAAAATCGAAAGTCTCCCCATCGAACGGCTGATGATGGAAGTCGCCCTGTATAACCAACGGCGGATAAGGCACCAGATCAATCCCCACGGAATCGTTCACTCCGACCCGTTTCAGAGCCGCCACCTCCTGCCCGACCCGAGCCCCGACGCAGAGCGCTTTCGACCCGTTGAACAACAAGCCGTACTGCTTCAACCGCGCGAAGAATTTGGCGAAGACGTCGACCTTCCGGTCCCAGTCGCGGGTTGTCCATATCCCCCGGAGCTTCGGGTTGAGGGTCTTGTCGAGCTGGTGCTTGATGTAAGCGTCGTATGACGGGTAACCAGGTCGGATCTTGAGATCCGGTAATGCATCGGCGGGAGGAGAATTGACGTCGGCGATGGATTTGGGCGAGGCGTGACGTGGAGTTTTAAAAGAGAGGAATAATAAGAAGGCGAAAGAGAGGAAGAGGGAAAGCACGAAAGGTTTGAGGAGGAAGAAGGGAAGCTTTGAAAGAATTGTTTTCATGTCTGTTGTCTCTGCATGGATGGGTACGTAATGTATGCTGCTGACATCGTATGGCTTTAAGATGCAGAAATTACGACGAAAATATAGGTAAAAATATGATGCTAAATTAGTTTTACATTTTTTTAACGAGAACTCTTTTAGTGGGAGTGTGAGATCGAGGGAGTACTATTTTTTCGGAAAGAAATCTAATTCAAATATTAAATTGTACAAGTATTTGGGTGCGATAAGTAAGGAGTTAGAATAGGTTTTCTTGTTGAATGGGAAAAATAAATAAAATTTATCTTCGATTTTTTCTTTGTAGTTAAAATTAGTTAATTAATTAATTATATTATATTATATTCCAATAGATTGTCGCTCACGTCAGATTAGACCATGTTTAATCTTAAGCTGAAAGATTAAGGGTCTCTTCTTTACAATATTCTGAGAACATGTCTCAAACCTGTTCTCAGCCCAAATAAGTTTCAGCCTATTTGTAAGAAACATGGTTCTGAGAACTAGGTTGAACCTCAGTTATCAACCCATGGTAAAGAACATGGGGTTCAACCCAATATTTTTTCCAATATTTTTTTTCAAAATTTTTACTTTTATTAGCAGATAAAATCTCAATCTTTCATGTTTTACATATTCAACCAAAAGCTAATTTTTACATTATAATAATATTTCAGCCCATAGTAATTGTTCTTAATGTTAATGATATATTTAAGTTTATACAATATTTTTAATTTAAGATAGTTTAATATTTAATTTTTCCAATTTAATTTTTAAAAAAAATTGGGGCCTTCATTTAAGAAAAACAAAATAACAGGAGCTTAACTATAAAAGATTTTGATGAACAGTGTCTGCAACACTGTTCATCTTCTTCCCCAACAAACAATTTTTTTTTTTCCTTCATCGCATCTCCCTCGTCGTTTTTTTCTCTGCTTTCTTCTTCCCCACTCCCGGCGGATCTGCAAATTGCAGAACCAAAATTCGTCAATTTGCAGAACTTACAGAACAGAAAAAAAAAAAAAAAACTGCACAGAAGAACTGAAATGGAAACTCTTCGGTTCTGCAACAATTGCAGAACCGAAATTTTGCAATTGGTCCTGCAATTGTTGCAGAACCAGAAAAAAAAAAATTGAAAGAAGATGACGGGCGCGGAGGAGGAAGAAGAAAGAAGAGGGGAAAAAAAACTGAGACCCGGTTCTTCCTCCATTTTGTAGAACATGGGGTTCAGCACATTTTGGAGGGATTTTTGGTCTTAATCCCAAAAATTAGCCAAAACCAGTTCTTAGAACTGTGTAAAGAATATGCCCTAAAAAGGGTAAATTGAATTTATCCATTAAAGGTGCATCAAACTTCTTTGTAAAAGGCTCAGAATCTTCTATTACACTTTTGTGTTATACGATCTATTACATATCTTAATAATTCATCATAAATTATTTTTTATATTAATTTTTTTACCAATGATATTCATTGGCATTCTACCTAATTTTAACGAGGGCATTTTCGTCCATATTCGTTTTAGTTGAAAAAAACTACCCAAAAAATTGCAATCACTCACATCAATCTCTCTATTTCCTCCTTTTCAGTCGGCCCTCTCTCCATCCCTCTCATTCTCTTTCCTCATCCCAGTCTGCCCACTTCCCTCCATCTCACTCTCATTCCCACTCTCAGTCTGCCCACTTCCCTCACTCTTAAGAGACCCATGCCGATGGGATACATCTCCTCTTCAAGCCGGTGCTTGGATGTCAACTTTGGGTCTTCAGATCTGGGTTCTCTCTTCAAGCCGATGGGATAAATCTCCTCCTCAGATTTTGAGACTCGTCAATGGTCTGGGCTGAGGTAAGGGGTCTGATGGGTTTTGGGTGCTGCTGCCATCTCCGATTTTGGAAGACATCGACGGTGGGAGGTAGCTACGTTCTTCTAAACAGGTGAGGACAGGTATCGTGGGTCTCAGTTTTAGCCACCGGAGGGAATAGGTACCGGGGCAGAGCTCCTACGAATTTTCAGATTCCAATGGTTTGCTTTGTCTCTGCCGGTTTATCGTATGAATCGGCATTACGGAGTGGGTCACCGGAACGGCTCGGTATCGACGGGTGGAATGGTCTTCGAGTTAGGAAGGTTCCTTCATTTTGGATTTTCTGGGTTGCTAACAAGGGAGCTCTGATTTGGAAGTGGTCACCGGATTGCTAAACAGAGAGCTCCGATTGATGTGGTCATTGAATTTGGGACTTCCTCTCCGGCAATTTTGAAGATTTCAGAATGGTTATTGCCTATCAATTGTAAAGATTATCTCATCGTACGCTACCGGAACTACTCTGTTTGGCTGCTACTATTGGTTCTGATTGGGTCGCCGGAATTACTACGTTTGGCTGCCGCTGTTGATTCTGTTTAGGTGCTGCCGTCGCTAGAAACATCTCTAATGTCGGCCAGTATAATGGCAAATGCTAATTGGTGTGCTGCAATTTTCTAGAGATAGGGCTGGATTTGTGCTGAATTTAAAATTTTCTGGAACTTTGTGCACGGAATTTCTGGAAGAGGCATGTTATATGCAGTAACAGATTTACTAAACGCAGTAACATTTTCTGTGAAAAAACAAAAATGTCCCTGGCCAAAAATAAGAAAATCGGAAAATACTAAACGCAGTAACCGTTCGGAAAATACCACCGTTTTCCGGCCAAAATATCGCCGGCGGTATTTTCCCGGAAATACCGCCGGAATATGGTGGTATTTTCGGGGAAAATACCGCCGGAAAACGGTGGTATTTTTGGGGAAAATACCACCGTTTTCCGACGGTAACGGTGGTATTTTTGGGGGAAAATACCACCGTTTTCCGACGGTACCACCGTTCTCCGGCGGTATTTTGCCCGGAAATACTGCCATTTTCCGGCGGTATATCGCCGGCGATATTTTCCGGGGAAAATACCGCCGGAAAACGGCGATATTTTGGCCGGAAAATATCGCCGGAAAACGGCGGTATTTTCTGTTACTGCGTTTAACCGGGTACTCAGTCTCCCCGGTCGAAATGTTGCAGAAACAGAAAAAAACGTCCGGATAATCGCCGATCCGGGAAAAAAATCCCCCCGAATAGGTTTTTTTTCTCGAAAATTATAATGAAGGGGTATATAGAGAATTTATGCAAACTAATTTAAAGTAAAAAAATAAATATAGTGTAATATGGATCGTAGTCGGGTAATTCGGACTTTTAAAGGGGAATGTTACTGCGTGTAGTGAAACGGTTACGGGGACACCGGCGGTATTTCTTCAGTTTTTTCTAACCGGGTACTGTATACCGTTCACGCACGTTGAATAGTACTCGATTTTATTATTTTTCCTTTTTTATTTTAGGCCAGGGGCATTTTTGTATTTTTACAGGGGAATGTTACTGCAAATAGTTAAACGGTTACTGCGTATAACAATTCCGTTCTGGAATTAGAGTGTCATTTTCTTTAACGGAATTGTTATTTGAAGGACACCGTTTACTAAACGACATTTTAAAAAAAATTTTAGACGTAAATTTATATTTTTGCCCCTCCATTCTTTTCTACCTGAGATCAATTTTACTGCAATTCCATTTCTCCTCCATATCGCGATTCTAGTTTCCACCTCCATCGCTCTTCTTTGTCGGTCGTCTCGCTCAACAAATAGGTGAGTTGGAATTTTTTTTTTTTTTTTTTTTTGTAGAGGAAATGAAAATTTGAATGTGTTTAGTGTTACAAATTCTTATGGGTACTGTGTTTAGGAATGTATTAGTGTTTATGATGCATTTTTTGGCTGCATAGTGATAATTTTAGGGTAAATTTAGTGGTTATTCGCCGGAAAACGATTTTCCGACGAACGACCGGGAAAATCGCTTCGGGTCCCTAAAAAAATCGCCGTCCTGTGGCGATTTTCAAAAAAATCGCCACAGGACGGCGTTTTTTCCCGGGAAAATCGTTTCGCGGGAAAAAAACGCCGTCCATTTTCCCTGGCCTAGGCGATTCTTAGTGAGAAAAAAAGTGGAGTAAATTTTTTTAATGAGTTAGAAACTATCAAGGGTATATTTGTCTTTTCGCCACTTAAAATTTTAAAAAGTATCCTGTGTTTAGTAAAACGGGTCATGCAATTAACATGCCCCTTATTTAATTTCTGCTGCTACTAGTGTTCTTGGATAATTAGGAGTGTTTTGCTGCCTTGTTAGCTGGAACTAGTGCTGGAATTTGAGAATTTGAAGGTTCTGTTTGGGCTGATTGCCGGAATTTTTGGTGCCGTTTCGTGCTGGACATTTTGGGCAGGTTTGCTGAAATTTTTGGTACTGTTTGGTGCAAAAAATTTTTTGTTCCGTCAAGGAGAGAGACAGATGATTCACTCTTCTTATGATTCATTCCAACTTTTCAAAAATTCCCCAAATAAAATCAAAGCAATCGAATCCATGGGTCGAAAGTAATCCTAGCTTGCTCAAATGGGTCTCTAATTAGAGTCTACACCACAAAATCCAAAATCGAAACCCAAAACTCCTACTACCCCATGGACTATGGGAAAAAGGGTTGATGAAGGAGAGATTAAAAAAAAAATGGTCTTTGCCATACGTGTTTTGGGGATGGGTTTGTAAGGATGGAGAGGATGAAAGTGGATATGGCAAGAGAAAAGGGGAAAAAAATTGAAAATAGATAATCAAATAATGGAGAGGATTTTCAATTCTCTTTCTTCACCCACCAATAATAGAGAGGATGAATATTAACATAGTGAGAGAGAGAGAAGAGAATAAGAAGATGAAGAAGATGAAGGGATGAAGAAGATGATGACGAAAAGAGAGAGAAAAAGAAACAGCATGGAAAAGAAAAAATTCAAAATTTATGCACGTTTCCCGCTTAAACAATGGTTGACGAAAATGCCCTCGCGAAATAAGGCCATAAAATGCTCAGTTAGTGGGTTGACGGTCACTTTTAACGTAGTGACTAAAATAGTGCAAAAACAAAAGTAAGGTGACTAAAAAAATAATAAAAAAAATAAAGTGACCAAAAAGTTAACATTCTCAAAATAAGGTGACCAATTTTTCCATTCACCCAAAAAATTATTTAGACATATTTGACCTTTAATCCGATAGGCATATAAAGTGTCACAAACACTATTTAAAAGATTCCGTTGCTTTAATCAAAAGAGGCATGTTAAACGCAATAACCGTTTTACTAAACGCAGTAACATTCTCCTGTGAAAAGTCTAAAATACCCCTCACACTTTAAAAAAAAAAACAAAAATGTCGCCGGCGACATTTTTGGCCCAAAATGTCGCCAGATTTCAGCGACATTTTTGGCCCCTAACACTTACAAAAAAAAAAACAAAAATGTCGCCGGCGACATTTTTGGCCCAAAATGTCGCCAGATTTCAGCGACATTTTTGGCCAAAAATGTCGCCGGAATCCGGCGACATTTCCCCCTCCCCTTCAATTTGATATTTGCAGTAACCACCGGACGGATCTTCGCCAATCCGGTAAAAAATTCACATTTTTGACAAAAATACTAACACATCCGGACATAATACAACTAAATTAATCAAACCAACTATCTAAAATAATACCGCAAAACATTTTAACTTTAGCCACTAATCTTTTTCCGATCCGAGTCGTCTCGATTTTTATCCGATTTTGTGATTCCACCCGGCTCTGCTTTGCAGGAATTATTAAACGGAACAGAGCCCGTGTAATATGGATCGTACTCGTGACTATTTATTCAAATGTTGTGCGGTATTTTTATATTTTATCTAAAGGGTAAAATAGACTTTTCATAAGGGAATGTTACTGCGAATAGTAAAACGGTTACTGCGTATAACAATTTCGAATCAAAATGCTCACCATCTAAAATAGGGGCATATTATTTGCAGGTACTATTTTACTAAACACATGACACTTTTTAAAATTTTAATTAGTGAAAAGACAAATATACCCTTGATAGTTTCTAACTTTATAAAAAAAAATTTACCCAACTTTTTTAACTCAGGGAAAATCGCCCAGACCAGGCGATTTTCTCTAGGAAAATCGCTTGGCCTGGGCGATTTTCCCAGATAAAATCGCCCAGGCAAGGCGATTTTCCCTTAAAAAATTGATTTTTCGAAAATTTAGTGGTCGTTCGCCGGAAAAACGATTTTCCGACGAATGATCGGGAAAACCTAAAAAAAACGCCATCCTGTGGCTTTTTTTAGGGAAAATCGCCACAGGTCACCGATTTTCTCTGGGAAAATCGCCTGTACTAGGCGATTTTCCTGGAGTTAAAAAAGTTGGGTAATTTTTTTCTAAAATTAGAAACTATAAAGGGCAAAAATGTAAATTCACATATAACAATTTTAAAAAGTGGCCCACAAATAGTAAAAAGTGGCCTGCTGATAACAATTCCACTAAAATATTGAGAACTGAAAAAGTAAGATTAGAAAATTAGAAATTAAATTCTTTTAATAAACCATATTTAAGGACCAAAATTGAAATTTACTTTACAAATTAATGGCAGATAAAAATTTTTTGTACTGAAATACTTTCTGTTTAAATACATCTTAAACCATTTTCTAAGACTTGAATGAGAATTGAAAAGAATCGAATATCGATAAATCTGTTTAGCGAACCTTGTATTTATTATGATGATTCATTTCCTTTGCCTTGAGGGCAAGGAGATCTAGAGGTATTAGAATCAAATCCCTAGACTTCGAAGTGAATTAAGCGGAGACACACACAAGTACAACAACAACAGCCGGAAACACCTGAGACTCACACAAGAACAGCAACAACAGCAGGAAACACCTGTGCAAGAGTCTCAAGTGTAATATCTTCTCCCCAGAGATTCCCTTCCTCAAGTATCCCCGCATAATAGAAATAGTTAAATTTAAGAAAAAAGGAAAAAAGAAACCTTTCAATGAAGGAGAATTCATCACCTACCTTTAAATAAGCTAAGCAAAACACTCCATGAGAATTCATCATCACCTACATACAATATGCTAATTTGACAACTAATCTGAGGATCAATAGACAATATCCAACCTCATACTACCCTTAGTTAATATTATCAAACCAAACTTGAAGCTAAGGATGAATACATTCTACCCATGTGGGATGCTTTTATCATGTTAGACTTTGCAGCATCCAACAAAGGGTCTGCTTGGATGGCCTTCCCAAAGCAGAACTTGGCTTCCTCCCACCGCCCCTCGGCCACAAACACGAGACCTAGATTGTTGTACGCCGGTGCATAACCTGGACACAGTTCAAGGGACTTGGAAATCATCGCCTTTGATCGCTCATATTTTCTTAGTTGCCTGTAGAGATTTCCCAGGTTGGAGAATATGGTGTGTGCCTGTTGAGATGTAGTCAGCGACAAAGCTCGCTTGTAAGCCTCCTCGGCCTGGGAAGTGTCCTCGGTTAACTGCAATGAGATGCCTGAAATGCATGTGCAGAAAATGAGACAAACAATGACAGCCAACCTAGGAAGAATGTGAAAGAATTGACATTACCAAGATTTGACCATGCATAACCGCAATCATTAAGGCGAGCAACTGCAGCCTTAAGGTAAGTCTGAGATGCTTTAAACTGTTGGGTACAAAGGCCGTGATGCCCGAATTGATGCCACTGCAAAGCGTTGTCTGGGTCTTCCTCTATTGCCTGCTTCATATGACATTAAGAAATATAGAAATTAAAAATTCTTTCGTGTACGACCTATAATCAATCTTCAAATTTTCGGCCTATTCAACTCCTAGTTGCGTTGGCCAAGAGAAAACAGAATGACAGGACAGTTGAATCCTATTTAAACAGAGTATAATCACAGATATGAAAAAAGAAACCTTCACAGAAGAAAGCTAAGTAACAAATATCCCTGAAGGCTGAAGAATAAAAGGAAAAAATCATTTAATAGTTTTGCCTATGTCAATGTCTGCGTCGTCTGAGAGAGAGAGAGAGAGAGAGAGGACTGAGAGGAAAATAGGAGAACAAATATAATGCAAATTCAACCTGTTTGAGACTGTTGGTAGCACGTTCTTGGACTTCCAACAAATCATCATTCTCGATATCAAAGACTGCAGCTATCTCATGTTGAGCCTTGTGAACCATTGCAAGGCCTGCCCAAGCTATAGGAGACTCAATCACTGACGAATCACCCTCCCGAAGTATGGAGGCCATTTCATTTCCAGCCCAAGAGAGCTGCTCACTTGGATTTTGAGACCTTTCTGCATCTCTGATCCGGTGAACGCCAACGGCATACCTTGTGGCTAAACAATTAGGCTCCAGTTTTCCTGCCTAAGTATTTGAAAGCGAATTCTGAGAAGGAACACAACATTGACTGGCAAAACTCTAAGTATGGTTGAGTGCAGTTGCCTCAGTAAATTTAGAGAATCACAAATATTTCATTCACTAGTGAAAAATAACTATTGCCCTTTTAACAGAGTCTAATGAGAGAAAATGAGATTCTGAACTTTTCTGGTTAGTCTAAAAGTACCAAAAAAACTTGACATACAATCCTAACAAATTTAATTAAATAATCAAAGAAAAAGTTAAATTCACACCATTGTACCAACATGCAAAAAAGCTCAACTACAACCATGCAGAAGAAGAATGAGACTAATTTAAGTTGGAGGTTTATGTGGCCAAATTATGTGCCCAAGGTAAACAGATAGGTTAAGTATTTAGCAGTTTTTCAAATATCAGCGCGTCTATTGGTCATATAACTAGCCAAGGGAAGTTAAAGAAAGCAACCCATAATTGTATGCCATCAGACAATTACATAACTGAAATGCAAATGCCAGACAAGGGTTCCGCCCAATGCATTCCAACATAATCAAATCAACATATTAAAGTGACAGAAGAACCTTTTCCAAGCATTTGCTAGCATTTCGATGATCCCCCATCAAGAAATAAGCATTAGCCAGATTCGACCATAGATGTGCTGATCTGGGATCCGATTTTACAGCAGCTAATAAACATTCTTTAGCAGCATTGGTTGCTGCGACTTGATCCGTAGAAGCTCCTCCATAATCACCATTTGCTCCAGCACCTAAAATACGGAAGGGAAAACTTTCTGGTATATCTATTTTGGGTAGCATATAAGGATTTTAGTGAAGTTTGGACCCGAAGCACATCTCCAAAAGGGTAAAAAACCTCAGAGGCCCTCCAACTATCACGATTGCATAATATTGGCCCCTGATCCTTTTTTTCTTTTTCTTTTTCCATTTTGCCCTCTCTGTGTTTTTTAAGTGGTCATTTTTGGCCCTTCAATATTCAGACCGTTGGATATGTGGAAATTGGACATCCTATTGAAGACCATTTCTTTGATGTGATGGTTGGAATTTTTCAAAGGCCAAAACTGACCACTTAAGAAAGTTAAGGGATTGAAGTGACAAGGAAAAGATATCATGGGCCAAAGGTATACGATTGCAATAGTAGGAGGACCCCTAAAGTTTTTTCCCCTCTCCAAAAGAATATTTGAAGAAAGTAGTGACAGAGAGATTGTAAAGATATAAGTTAGAACACAAAATTCTTGTCATCAAGTGGAAGTTACCTGAAATTACTGAACCATATTTACATAAAAGAAGGGCTGCATAATTGATGAAGGAAGAAGGATGGTTTTGATCCTTCAAAACTAGCTCTTGACAGCATTTCTCTGAAAGCTCCAAATTCCCGCTGAAAATGAAGATTGGTATAAAACTATGAAAGCATATCACATTAGAGACTCCAAAAATCTGTAAAAGCCCATGCTAATGCCAACAAAATGAAAACGTGGGAAGTGTCATAAAAAGATGCAAGATACCCAGCAATATCAACCTGGGGGAGGAAAAACACAGATAGTTATTTTCTTGACAAATAAGCCCTTACGCTCTTGATGTATTGGTAATGGTATGATGAGAAAATTGAACTGTAACAATATTTTAATCATCTCTACTTTCAAGTCAATGCAGAAAACTTAGTCACTACTTCCAGGTTTACTTCAGCCATTTTCTTGTTCATTGAGAGCTTTTGAAGCAACCACACATTCTAAAGATGGCAAGGAATGTACAATATCAAGCTTTATATATCCTTATAATACATGACAAAGTTGGTAAATCACTTTTATTGCATGTCCTATTGCCACCTGTATCAAGTAAAACAACCTCTTTTGGGTCAATCAATATGCTCCACGGTAAGGCTTTGTTCTTTTTGTGGCTCAGCTTGGGAATTTTTTGTTTATGGAAAGGAATCTTTTTAGGGGGAATTGTTTTTTGGGAAATTGTGTAGGAGAGAGAAAAAAGTGTAATGATTATGTTATTTTTTGAATATATGTGAGTGAAAATTTAGAGGGAATTTTAAAATATGAATTTTGAATTTAGTAGCAAATGAAGTTGTTTCTCTATGTAAAATTTGGAGTAAAAAGTGATGATTTTTCCTGGAATGGAATAGAAAAGAACAGAGCCTTAGAGAACCACAAATGACATCACATCAGCTTGTTATATGTTGATTCATAAAAGGATTCGGGACAAAAGAACTTTCTTTTTTCTGAAAATCGTAATGGTCGCACAATAATAATAATAATAATAATAATAGTAAAAATCCTTGGAACTGAAACTTCCATCCATACCTAGGAGAAATATGCTAGACAAGAAAATGGAAAAGAAGCTTAAATTAGCTGATTTTTAAACGTGTCCGTGGATCCGCAATAACTGGAGACAAAAAATTATCATGAGACTTTTGACATATACATCTACTAAATAATGGCCATCCTTCTTATGTGATTTATTTGCCATGGAAAGAATTATGTCCTATTTGGACAAAGATCCAAAATACTTCACTTAATTGACTGATTTCCAAATTTTGCGAAATAAGAATAGGACCCCCGATCTAGAAACTCCATATAGTAATTATAGAAAAAACATGGCACTAGTAATGATTATTAATGGGAGTTCATTCAAATAACGACAAGCTTATATCATCGAAAGCCCCACTATCAAAGATTCCTACCGGTCTTTCCCTAACACTCAGCTTGACAAATTTGCGAGTTTTCTCTTTATTTACATTTCCAGCCTTCCATCCAAAATAATCCCTACACATTACAGATATTGTCCATTTGCAAGGATTCATGGCCATAACTATTTAATTTGGAATTTGATGGACAAGTTCTCTGTGTCATTTATACATATAGCAATAAGCAAAGGCCAGCAATCTGGTACTCCGTCTGAACCATCTATCTAGTGCATATGCTATTACAGAAATATCATACTGCCCAAAAGGTGCAATGCAATTCTACAATATTCACATCCCAGGCATAGCATAACAGTATGATATCAAAATGTGTTTGAGATTTTCTTTTTAAATACTAAAAGTGCATTGGAAATGTAAGAAGGTATATTGGGAATGATGAAAAATGATTCTTGAAAGTGAGTTTTGAAAAGGTGAAAGGAGCAACCATACAGGCCTTATGTTCTACTCTTCTGCATTAAAGTCATACTCTAGCAATCATGACTAATCAATTTGACAATAACATAGAACAGAAGTAAATCACAATCATAATGATGCCTCTAATTGAACTGTTCTCAGTACCTTTGAAAATAAGCAGTCCCAAGGTTTCCTAGGCAATCCAAGTTGTTGGGTTCAATGGCTAACAAAGACAAGAAAACTGATATAGCACTCTACAAAAGTGAGAGAAAGAATTTCAGATTCCAAAAGATACAATTCAATTCTATGAATGTGGCGAGAGTGTCTCATTGCCAGAATAAGATTCAGTAACTGCACCTGCAAACGTCCTGTTTTAAGAAGTATAAGTCCCAAAGTGTTCCAGACTGATGCCTGTCTAACATCCAAATCCATTGACACTTTTAACTTATTAATAATATCCTCAAGCTCTCCGGGGCCAAGTTCTTTATCTGACTTGCTGTCCTCTAAGCTTCCTAACAAAATACACTGTATTTTTTGATAAAACATTTCATAAACACAAGGTCATCCACTGAACTTTCCACCATAAAATTTCAAAAATGAAGCTAAAGTCCAAAGCAACCAGAATCTCTGAACATAAAAGATATTCCACCTGAGCATGGTGAATCTGAATCAGTGAAAGCAATTCTGGCCGGTCAATTTCTTCTTCAGGCCGAATCAAAATCCCTGTTGCCTTCTCATATGCCATAATTGCCTAAAAGAATGAAACTTTCTTTTTACGCTCACTGCTGTATAACTATATGCACTAATATAACTCAAGTAAAAGTATTAAAAAAATAAAAATCAAAGATACCTTTTCAACTTGACCCATTCTTTGGTGCATTAATCCAAGTACAAAATGAGCATGAGCATTCTTTGGCATCTTTCGTGCAACATGGACCAGCCCCTAGATTCCCCACCACACACACACACACACCCCAAAAAAAAAAAAAAAAAGAAAAGAAACTGGTCATGCTATCCATAAAATTACCATTTTTTTTTTCCAAGGATACGGCATAATGATAAATCAAGCCCAAAAATCAAGAATCAGAATAAACATATGTACAGTTGGTGTATTCATCCTAGGCAATACATATACTTGCCAGCCCCATACCCACCATATTTAATTAACATACTTTTCATGGAAAGTTCCCATTTTGTAAAAGTATCTGATCATGACAGTTCATCAATTACCTAAATGATCAAATTTCACAAAGAATCAGAAATTACAGAAACACGTCACATTAAGTTTCAACAAATAAATGAAGAGATTTGCAAGGAAAATAATAAGGGAAATAGAATAAACAATAATAACCCCAAAAAAGTGAAATGTGATTATAGCATGCTACAGCACCAAAGCCATGATTTTTTCCTAGGTTTCATCCGTAATACCTTCCCAACCTTCCAGCCCACCACAACTTTAACTCTTAGAAACTTCCAAAATATAATGCTAATGAATTTTCACTAAAAAGAGCTCCTTCTGTTCCTCTAGTTAACATTCCATAGTTAATACATTTCATCACTCCTTTCCCTATGGCAAGGAGATTCATAAACCACAAAGAATCCTAAAGATATTGAAACCTGTGGAGTTTTATCACAATAAGTTCCCATAAAATTTTATGGGTCGCAGATTAAGGAATATCCAGTTCTAGCCTCTTTTGAAGTTATGCAGCAACTACATAGAAATTGATACATTTACAATTCCCAAATTAAGAAGGTACAAAATGTTAAAAACTGTAGAAAATTGAACTTACTGTTCTAAGGCTGCTGACTTTTTCCTCGCGTGATGATGAGATCCCTTGACCGTTCTGATCAGCCTCTGCATCAGCTCCGCAATCAAGAGGGAACTCCAGTTTACTTTTTGAGCGGCATTTACCCAATTTCTTAAACTGTTTACCCTCTGCTTCCATGACCTCTACATCTTTACTCATTGAGGCACTATTATATATATTCTGCATTTATTTACCCCACCACAAAAACATCAACTTCCTTCCTTAGAACCTAAAATAACCAATACAAGTTCCAATCCTAATAAGCTAAAAGCACAGTTACAGAACTTAAACGGCAGCCAAAACAATAGAGAAAAACACAACAAACAAATACTTCAAAATCCCATATGATTGGCAGTAAATTCATTTCTCAGGATTAAACTTGTCATCCAAATAGCCCAATTGATCGTTTAACTCAGGAAAACTTTCTAACACAGAAACGCAAACTCTATGACTACACTAAACTATGAATCCCGGAAAAAAATGAAAAGGGTCTAACTTTCACAACTTCACAATAAATAATCCCCCAAAACAAAAATGGTAATAAAATCAGCAAACAAAAAACCCACCTGAAAATCAGCTCACTCTTGCGGTGAGAATAAGAAGAACATCACTGGGATTTCAAAGCTCCATGAAGTTCTCAGCGGTAGAGAAATCAATGTGATGTCTGGGGTTGGGGTTGGGGTTGGGGTTGGGGTTTGGGGTAGCGGTAGTGGTGATTACTGGAGGGAGGGGTCAACGTTCCATGAACGATAAGTGTTCAATTCTCTTTTATAGGTAACCCTGGTCCCTGACTGCCTGCTGTCTGACACCAAATTACAACCTCAGTTCCTCAAATTTTAGAACATCACATTTTGACCTTTATAAAGAATGATAACGGTAACGCATACGCTCTCAGTCCTAAACTAAGTGTCGTTTTACTCTTTTTGTTTTTTTCACACAAATTATGGAAACTAATGAAATTATAAATGTAACGTTGAGTTTTGTTTTCTAAATAGTAAATACGAAATGTTTTAAGATATTATAATTACATGTAATAGTAGTTGTTGCATTTTCTAAAATGTGAAAGAACATTTAATAGGGTATTTTTGAAAAAGAATATGCACATACTCCTTCCATTTCTAAATAGGTGTCTCCCAAATAAGTAGTATTTTATACATTCCAATATAAAAAAATTAATAGTCTCAATTTTACCCCTTCTTTAATTGTTCTCATCTAATAGTATTAATTATAATGTTATTTCTAATACACATACATTACACAAATTCTCATTTAATGTATAGTTAAACTAGAAAACATAATTATGTATTGCTTAACTTTAGAATATGTCATTCTATTATCATTTGACACTCTTTATTTCATTTATATCCTTGCTTATTAAGTATGGGTTAACTGTAGACCATGCATAATTATATTAATAAGGAGAGCAAGAGTAAAAATTTGAAAGTGGACTTTTCTATTAGAATACAAAATATTTCTCAAAGTGGACTATTTAATAAAACGGATGGAGTATTACATTTGGACAACAACTTTAAAAGCATTTCTTTTAAAAATGTTATTCAGAAAGTTTCTATAAAAAAGTTTTTAAAAAGCTTCTCTTAGAAACAAATTAATATACACTTGAACAAGTGTTTTAATAAAATATAGTGTTTATAATATTGTTTTTATAGTTAAAAGGTGTTTGAATTAATTTTTTTAAAGAGAATCTTATATTGATTTTTACATAATATAATAGGTTAAATGATCATATTCTTATTCGAATCAAACAAAGTTATTTTAATTTAAGAAATTACTTGTCCATTTCCTCAGTTTCCATTCTCTGTGCCAAATATGCACTCTTTTTGTAATATAGATGTTATGTCGAATGACATAACATCAGTTTTCAATACACGAAAACAGTAGTAGTATGATTGAATGACATAACATCAGTATACATAATCACTAATCTAGAAAAGACATTTAAATGAACTAGAAAAAAAAGAAGATAAAACTGACTGACAGTGAAGAAGAGAAAAAATAAAGCATGGGTTGAGTTTTCTCCAGTGAAAAGCTTTCACACGAAGCGAAAACAACGACGCTACATTGAATTTGCTTTCATTTTTTCTCTGCGCGAAAACTTATGACCTCATCGCTACATGCTTGCTAACTTTTTGGATACTGTAACTAATATATTAATATAGTTTAAGGGATATTTTGGGAAGACAAAAGTCTGAAACAGTAAATTTTGGTAGTTTAATTGCACTAATTCGCACGTGATATTTACTCACCGTTAGTTTAGTAACTTTCCGTCAAAGTGATATTTTAGTACAATAGTACAGGGGGTAACTGTGTATTTTAATAATACAGGGAGTAACTGTCACGGAGCTTATTATACAGGGGAAACTATCATTTGCCCCATTTTTATTATAAAAGTGAATGATAACATTAGAAACCTTACTATAGTTTGTAATGAAGCAATACATTTGTATATTTTTTGGTACATGACAGCAAGTAAAGGATTAAAAAAAAAACACCTTGTTTGGGGTAACCGTAGCTTCCACTGCTGTCATGCACAAGATGGATTCTGCTGTTTCTCCAAAAACTGTTGCTGGGATAGACCTACTACTATCACTCAAGAAGACCTCAAATCGACACCTATTTGAAGATTTTTTTTTTATAAAATGGAACCTTTATGATACTACCATTGGCAAAAAAAAAACCAAATCATTGGCTTTAATAAATATAGGGATTATGGTTTTGTACCTAGGTTCCGCAATCTGTTTTTCATTGCAAGAATTAAAAGTATACTCATACTTGTACACAGCTGATGTGGCGTGTGCACATTTCTTGCATGCCATATAAAAATACTGCTGAGTGATGTCTTTGAAGCTTATTCCGATTTTCACCAGGCAGCCTAATTTCCAAGTGAAGGATATAAAGATTAGAAATTACTACACTGGATATTTGAGAAACAAGTTTACTGTACCTTTTGGTCTGGTAAAATGTTTGACACAAGAAGAACATCCTTTGCATATGTGGCAAGACAAAGAGTTCTAACTTGGCCTTGAACATTATTCCTTAAGAATTCTTCAATGTATGGCCTATATCTCTGAGCCCTATCATATATGTCAATTTAAACAATTATTATATATCCTAAACTTCTGAAATTATAATTTAAAAAATCTTACAAAGTTTTGGTATAAACAGAATAGAACTCACCAATTTCTCATCCTCATTGCTTCCTCAACTAGAGGATCAATCAGTGTCATAGAATTTTGCATAGTAAACAATTCACACCCTAGTTAAGGAAAACATTTATTAGTATAGTTATGATACTAATATGATGACCAGTAATGTTTGCAACCAAGAATTGAATCACCATTGAAATATGTCACACGTAGCCTGCGACCAACGATTACTGGAAATGTTTGATATCTCTAGATAGTGCCTTCCCCTCATTATTCATAAAGTCTTTCCACAAATTAATCTGACAAGACTCCATTCTATAATTAAAAAGATCAAGTTAACAGGATACATGACTTAAGATGCAAAAATAATGATAAATTGAAGTTATGAAAATATGTAATGAAAAGAAAAAAGGAAAAATTGTACTTGTCATTAATTATTAAGAACTTTTGAACATTAGCATTGCCATATCTTGTAGCAGGAACAGTCGCTGGAAAAGATCAATAATAACTCCGTGGACATCTATTCCATTTTTTATTTCATTATTTTTAGGGTGAAGTGCATTTTTGGTCACGGAACTTTGTCAAAATTGCAGAAATGATCACGCAACTTTCAAAAGCTGATTTTTAGTCACGCAACTTTAAAAAATGTGCAAAAATGGTCATTCCGTTAACCCCCACTGTGAAGTCCCTAACGGTGCACTGTTCCATCTTCTTCCTCCACCTTCTTCCCTTTTTTTCTTTTTTTTTCCTGTTAACCCCCACTGGTCATGTAGCAGCAACTGTAAGAAAGTCTAAAGTTGATGTCTCCTTTACTCACATTATCAAGAGCAGTGAGCCAGCTTTCAGTGTTTTGGTTTCAAGATTTCTGCTTGGATCAGCTTTTCCTCTGCCAGTTTACCTATCACTTCTGCCCATAATTGGAGGCTGTGCACTTTCTGCTCTCACTGAGCTCAATTTCAACATGACTGGTAAATATAGCAAATTAACAATGCATTAATTCCAGTCCAATGTTGGCTTTGTCCTGTGTTACTGAGTTTTGGTGCTGAAATTTGCGCAGGTTTTGGGCCTGTTCTTTAGGCCGGTTTGAGAACTAGGCTGAGTCTAAATGGGTTTTTGCCCAAAACAAAGAAATAATGTTCTCAACCCAAAACGTAAACACATATTCCACCACCACCCGGTCCACCCATCCACCTCCTCACCACCGCCACTGGCCTAAACCCTAAACCCCCAAAATCCAATTATTCTATTTCAAAACAAAAAAAATTAAGATTGAATTCTATATTTCCACAAATTCCCAAAATCCAATGTCAACTAAAGATTCAATTTTAAATTTTAATTACAAATTAAGAGAGATTGAGTGTGAAGGAAGAAGGAAGAATAAGAAGAAGAAGGAAGAAGAAGAGGAAGAGAGAGGAGGAGGGAGGAGGAGGAGGAAGAAGAAGAAGAAGAAGAGAGGAGGAGAAGAAGAGAGAGAGAAGAGGATGAGGAGGAAGAAGAAGATGACTACGTTGTCGGCCGAGCCGCCGGGGGTGCGAAGAAGAAGAAAGGGGGCAGAAGAAGAGGAGGAACACTAAGAAATTGGTCAATAAGAAGGAGTCCGGTGGTGGTTGCAGGCGGAGGAGGGAGGCGGCGTCGGCAGTGGGTTTTGAGGTGAAATGAGTCTTAGTTTTGGGTTAAGAAATGGGTAACAAACATTGGGTTGGTCATGATTTTGGGTCTCAATCCAAAAAATATTACAAAACCAGTTTGGAGAACTGCATGAAGAACAGTCCCTTTATCAAGAACACAATTGAACCCTCATTCCAAAAAATCCACAACTTAAAAACAAAAGAAAAAAAATTAAATATTTTGGCTTACAGGCAATAGAGTTTTCCAAAACTCAAAATCGGTCTTCGGTGCTTCAGCAATTCTCATAGCCCACGAAACCAACATCAACAGAGAGCTGGCAGCTAAGGACAGAGTCGAAGTAAGCCACGGAAATGGAAAGGCATTGAGAACCTTCTTGTTGTAAATATTGAAAACCACATTCAAACTCCACCACATCGCAAAGTAAGACCCAATCTTCAGATTCCGAGCAGCATCTTCGCGAGTCTCTCTGTTGAACTCCATCCCAATTGGAATAGGTTGCGATCGATGAGCTTCATAAGCATTGCATTGGACCAACGACTCTCTAGGCTTGGAAATTTGATCCTTCGATTCATCAATGTAACCAAAAATACTAACGGCTAAAATGTACAAAGGGTTTCTGGGCAAAACAGTACATTTTTTGAAAGCAATTTGCTTCAAGGGAAATGTCAACAAATGATGGTTTGAACCCAAGAACAGTTTCTTCTTTTGGGAATGCTCAACGGATGCAGAAGCTGTGTAAGACTGGGCAAAAGATGCAGCCATGGCCTGTAAAGCAAACAGAGGAAAAAAAATAAAAAAGAAGGAAGAAGACGGAGGAAGAAGATGATGAACAATGCACCGTTAGGGACTTCACGGTGGGGGTTAACGGAATGACCATTTTTGCACGTTTTTAAAAGCTGCGTGACTAAAAATCAGCTTTTGAAATTTTCGAGATCATTTTTGCACATTCACAAAGTTTCGTGACCAAAAATGCACTTCACCCTTATTTGTAATCAGTGAAGAGTACAAGTATGGCTAACAAAATAATAAAATTATTACTCATATAGAAATAAATAATTGACAAAAATCAACTAAACATTTATCTATCAAAGAATCTTGCTTGTCTACATAGTGGCCAAATTCACCAAAAGGAACAAAATCATACTTTACATGTTTAACAATGAAGGGTTCAGCAATTTCTTCAATAACTGTATCAACGGCAATAATCCATTGCATAGTCACACCAGCAGGTCTATAAGCAGGGTTAGCTATCTCCCTAATATCAGCATTCATGATTTTGTACTTTTTGTAAGGCTGTAACTTTGAACCCATTATAGTTATAGCCTTGTTGAACATTATATCTTCAACTCTTCCTCCCTATTATTGAGTACAGTTGGAAGATAAATATATTTTTAGGGAATAAAAATTAAAATCAACTAAAAAGGAAAAAAAATCAACCTGTTCATCAGAAAAAATGAACTTCTGATACTTAGCATTTGTATTCCATGACTTATCTGAATTCTTTAGCTTGTCAATATGAATAACACTCACTTGCTTATCAGGACTCTTTAGTTTGTCAACAGTAACAACAGCCATCCTATAACTTTAAATAGAAATAAAATATAACAATAATGAACTAGCAGAAAGAAAAACAAACAAACAACAGTCTTAAATTAAGGTACAAAAAATAAAAGCAACCCCAACTGGTATAAAGTGAGGAAAAAAAAAATCTAGAAATTGAAAATAGTAAAGATTTGTGTATCATTTCCCTGAATTATAACCCACTTTAACAAAATGATTGTGTTGCCATACGAAACACCTCATCATATACAATATTAGTAGTCTTTGTATCAGACTTGTCTCCATCTAGTGTTGACAAAAAAAGCAACACCTTTACTAATGATGAAGTCCTAACTCTTGACAAGGCAACATAAAGCTGTCCATGGAAGAAAACTGGCTCTCTTAAGTACAAGCCCACACTTTCTAAAGTCTGACACCCTAGGACTTGTTCACTGTCATAGCAAAACAAAGTCTCAAAGGAAACTGAAATCTCTTGAAAGGTATACCATGTTTTTGATTGTCATAACTGAATCAATGAATCTTAGGAAGAAATACTTTCTTTCCTTTATGCAGGCCAAAAGCAATTTCAGCAGATACAGTGTGCTGGGATAATTCCCTACATATTAGCCTAGTTCCATTACCAGCCCTTCGGATGGATTTATATTTCTTATAAGCATGACAAGACAATTAACCTTCAGGCACAATTTATGGGGTGGCATTCCCTTTGGATTCAAAGAATTTAGAAAATCCTTAAAATCAGCTTGGTGTCTTTCATTAACTGTTCTGTTAACACTTGTATAAACTCGTGACTGACCAGGAAATCTATCAATCAGCAAATTATTAATGCTGTCAACAGAAGTGTTATGTGCTGCTAGAATACAATGACCAATCATCTTAAAAGGATCAGCAGCCAACAAGTTAAAATTCGGAAAGATAAAATCAACCAAACTGGAGTTCAAAACATGAAGTTATAATCTCAGCAAACAAAATATATAATGATATGCAAAAAAATTATAAAAACATAAACAATGTATAATTATTTGCTAAGAGACTTGGTCGGGCCTATATAAGGCATAACAATATTTGCAGGTAATTCTAGCTGTCCATGGTCATCAACAGATTGTCGGCCTTCACCAATACTTAGCAAAAAATCAGAGAATTCTGGTTGTAGAACAGCAAGCATGTTGATCACCAAATTAAGTTTTTTTTTAATTTTTGGCCATAGATACTAATTTAGTATCGAAGACTCTATTAATGTCTGCCGGACCCTTTTTCAATTACTGGTAGTATTTGTCTAAAGTCACCACCCAGAACTACAACTTTCCCACCAAATGGTTTATCCACACCCATAAGATCTCTAAGAAGAGCATCAAAAGATTCTTGGGACTCTCGCCTAGCCATAGAAGCTTCATCCCAACCAATAAGTTTTGCCTCAATAATTAACTGTGCAACACCACTTTTAGGGGTGGGCACGAATTGGTTTCCTCGAATTGTGGTTTCCTCGAATTGGTTTCCTCGAATTTTAAATTTTTTTTGGCCAATTCGAAAACCAAACCTAATTCGATTTTAAACTGAAGAAACCAATTCGAATTTGTAATTCGAATTCGGTTCGAATTCGGTTTTAAACCATGGAAACCAAATTCACAAAATTAATTCCATAATCAAAATTTTACAATCTAGTAACTAGTTTGAACAAATAAATCCAGCAGCAAACTCTTCTAGAAAAATAAATCTAAGTTCACCCTCTCAATCACATGCATCCTATAAGCCTTAAAATCATCCTGTAAGCATAGTTTTGGTAACCAATGCAGCTGATCCTTGGCCCAACTGTATCCGCACCTGATATTAATATAAAGAAAATAAAAGTAAGAATTAAGAAACAACACCAGGAGAACCGTGAAAATCGATGTCATGTAGAAAGCAAAGCAAGGAGGAGAAGTATACTTTGAGTTCTGCAATCCATTGCAGAATTGAAGCGCAAAACCTTCCGCAAAGACGGCACCGGCGGAAGGAGCAGGGGATCGCAGCGGCGAGAAGATCCGATCTAGAGCAAACGTGAAACGACGGCGGCGAGAGAGAACGGAAATTGCAGCATGTCGTCGGAATCGGTGATGTTTGTCTGCTGGGTTATCTTCCTCGGCGAACTGCAAAATGGAGGAGGACAAGAATATAAAGAAAAACGGAGAGGGAGGAGAGGTGGGAGAGAACTGAACTCGGGGAGGCGGCGGTTGTGTGATAATACTTTAGAGATTAGGTTTTAGTTTTACTCATTAGGTAAGCTTTATCCTTTAACTTTATGACATCTTTATCAATTTAAAATATTAGCTTTTAACTTTATGACATCTTTATCAATTTAAAATATTAATAAAGCCTTTAGGTGGAAAAAAAACTAATAAATATTAATAATAAAACTAATTCGAATTCGGTTTGGTATTTGGTTTGAATACCCAATTCGAAAACCAATTCGAAAACCAATTTCATAATTCGAATTCGGTTTCAAACCAAACCTAATTCGAATTCAAAATTTGAATTAGGTTTTTTCGAATTCGGTAAATTCGAATTCGATTCGAATTGGCCCAAACCATGCCCACCCCTAACCACTTTGCTTACTTAACTGACAGACATTACATTCAGTACATTCCAGAGGTAATTTAAATCTAGAATGAGCTGTATGGCCGCCTGGTAAAACAGATGCAGCAACTCCTGAAGTCGCAACAGCAATTGCTGTGTTGCCTGCTTGTCTAATCATGGCTAGCTAGGCACAGTATAAAAAAGTCTTACCAATGCCTCCAGGACCATCTAAAAAGAAACATTGGCCTCCATCATTATAAATTTCGTGAAGGATGAGATCATATGCATAGCGTTGACCAGAATTTAATTTTGTATGTGACATAATCTCATCCTCAGTAACTTCTATGTTCCTTTCACTATCAATTTATCTAGTTACTAAGATATCACCTTCCAATATAACTTGAGGGAAAATCAGATTGAAATCAGCAAGACATTTACCCATTTGAGCAAGAGAGACATTTATCATGTCTAGAACGTTCTTGTACACGATGGCTGAATTTGAGACGGCCCATGTGATCACATTTGAACATCTGCAGACAGCTAATCCCTATACTGTTCCCAAAGTTTTTTAGGATCATTTGGAGAACAAAAGACAAGAAGAGTAGCAAACAAAGATCTCAATGTAGTTGGCATTTGAAAAACACAAACTTCATCTAACATATCTTCAATGTAAGTGTCAGATTTTAAATAGCCCAATTCCATGGCAACAGCTCTATACGTCTCATATAATTTACCATTAATGGTCAGCAAATCAACGTATGAGGTTGGAGCCCTAATGTTACAAAGAAGAAGCCGAAGATAATAGCGTTCACCTTCACAAGGACTGACAGACACAATAACTTTCCCCTTTTTTCTCTCTTGCCAAAATCTATTCTTATTACGCCAAACAAAATATTCTAAAAATTCTCTGTACAACAATTTCAGTTGCTGAGCTTTTGGATTAGTTAGATTTATTAGAAAAAATTCAATTAAAGATGTTCTCTGAAGGACATCCGTACCAGCAACAGCAGCTAAATCAGCGTTTCTATCAAAAGTAATGAATTGCTGCTTATCAAGGTGAACTTGAAGGGTATAAACTGTAGGAGATACGTGGTGAAGTTTAAATCCAAAAATTCTCCACATAGCATCAACAGGTCCAACCCAATGACCATCTTGATATTGCTTCATTTCATCAATTTCATCTATATTATCACCATCGGAATATATACAAAAAGATACAACATCATGGCCTTTAAAAATGTATTTATGGACATACTTAATCAATTTAATGTTAGAACATATTTCAACATTAATATGGCAACCAAAAACTGACAAGAGATATGGATTATATGGAACTACCCACCTATTAGCAAGGTTATGATTTCGAACCTGAACTGACCTTTCATTATCACATCTCTTGTATTGTGGATATCCATCCTTTGTACATAGAGTTTGTGATTTAAAAGGCTTGGAGAGTAATGGTTTTTACATTGACCAGACTTCATGCATGGATTCTTTATATTCAATGGCCCAAAAGGGTCATGCATTATGTGTTTAGTAACAGCAGAATATAAATGCGGGTTAATTTCAGGGTCAAGCAATTCTGCAGAAATAATATCATCATATGCTTTGCCATCTAAAGGTTTTACTCTACTCTTAAGCCAAAGCAACAAATGACAATGTGGTAAACCCCTTTTTTGATATTCTATAAAGTACACACAAGCCTCTACCTCCCCAAAGACATTCTTTTCAATCTTTTCATATTTAAGTATTTCAACTTTCGTCCTAAAAACTCTAGCAAGAATATCAGGCCTATCATTAGGGCAATAACCATATTCTAAATTCAGTTATTTCAGGCCTATATGGATTGCAAGTCATAGTTAAAAAAATGTCGGGCTTGCCATATTTTTGTACCAAGGCCATTGCATCTAAATATATACTCCCGATGTCCCTAGGACCACCTATGAAAGATTGTGGTAAAACTACCCTCCTACCAATATTAGCAGCTTCATTCTGACCAACAAACAAGCTGTCTATAACACCATGCATCATTTCAGTTCTAATTTCACGTTGATGCTTCCTCAAGTCTAGATGTTTCAATTTTGACATAAGAATGAACAGCAAATTGCTGGAACATTCTCTCCGCTGGAATTTATAACAATAGTATTCCCTAGCAGAAATAGTAGTACCAGGTCTTTTAGAACTATCCATACCTATTAATTTATAAAAGGTTTAAAAATGAATTATTATTATCACTCAGTATTATCATTATCAATACTATACAATTAAAAAATAAAATTTCAAGTTAGATTATATAACCTCTGTCTTCCCCATTAATAAGCTCTTCAATAGTAGTGGAGTTACAACGCCGCGAGGTGGGGGCAACTTCATTAGAATCAGGCATAGTTTGAATACGTTTTCTTTTTTTAACCTCAGAATAGAAGGACGCCATCCAGTTTCCCTATTTGGAAACAAAATCGAATATTGCAAAGGGTCATAACAGTCGAAAAAATGTTTTAACCTCACAGGCTTGTTAGAATTGGCATACACCTGTACATGAAGAGTCCTATCATAAGAATCAGTTTCTTCTTCTGAAAAAATTGCCGCGACTTGAGATGTGGTAGGGAGATTATATCTACGCTGATCTAATTTTGGGCTTGAATTAAGTAGTGTAGTCTTAGACTGAATAAAAGGAACATCACGTAATTGCTTTAAAAATTTACAATAGGGATTCTGTTGAAGTATTTCTACAAGTACTTTAAGTGTATGGGGTCTCAACTTATCAAACAAATCAATTCTTTTCTGCAGCTCCTCTTCAGAATCATAAAATAAAAAGTTGATTGCCACAAGGCTTTTGGATCCTGTTAGAATAGTCCATGTATAAATGATACATTGACCCTACACCTAAAGATATACACACCCCGATCATTCCTAGTTAATGTCCTATCGTACTTAGCTCCTAGAGTTGTGAAAGAAATGTTATTATTATTATATGTCCTAATATTCCTCCTAAAATGGCCTGATTCTTCACCTGAACCTGTAAGTAACGACCTAAGCTGCGCTGGTGCAATACTAGAAGCAAGGCTAACTTCATCTTGAGCACAACAAAAATTCGAAGGCTCTAGATAAAACCTCATTGCTTGACAATGAGTGCAATTACTAACTGTAGGTAACATTGAGGAGGCGGTTGCAGGTTCAAGAAGAACCCTCACAGAACATGTCACATTAGGTCTCTTATTACTACCTAAATAATACATGAACCAAATTCATTTTCAAAATGTTTAATTACATGTAAAAGAGATAACTACATTGAACACAAATACTTAAAAAACATACCACGACCGTGTGTAATAGTAAAAGAACTCGATGGTTGGTCAGCACTTAAACATCAGAACTTCAGTCCAGATTGTATTCTAGACAATGCAACAGAACGTTTGCGTGCAGCTTCATTTAACCATACCCTTTCCAGATATGCTTTTTTTATTATCAGGTGGCATTTCAGCATATCGCTTACGTTTTATAGCATTCTTATCCATTGAAAATTATAAATAGGCTTCTAATAAACCTATAGCAGCAATTTGTAAAATATATTAGGAACATAATAATAGACAAACCCCAATATTGGCACCAGAAGAATAAAAAATAAACTAAATTATTATATCACTGTAATCAGAACAAATGATAGGGAACATATACTACAATGACACATCCATTTCCCAAAATTAACCCAAATAAGCAAACTGCAGTCCAAATATATTCGAAATAAATGTCAAGCATATATACTTGTGAGTAAGTTAACTTACCAAGAATTTCTTTTTGCACTGACTTAAGAAGAAGAGACTAACTTAAATACTCCAAAAAACACCACCCAGAACCTGTAACTTGGAAGGAATTTGGAATAATAAATATACAAATTAATCATAATGGGACTCATATTTGGAATAAGCAAGCATGTAAGTATTCAGGAAGCACAATTTTTGAAGCCTGTGTATTTGTTGCTAAGGTGACTGACCAAGAATCTGCTGGTAACCTCACTGAAAAAGAGTGATTTAAATTCTCCCCAAAAAGAGGCACCTACAACCTGAAAATTTGAAGAAATTTAGAGTATTAAATATACAAATTGACCAGCATGGAACCCAAATTTGGAAAAAACACAGCATGCAGGTATTCAGGAAGCAGAATCTCAGCATTAATTTCATTATAATAAATAAAGGAATAAGAATATGCGACATTAACTGCACACCAGAAAATTGGGCAAAGTGAGGCAGTTAATTGTGTTTTGAATTTAGGAATTAGAAAGATGGGAAGATTGGATATTTATTTTCTATTCCCATAGGACTGTTTTAATAAGAAAAGTAAAAGTAGAAATAAAGTTCCCATAAGGAAGAAACCAGCTATTGGTTGAAGAAATTATTCCTTCACAATT